>WEKX01015169.1:43745-53837 GCA_013390025.1 Pitta sordida | reverse complement strand
TAGGCTGTGCCAGGGGAGGTTTAGACTGGATGTTAGGAAGAGCTTTTTCACAAAGAGATTTCTCAGTGGAATGGTCTGCCCAGGGAGGTGGTGGAGTCACCGTCCCTGGAGGTGCTTAAGAGTAGGCTGGATGAGGAACTCGTTTACATAGTCTACACAATGGAATGATGGGATGGGGAGTTAGGTTTAAAAAAAAATAAATAATTAGATAACCCTGAGATTAGCTCAGATAGATAAAACATGGTGTTCATTGCACCAGAGTTGTGGGTTCAATCCCTGTACAGACATTCACTTAGGTGTTGGACTCAATGATCCTAGTGGGTCCCTTCCAACTCAGAATATTTTGTGATTCTGTGACTATCATCCACAATGTCAATTGACTGACCTTCCACACCCAAAGCCTCATACACAGGTACCTGGAAAGGCATGCTGAGCAAACATGGATTGCCTATCACCCGGAGCACAGACTTGCCGCCATTAACTCTAAGTTACTGCCTTCTGCATGGTGGTGGTAGGATCCCCTTTACCTTGTGTTTTTTTTCCTAGTGGCTGTTCTTGTTTCTTTCTCAGACTCCCTAGTGATACTTAACCTTTCCACTTCCTCACAGAGCTCTGACATCAGATTGAGCAAAAATCTGCTTGGTCACATCTCACACTGCACTTCTCACTACTGCCATCCATTAGTGAAAGGCTCTGCGGGACTCTGGGGAAAATACTGAAAACCAAATTCCAGCAAAGAGTGCATGACTTGACTACAGCACATCATCTGTTGATGATGAAGCTAGTGGGAACTAAGGGAAAGGAATGACTTAAATGGCAACTGAAAGCTGAACTTTCCTTCATTAACTGTGCATTAACTTTTTCTACAGGCTTCATCATCAAAAGGAGAAAGTGAATGAGGCTTTCTGAGGTAGCTTGAAGCAGTCTCAAAGTCACAGGCACAAGTTCTTTCAGGGACTTTAACTGACACCTGCTGGAGAAGCAACCAAGCAAAGCACAAGCAGTCCAGAAGGTTCATGGAAAGCATTGATGACAATATTCTGCCACAAGTGGTGGAGGATCCCACAAGGAATGGTGTGCTGCTTGATGTCATACTAACAGATAGGGAAGGCCTTGTTGGAGATGTAAACTTTGGCAGCAGTGAACATGAGAATCTAGATTTCAGCTTCAGATCAGGAGGAAGCAAGGCAGCAAGTAAGATTACACCCATGGATTTCAGGAGAGCCAACTTTAGTCTCTTCAGGAATCTTCTTGGAATAATTCTATGGGAACAGGTTGTGCAGGAAACAGGAGTCCGAGAGAGTTGGCTGACATTAAAGGATCACTTTCTTTAGGCTCAGGAATGGTTGTTGTGGTTTGACCCTGTCTGGATGCCAGAGATTCACCCACAACCTCTCCTGGAGAGAAAAAACTGGAAAAAAAATAAAGAACTCCTATCATTACTCAGCTGTAATCTGGAAATATACAGGAGGTGGAAGTAAGATCAGGTAACTTGGAATGAATATTGTACAGAGATGTTGTCAGGGTAACTAGAAAAAGACAATGAGCGTCAAAGAACTAAATCTGGTCAATGGTGTGAAGGACAAAAAGAAGGACTTCTTCAAATACATTAATAACAAAAGGAAAACAACGGATGGTGAGCCTATTGCTAAATGAACCATCTGGTCCCAGTCCAGTGCAATATGTTCTGGGATGACCCTGCTTAAGCAGGGAGACTGGATCTTCAGATCTTACCTATTCTATTATTCTGTGTTTCCATAACTCAAAACCACATACTCTTGCACGTCGCGCCCCCCATATTGCGGCTTCAGATATTAGCGGCATGAATTTTAGCAATGTAGGAGATGCGTTTCGCAACTGTGCATGCATGACTTGCCGCCGCCGCAGGGGTGGCTGGGGCAGCGTCCTGGGTAGCAGGGGGGGCTCGAGCGGCAGCGGGGGCAGCACAGGAGGCAGTGGGGTGTTGGGTGACAGTGGCGGGGCCCACAGCAGCAGTAGGGGGGGCACGGGCGGCAGCGGCACAGCCACTCTTCAACATGGAAGTTGGGCTACACGGGTCCAAATTAAGAGGGCAGGTGTGCGATATAGGAGACCCATTTGTATTTTCACATCCCCACATATGCTAATGCCTAAAGTCAAGCAAACGTCACCTAAACATGAAATTACAACAATTGTAACATTACCTTTCCCTTTCCCTCAAAGAAAAAAATATAAATACAGCTTAAGTGTGGACGGAGGTCAGAAGAGATTCCACCTTTTTATTCTGGGATGGTTGTCAGGCTATATCTATGTTCTCTCTCACAGGAACACCTATTGAGTAAGACTTGAATAGTCAGCTATACTGAGTGCTTCTTTGGGAAATTCAGAAAGCAAGCATGTGTTCGTGATCATACTTTTAATGCTATATAGTTATCTTGAAATTGAATTTGAATTGAACTTGAATTGAACTTGCTGTTGGCTGTATCATTCATATTTCAGATATTCATGCGTGCTTCAACAGACAGTCTATTTATCACTGACAATCCAATAAGAACCTGCATTTCTGTTGCTCAGAATAGTAAACTACATTACAGTCAGCCCTCTTCCACTTCGTGCCCCCGATACTGCGGCTTCACATCTTAGCGGCATGATTTTTGAGCGATGAAGGAGGCCTCTCTTTGCAACTGTGCATACACGACCTGGCATGCATGAACATTCAATTAGGCAGTCATGACTACGCAACTCAACCCATACTGCTGGCGCCACGGCCCCACTCCCGGTGGAGTGGGCACAGTGGCAGCCCCCTGGCTCCCGGTCCAGCCAGGCGCCCGCCCCACTCCAAGAGAGGAGGCTTCACACAGTTATGAAATATTTACACACTCTCAGGTTAGACATGGTGTCCAAGACTTTCTCGAATGACTCTCTGACACGTACTCATCTACCCCAAATATGGAGGGACCACATCTACCCCCCTGGAGAGACACCAGGACACCAGCACGGGTGGCTCCCCTGCACCAGTGTTCCCAGCCAAGTGGAAAAGGGATTTTTCCCGGCTTGGGGTGGCTGTGGGTGCTGGGAAACACTGACACAAACACCAACACACAGCAGGGTAGTGCCAAAACAGTGCCAGAGCGCGAGGGGGCCTGTAAGGGTGCAGCGGAAATTTGCATATTAATGACCTGCCAATCAACATGGAAGGCGAGCTTTGCGCACAGGAGGGAAGACCCGCGCTACCATGGTATAGGGGACCTGACTGTATTTTGTACCTGGCCATGACAGTTATTGAACGTGACTGCACTTCTAGCCCAGCCACAAGAGTTCATTGGGCATGACCAAGCATATAGTGTATCACATTATTTATGAGTCCATAATCATGGTAGTTCAGCCTGAACTCAACTTGACTTACAGGGTCACTTGGCTTGGCATCTCCGTTGCTGCATGTTTCATTGGATATAACTTAGTATCTAAGCCAAGCAGTTCCCAGTCCTTCTGATATCAGAGGATCAGCTAGAATGCAAGGAAATTTTTTTTCTGCAACTTTAATGCAATAGAAAAATTGCGCTTGCCCTTAATAGAACACCTGTCCTGCAGCCTGAGATTAGGACAGCTGCATGTTTTCATGGGAACTACCTCTGAGTAGCCAAATCAGTTCTGGCAAGTGTAGAAGACATAATTTTCTGCCAAGTGGATGACATAGCTAAACACCATCTCAGAGGGTGATGGCCACCAACTGAACTCACCTTTAGAACTTGTATGGTGTCAACACCATTGCTGTGCATCCTTCTGCATTAACTGCTGCACCATGCCCTGGTTACTTGCACTGCCCAAGCTGTTTTTCACAGATAGGAAGGTGGTCCGGTTCCTCTGACAATGTGCAGGTCTCATCAGCATCTCTTGTGAGAGCTGGCAGAACCAGGTAAGAGTTTCTGTTGTCTTGGGATTTCCCTGGCTCAGGAAACCCTTCTGTGCACCAAGATCTGCTCCACTGTAGACTCGGCTGGCTCTAGAGCAGCTAACCCTGGCGATTAACTTATCAGACACTGTAGTAACACTTCTTAACAAAACCACACTTCTTAACTTATCTAGAGTCCTTCCCTTTTCAAGTTTACTTCTTGAGATTTGCCATTTAGTAGATATTTGAAAAGTCTGAAGCTTTCTGTTTAGATAAGAAGCAATTTCACTGCAAATTAGGAAATAGAGAATTCAGATAATTCAACAAGAGCTCTAAGAGCTGCACTCCAAAATTTCCTCAACTTACATGCTGAAACTTGCTGTGGAGAATTATATATTCACATTCTTAACTATATTAGAATATTCATCTACCAAGGAATTGCAGGATAGAAAATCCTGAGCTTTATAACCTTTCAACAAAATAAATAATACTACTGTTCACATCTACAATACAGCACCAGCACCTATAATAAAAGCTGAATTTGAAAAGACTTTACTGCTAATCTAATTTTAAAAACACTAACATAGCTCTTTTTTTGTTCACACTGGTGGTTAGTCTAGAAAAGACTTTCATTCAGATATTTTATTCTTCAACCCCCTCGTTCTTAAAATTTCACTAAATTAGACTGACTTGCTCACCAGTGTGAATTTCTTCTTCATGGTAAATATATGGATCCATAAAACTGTTTGGTCTATTTCACAACATCATCTCCTTTAGTTTTTGAAGAATGTCATGATTATGCAATGCAGTAATTTGACCTTCCTATCAAGAGAGTAGGAAAATTTTAAATCTCTAACAGAAGCAATTCGAAGAAATAGAAATAACATCAAAAGGTTCCTATGAAACAGAATTCAGTGACATAGAAATGCAAAAAAACCCAATTCTAGGATGTGATATCTAGTGACAAATGTCATTTTGATAATTTCAAAATGAAAGACAAGAACATTCTAATGAAAAAAAAAATTACCAAACCTTTCTATATGAATCAGAGCTTTTTAAAGCCTGAAAAAGAAATGAAATCTTAACTCAAACTAAATATTTTTGTTTTCTTTAAAAATAATTCCCTATTTACATGAAGCATCACAATTTTTCATAGTATAAGTTATCTACACAACTCTAAATAAAATCCCAGGCTTGTAAGATATGTTTCCATTCTCAGCTCAAACATTAAAAAAAACCCTACACATTAGGTGAGACGTTGGTAAGCTCCCAAACATGTATAAAACACACTATAGTCACTTCTCATTATTTAAAATCACTCCTATAGAACAACTGTGCAAGTTTAAGCTCTTCTGAGCCCAAGTACTTCCCTGACGAAGGGTCAACAAAAAAATGTCAGTTCAGTTCAGCTCCATAAATCTACGGATGGCAGAAATTTCCACAATAAACCTAACACAGAAGGACCAGCTTATTCACTTAAGATTTAGGGTCACCTTCTATTTTAACCAGTTTCCACGCCCAGGGCACAGCATGTTCTATTGAAACTTCTTGCCCAAATTGACTAGATATAAACAAGCTTGAATGCCAGCACTCAAAAAACTCCCAAAGAAACAAAAAAAAAAAAAAACCAACCAAAAAAGACACCCAAACAAAACCCCACCATATACACACACAAAAAAATCCCAAACCTCCCCAAATAAACAAAAAAAATTTGAATATGGAAAAAAATACACTGTAAAAAATAACTGCAACAACATACTCAGAATTTTCACCCTTGGAGGAAAGATGAAGTAGTATTAATACTGTGGATATAATTTGCATTGTTTCATAGCTACTTAAAAGTCTTCGGGATGCCATGATGAAAAACCTGAGATATACAGCAAAGATCTATGTGAAAATGAAATACAGTGAGCCCCTGGAACTTGCAGGGGAATGGGTCTGGCCAGGTTGTGAGAGTCATGAAATCCATTTAGATACCGAATCCATGAATATTCAATTAGGCTCCACCCATAACCATGCCCCTCCACTAATGAGCTCTAGGATGCGGTCCTGGGAGCGCAACGCCTCTGTTGGGCCTCAGAAAACTGACAGAAATGCCTTCTGCCCATTTCCAGACACGGAATCCTTGATTTTGCCATGGCGCTACTTTTTTGAGCTTTGAAACCCAGGGGGAGTTGGGATGCACACGTCAGGCCCCATTGGGTCGGGTCAGGCACAGTGGCCAAGATGCTGCAGAGCTGGGAGCCCCTGCACAGACCTAGAAGTGAATTTCCCCTTGTCACCAGGGGTGAGGGTGCCCCGCAGGTCCCCCGGGGGGCATGGCTGATACAAGTGACAGCCTGGCATGTTGGCCTGGAAATCAGGGCTGGGAACGTGGGTATGTGTGACCCGCTGTCACATGGCCACCCCTGCCCCAGTGCAGCACTCTGGTGTTCCTCCTCCTCTAGTGTGCTCCCATGCTGCACTCACCACCCTAATGTATACCCCCCTCCACTTTACTCCGATCCCCTGCTGCACCCATGTCAGCCAAGCCCAAACCCCTCACCGGGGTGTGGGACGGGGTTCAAGTGCCCCAGCAGTGGCGAAGGGTGGCGGGGGCCCCCAGGGGAGCCAGGATGGGGCTCTCCCTTCTTCCAGAGGCCCAAGTGCGAAGAGGCGGGCACGGTTGCCCTGCTCAGAATGGGGTGGCGGGGCCTGGCCCTGGCGTGAGGGGCCACTCCTCATCCACTCCTTTGAAGTGCTGGAGAAGCTGGCCAGGCTGGGCTTGGATGAGGTTTGCATCACTAGAAAAAAAGAGAAGGAAAAAAAAGCAGCTCCTTTCTACGTGCGCACCTCAGCAGAGATGGGATGGGGTGTAGGTGTGTGTGTTTCAGCAGAGGCTGCTTCTATAGGAACAGACTACAGGCCATTTCAGGTGGAATGGAGCTCTGTGTGCTCACCAACTTCAATATGTAACACTGAATTCCCCCTCTTACTCCCACTGTCCCAGAAGCAGCAGTTGGAACTGCCACTCCCCCATGCACAGAAGTGGTATCGCGGCCCTGTTGCCTCTCCTTTCCTTTATATGGCGAAAGGGGACAGTGTTTGGAGCAGCGGGCCTGGCTCAGCTTGGCAGTGTGGGTAGGTTTGCGCCCATCTCGGCTCAGCTTGGTAGCACGGCATGGGCAGGCTTCATCACTGTTCCATGAAAGCTTCAAAGCGATAGGTTTAGCATTATGCAATAGCACAATGACAAAATGCAGAGCAAAGGAAGTTCATGGATTTTCATTTGACCATCATCGGCATATAGGTAACTATGTATGGTGCATAATAAAATCTTCAGAAACTAAAGTATGTTTCATATACCTAGATTACATTAAAAGGGTTATCATGCACACTAGGTAAAGAAAAATGTCATTCAGAAGAAAGAAAAAAAAAAGAGTCTTTAGATGTGGTCAGTACCTAGTGATCCCTTAGTCTGAATTTCGAACTGCTATACAATTACAGCAGGCCAAGTAGATCACCTGTGAGATCCTAATTTCACCAATTCTACTGCTATTCTTTTCCACAGTGGCAGTGGACAATAAAATTACCTGCACACATATAGATGTTATTTACAAACGTGTATCTAGTTCTGTTATCAAAACTAATATTTAAAACTCTAAAATGATTTGATGCTAATTTAAGAATTAATTTTTTTTGTGCTACAGCCATTTAATGTTACAATTTTGCAGTATTGAAGAAAAACAATCTAGAAACTAAACCACTCTAAAATTATAGATCTGGCCATCAAAAATTAAGCATATGGATTGTAATGATTCTTCTCAGTACCTTTATGTTATGCATATTCTTCCTTCTGCTTAGATATGTTCACTTGCACTTTCAAGTTTTCTCTTTTTTCCCCTCAACAATGATCAGTGTCAAAAATATTTAGCAATTAGCTGCTTTGCTTACAAAGCGCTCTACATTTCAAGATTCCAATTTGAGTGATGGGCCAATCTCTACTTTCCGATCTTCAAAAGGAAAAATAAAAAAAAGAGAAGAAAATCAGTTTTGCAACATCAATCCTTCTTTCATACAGATGAAATATACTGGAAGATTACAAAGTCTCATCCATAATCTCATTGACTTCTCACTAGCATTTTCATCACACTCAGGTTGACAAGCATCTTGGTCTTCATTTTTCTCTGTTAAAGTAATCTGATAGCAAGAGTTAAATATGTAGTATATCCCCCTTATTTCTATGTTGCTTATCTGCTCTTGTAATGTCTCTGCTTTCATTTTGTTCGACTTATTTTGGTAATCATTATGAAAAAGGGTTGAGTCACATATATTTGGCAATGTTTGTAATTTACTAAAAGCTGTCTAGGACAGCACAAAGCTCTGAATTATACAAATATTTGGTCAGCAAGAACTCCTCTGACAGCTGCTTGCATTATAATTACTGAACTCTACAAACAAGGAAGTCACCCAAAGAGACTAAATGACAGCACCCAAAAAGCTAAACTAAACTGTAGTTTCCCTAATCAAGCAGGATATCATTTCAAGGAAGACATTGAGGCACTAGGGCAAGTCCAGAGAAGGGCAATAGAGCTAGAGAAGGGTCCAGAGGTCCTATGAAGAGCAGCTGAGATAGTTAGGTGTCGTGGTTTGACCCTGGCTGGATGTCAGAGACTCACCCACAACCTCTCCTGGAGGAGAAAACACTGGAAAATAAAACTGGAAAATAAAATAAAACTGGTCACAAGCAAGAAAAGCAAGGCAACTACCAGTAAAGAACATAAAGGATTTATTTTCTAACTAACAAGACCAGAACTGCAAAGGAAGCATCATTTAGAAGGCAACCTTTTCCCCCCACCCCTCCTTCTCTTACAACAGATCTTNTATGTTATTCACAGAGACGCCTCTATCTCTATAACCTTGAAGGCCATGGCAGCACGGAGACCCCAGGCAAGAACTGAGCTGTTAACCCTCTTGCTGCCAGAGTAGCAGAAAAACCCCTAAACTATAACATTAGGGTTACCTAGCCTGGAGATAAGGAGGGTCATGGGAGACCTTATCAATCTCTACAAATACCTGAAACAAGGTGATACTGATATGTGGGTCATCCTTTTCTCCCAACTAACAAGCCTCTTAGGGCAAGAGGATATGGCCTCAAGCTGTACCAGAGGAGGTTTAGGTTGGACAACAGGAGGCACTTCTTCATAGGAAAGGTTGTTAAAAATTCAAACGTATTGCCTAGTACGGTGGTGGAGTCATCATTTCTGGAGGTATTTAAGGAAGGACTGGCTATTGCACTTAATGTCATAGTCTAGCTGACAAGTGGTGTTACGTCAAATCACAGTATCACAGTATCACAGTATAGATAAGGCTGGAATGGACCTCAAAGATCATCTAGTCCAACCTATAATCCAACTAACCTATCCTCTACATCTAGATCATATCACTCAGCACCTCGTCCAGTCTCCCCTTGAACACATCCAGGGTTGGCGACTCAACCACCTCTGCAGGCAACCCATTCCACATCTGAATCACTCAGAAAAAAAACCTTTTCCTAATATCAAGTCTAAACTTTCCCTGCTGAAGCATAAGACTGTGTAGGACTCAGTGATCTCAGAGGTCTTTTCCAGCTACATGATTCTGTGATTCTGTAAGGGATGGAAGATCTTTTCTGTGACTGTCATGGGGAGAGGCCTTTTGTTCTATTGTAAAACCTTTCTCCTTTTTACTGGAACAGACAATAGGTATCTCTTCTGATCTCCTTTTCCCTCCCTTGAAAGGAATGCGGCCAGGGGAGGGGCTGTCTCCTTTTCACTTGACAAACAATGGAGGATCCTGTCTTTTAGCTCCTGGCAAGGCATGTGACTAGGGGAAGGGCCTGAGAGCCAGGGCAGACTGAGTGACTGCCAATGGCATGTGAAGACATGCCCACAAGGCATGTGACATGGGAAGGACCTGAGGCCCTATAACTACAGCTCCTGGGCTCACAGGATGGACGTTCATGGACCTTCGGAACTGACGACACCTTGTTTTTCACCTCTACCATTCGCCCAGGACCGCGTGGACCTTTGACTTCTCATCTCAGTGCAGCTTCTCCCTTGTTGGCCATTGGATCTCCCTGCAGCCCCTCGGACATTTCGGGAAAGGACCACTGGCTGTTTACTCCACTGGTTTGCCTACCCTGAACCCTATTCCCCTGCCCCTGGTATCCTGGACGTGCCTTGGTTTTCCCTTGAACTAGG
>WEKX01015169.1:21136-32246 GCA_013390025.1 Pitta sordida | reverse complement strand
CAGGTAGTTGTAAACAGCAATGAGGTCACCTCTGAGCCTCCTCTTCTCCAAGCTGAACAACCCCAGCTCCCGTAGTCGTTCCTCATAGACCTTGTTCTCCAGTCCTTTCAACATCCTTGTTGCCCTTCTCTAGACCCTCTCAAGCAGCTCAATATCCTTCTTAAACTGGGGAGACCAGGACGGCACACAGTACTCAAGATGCCAGTGCCGAGTACAGGGGAAGGATAACTTCCCAAGTCCGACTGACCACACTGGTCCTAACAGANCCATTCTGGGATGTGCGTTCGGTCTCTGTACAGGTGTTAGATGGTGAGTTGGACTAGATGATCCTTGTGGGTCCCTTCCAACTCATAATATTCTGTGAATCTGTGAATCTCCATGGTCTTTCCCAACATTGTTAATTCTGTGTGTAAATTCTGTGTGTAAATATCATTCAGGGGACTTAGTTTAGCTAGAGTATTCACTATGAAACACAGGACATTAAAATCATCAGATAGAGTAACTTATTTGTAAGAAAAGCCAAAATTTTAAAGCAGATTCCTGGCAGGTTTTTTTTCTGTTCCTTTACACAAGAAGCAACATTTTATTGGCCNAATATACAGGGTCACCCCCCCACCCCTGCATGCACTCCTATCTCTTCTAAAGAGTGTGTAGCCTTCCAGTGTGGCACTCCAGTCATGTGCATCATCCCACCATGTTTCCGTGATGGCAACTATATCATATCGCTCCTGATACACATAGTATTCTTACAGAGTCTTTTGAAATGGTCGAAACGCCTATTTCCCTTAATTTCGTACAAGCCTAGCTATTTCATTATAAAATTTAATGTCAGAAATGAAACATTGGAAAATTAAGGCTTAATGAACCAGTCACAATTAAAGTGCTTCTATCCCTTACAGAAAGGCTATCTACTACCTGAAAGGCCTCTACTACATTTATGGCTCTTATAAAGTACCCTGCTTCTTATTTTTACTGTATTCAGATGAGTTCCTCCTTCACAACATTCATTCCACTCAAATATACAAACTCTTTTTTAAAAAAAGAGTATTAAGGAATGCAAGTACTCTAATTTATACATTCATTTACTGGCAGGTGTATATACAGTCATACCTCTGCATTCGCAGATTATGTGTCTCCCGGGGGTCCCGCAGAACCTTTAATCCGCGAACGTGGGTCGGACATTAATATGGCAAATCATTGCCAGAAACATGGAATCTTTGGAACACTGGAACATCCCGGGCTCCTTACAGCAGCAAGGAGTGCGGAAGTCAGGGCTTTTCCCCTTTGGTTGCAGCAGGTAGCACTGGCAGGAGTGCTTTGTCTGAGACTGTGAATATCTGCATATGCACATATGTGCTGGCAAGTCCAGGCTGGCTGCTGAGGCCCGATCGGCTGGAACCCGGCCCCACATGGGTCCATGTGTTACAGTTAAAGACTTCCAGACTCCTGGCAGGGCCAGCTGGGGCTGGGGTGGCCTGCTGTGGCAGTGTGCGACTGCACTGCCCCGTGAATAATTGAGTAAATACTGTGGGAAAAATTTCCACAAATATGAGAAGACATGAATATGACAGCATCAATAACTGAGGTATGACTGTACAAGCTTAAGTGTATATACAGCTTAATACAATCTGTAGTGGTCCAATGTCATTTTATATTGAAGGAGGCACGAAGAACTGAAAAAGCACTAAGGATTATAAGCAATATTCTATCCAGTGAAGGAACAAATAGAAGAAAAAGCCCTCAATATTTTATAACTGATTAATATAATTGCTTCGTTATCAGTAAAAATAACTAGGAATAGTAAATCATGTTATTTTACAGATTTTGGCTCCATACCTTTAATTTAAAGTTAATTCAAGTCTTCTCCCAAAGGCTCTTGTTACTCATAGATTTAGGTCATGGACAGTCCAGAGAATGCATTTTAATATCTTATAAATTAAATTTATGAATGAATGAATGAATAAATGAATCAATGAATGAATGAATGAATGAATGAATGAATGAATGAATGAATGAATGAAGTTAAAACCAGTTGGAGGCCAGTCACAAGCGGTGTGTTCCCCAGGACTCAGCTCTCTTTATCAGTGATCTGGATGAGGGGATCAAGTGTACTCTCAGTCAGGTGGTATAAGACATGAAGTTGGGTGGAATTGTACATCTGCTGACAGGTCAGAAGGCTCTGCAGAATGATCTAGAGAGACTAAATCGATGGGCCAAGGACAACGGTTCATGAGGCCAAGTGCTGGGTCCTGCCCATGAGCCAGCAGTATGCCCAGGGGGCCAAGTAGGGCACTGGCACCCTGGCTTGTACCAGCAACAGTATGACCACCAGCATCAGGGCAGGGGGCATTCCCCTGTACTTGGCACTGGTGAGGATATATATCTCAAATCCTGTGTTCAGTTTTGGGTGCCTCACTCCAGGAACAACATACAGATGCTGGAGTGTGTCCAGAGAAGGGCAATGGAACTGTGAAGGGTCTGGAGCACAAGTTTTACAGGAAGCAGCTGGAGGACTTTAGCCTGGAGAAAAGAAGGCTCAGGGGGAAGCTTATACTCTCTACAACTACCTGAAATGAGACTGTGATGAGATGGGGATCAGACTTCCCTCTCAGATGGGGATCAGTCTTCTCTCTCAAATAAAAGGAAATAGAACAAGAGGAAATAGCTTCAAGCTGAGCCAGGGGAAGGTTCAGGTTAGATTGCAGAAGAAATGTCTTCACTGCAAGGGTTATTAATACTGAAAGAGTGAAACAGTGTCCCCAGGGAAGTGGTGGTGTCACCATCCCTGGAAGTCTTCAAAAAACAAGCAGACGGGTCACATTGAGTAAGGTGCATACAGTGGGCATAGTGTTATTCAATCGAAGGTTGGAATTGATATCTTNTGATTCTGTGATTCTGTGATTTCCAACCTTAATGGTTCTCTGGTTCTATGATTTCCGTATTTTCAACCCTTCAATGAAAAATTCTCAATCTTATATTTTTGTAATATATTATATATATCCTCTTTAGTTTTGTCTTTTAAATTATTTTTAAAAGGACCCATGAAAAAAAATTCAAAACATTGAACAAAAATTTAAAACAGATTATCATTTGAAGGACAGGCTATCAGTTTTAAACTACTTAAAGTCACATTTCCACATTTATAAATACAGCTACAAAAGACAAAACCTAATGAATGGAATTAAACTAAAAAATAATGCAAATACTAATAATTCAAAATGAGTTAATAGAATGTAAGGTAGACCAAGAACCACACTAAACATAGTGTGGGACAGATCCAGAAAACATACACTTTCCTTAAGACTTTGAATGGGCCACTAATCCATTTTTTTCTATCAAACAATACCACAGTCATGCACACAATGACAAATTAAGTAATTCCCATGTAACATAGCAAAGAAATGCATATTGCACTTATGCATATCTTCTGCTTGGGTACATCTGTGTTCTTGAATGACACTCATGACATGCATCATTTACTTCATGCACATTTTTCAGTACCTAGATGGCAGAGATACAACATAACAAACAGATCATACATTCTTTTACCTTCATAAATAATTCATTTAATAAAAATCCACAATAAAGAGACCTCACAAACACACACTGCTCGCACCCAGGCTGTTCGGGTTTCATCACGAGAAGAGATGCAAAAGTGAAACTTGCACAATTCACACTGGTTAAGTTTGTTATTCTTCTTTGAGGGAACAATAGCTTTGAGTTACTTCTAAAAAAATTCCAAAGACTGTTACCAGTGTTAACGAATTACCATTTTTGTCAAAAATTGGTCAAAATATTATTATCTTGATAAAAACCTGGTTATGTATTCCTTACCTTAAACATGATTTACTGCTCTTTACCTGGCAATAGTCATGACAATTCAGATTTTTAATACAAGTATTGGAACATCTTAACAGCAAAGAATATAAGGAGCATATATTAATATACTACTCACCAATTTTAATCTTTGCAAAGGTATTCTGCTAGTGTCTATCGCAGTACGCTCTGTGACATTACCAAATCTGACTTCTGGGATGGCAATTGCACAAATTACATGTGCCCACCTGTGAAAAGTGGCAAGTCAAAAATACCACCAAAAAACCCTAAACCCCCATGGAAATACAGGTGTTTAAGATGTTTCATTGCTTGCTGTGTGTTTGCTCTTCACTTTTCTTTTTTGCCTTTTTTTAAAGGCATCCATCCCTAGTTACTTCCTTATTAGGCTTTCTTAAGCTTCTTTGAAATTTTCAGCAAATATCACAACATTACCACTTGGTCAAAATACAATTTCAGACTGAGGTTTTGTTGCAATATTTTTTTAAGCATCTTTTGCTTTCTATTAAGCACAAAGTTTTGTAGTTGCGCTACTCAGGCACATATGCAAAGACCACACTACATTCAGTTCATGTGTAGCGTACCACCTACAGCATTTTGGATTAACATTACTCAGATCTAAGTAACTATTCTTAAGCAACATACATGGTCACAATCAGTCATACAGCTATCAAAAATACAAAACAAAGTATACTATAAAGTCCTTCTGTTTACAGATACAATGGCATACAAGCAGCAAAGCAATCAGGCTATCATTGCAATGTCCTATGTGTCTCCTGTGTGCTCCAGTGAGACCCAG
Source organism: Pitta sordida (assembly GCA_013390025.1). Lineage (NCBI taxonomy): Eukaryota > Metazoa > Chordata > Aves > Passeriformes > Pittidae > Pitta > Pitta sordida. The sequence goes on along the minus strand of WEKX01015169.1, from coordinate 27,613 downwards.
CGCAGCACTGCCACAAGACATGCCATTCCTAGTTACTCAAAGCCCAGTCAAAGCCCAGGCAGCACTGCCTCTACCAGGACCAGTGGATGTTACACCTGAAAGGGAGGTGTAGCCAGCTGGGTGTCGGTCTCTCCTCTCTGGCTACAAGTGATAGAACAAGAGGACACAGTCTTAAACTGCGTCAGGGGAGATTCAGACTGGACATTAGAAGGAACTTTTTCACAGAGAGGGTGACCTCTCAGTGGAATGGGCTGCCCAAGGAGGTGGTGGAGGCACCGTCCCTAGAGGTGTTTAAGAAAAGGTTGGACGATGTATTTGGTGGCATGACTTAGATACTAGGGTATTGTGTTATAGATAGGATGGTGTGTTGGTAGCAGGATGGCAACAGGTTAGGTCACAGGTTAGGTTAGGTTGGGCTTGATGATCTCTATGGTCTTTTCCAACCTTACTGATTCTGTGATTCTGTGATTCTGTGATCAGTAGAAATCATTATCCTGCATTAGAGCAGTAATATTTCAGTATGTCACCTTTGACAAAAACATCTGGGAAAGTACAATATGACACATAGGGATGACACAGACTCTAGCATGTGTCTTCAAAGTTGTATTGGTCAAAGTGTGAAATAAAAGCTGTATATAAATGTAACATATCAATTAGCAAGTTATACCATTCAGCCCAAATAAAAGCAGACAAAGTTTGTAGAGGCAACATTTTATTATTGTGACAGGTTTGTTCATGTTTTAACTTAAAGAAAATAGTTTTGATTCAAGACTTGTTTCACTATTAGATAACATCACCTTTTTATTTTTCATTGCTGCCTGCTCACCTGTTAAACTACATTGTCCTACCATCTAAGCCTCATGGGACAGAAATGCTACAAATAAAATGCCTTTTCAATCAATCTTCACCCAAAGATTTATACTCTAACATCTCTCAACCTAACAGACTAAAAGTAAGTGCTGTGTTCTGCTAAAAAGAAGGAATTTCAGTTCTCCTATATGGCAAATTGTTTCCTGCCTTACACACACTGTATTTGATACATTAGCTCTTAAATGTAAGTGATGCTCATCCTATATCTCTAATCAGTATGTAAGGAGAAAAGAAGTAGCAGAAAGGATGTATATGTTAGATTTTTCTCTTGTTGGAGAAAAAGGATATAATTGTAACATACTTTACTGAACAGTAACATACTTTACTGAACAGTCAAAATTTTGGAATGGTAGCTAATGCTGAAAGATAGATGAAAAACTCCACAATGTGTAACACCTATAAGGTATTATGGAAATAGGAAAACAAGAGGTGAACTGCTTTAACACGTATCCCATTTCATAAATCTGTAACACTACCTACAGTCATAGAATGTAAAACCAAAGACTTTATGTATTGTTATACAAAGAAAGTAACTTCATCCAATTCTGCGTGGATTATATATATAAAAAAATCTTATGAAATATTTGAAAAAAGTTTTAATCAGTCTACCAAAAAAAATACATATTTTCAAAGATGGAACAGATCAATCAGCAGTGAATATCATAATAGCATGATAAATTCTACTGAGATAACACTTAAGTAATTTTCTTTCTCTGTGTTTTTTTTCCATTAGTGAGTAAAGCAAATAGCAGATTTAGGGGAATTTAAACTAAAAAATCACATGAGAATTTTCCAGTACTGGCCAAAACCTCCATTAAAATGGTTACAATACTAATGCTTTCTGAAGGTAAGATACAGCCTGGTTTTCACATAAAACCTACTACTAACTAGACAATTTACTATGGTAAAATCAATCAAATGCAAATAACTGATAAATTAATTCTTTCCTGGTAAGTGAAAAAGAATGCTGTTACCTAGATCATGTGTTACCACTGCATTCCAAAGCTTTAAAGAAAGAGATCTACATGATATTGCTAAGCTACTAAAATTATCTAATTAATTTATAGCCCTTTACAACAACCTGAAAGGGAGTTATATACAGGAGGGGGTCAGTCTCTTGTCTCTGTTTACTTGTGACAGAACAAGAGGTCATGGTTTAAAGCTGCATCAGGGGAGATTTAGACCTAGCATTAGAAAGCATTTCTTTACAGAGAGAGTGATCTCTCATTGGAATGGGCTCCCTAGAGAGGTGGTGGAGTCGCCATCCCTGGAGGTGTTTAAGAAGAGGTTGGATGATACACTTAGTACTCTGACCTGGTATCAGGACAGGGGTTGTAGTATGTTATGGTATGATATCACGTTATGTTAGGTTTTAGGCCTTAGGATAGGTGTGTTAGTTGGGTGAGGTTAGACTGTGGTTGGACTGGATGACCTTTATGGTCTTTTCCAACCAAAACAGTAATTCTGTAATTCTGTATAATTAAGAAATATTCAGAATGCATAAGGAGTGTTGTACCATTAAGCTCCAACATTTTCCACTTTATCTGTTAAGATTACTTGCTATAGTATTCTGTCATCCAGATACAGAGAAACATATTGATGACATCAGCAAAAATACTATTTTTGACAGTGATTATTTTTGCCAGTGTATTTTTGACATTTGAAAGTGTATTAAAAAAAAGTAACGCATAAACCCCACAATTTCAGAATTGAAAATTATTTCAATATGTATAAAACTAATTAATTGAAGATACTGGTTTTAGAAGCTCAAAGTATTGTACAGTAATTTCCAGAAGTAAAGAGAAAAATACACTTGTTCTTCGGTAAGACTTCCCCATGCAAACAACAAAAAATGAGTTCCCATTTACTTTCTTTATACAAAGGCCAGCAGACTAAAATTTGGAACAAGCAAGTGCATGCAAATACTCAAACAAACATATATTTTACTGTCTACCTATATTCACAAAATGCCAGTGGCACATTTCAATACGAGTAATTTTAATTCTGCAATGATTCAACTTCAAAGGACATTGTCAAGCAATTATGTTTACAAATGCTTTTTTCATGCAAATGCATTGGGAATTAAGTTTAAAATAAGCACATATAATCCTGAAGAATATATTACTTACTTTTTGTCAGTAGTTTGCTTTAATGCACCACCTCTCAAATTGCAGAGACAACATTCCTGAAAATAAAAATAGTGTAGAAAAAAGTGAGCATCATTTACGGTTCAAAAAACAGAGTTATTCAGCTGATTTTAAGGACAAGAAAATTTCTACAGTGATCTTCCGCACAGTCGCGGTCCGTAATTTGCGAGATCCCATACTCGCTGTTGATTTTCCAGTGAGTTGCAGGACCTGGCGCATGTGCAGAACCTACCGTGACCTCAGTCTGATTGGCCGCCNCGGGCCCCCGCCCAACCGCTTGCACAGCTCGCGGCGCTGGCTCTGCCCCCCCCGCCTCCCTGCTTGCACGGCTCGCACAGCCAGCCCGTCCCCACTCCCTCCCACCCCACTCACAGGACCCAGGACTCCCCTGCCACTGCTGCGGCACCGGGACTCACTCATCACTGCCACGACATCAGAACTCCCCTGCCACTGCCGCGGCGCCGGGACTCACTCACCGCTGCTGTGGCGCTGGGACTCCCCACTCACGCGGTGCATGGCACCGGCACCCACCGCTCACCACTCACCCCCTGCCCCGGCACTCGCCCCCTCACCCTGGCGGAGCACAGTCAGACATCTGAAACAAGCCCCGCTCTCAGGACCCTCCTCCAGACGTTATTAGGGGAGGAGGCGTGGCTACAGGTGTGTCGTACTCGACTACGTAGTGGGTTTGCTATCTTTGCAGATTTCACAACTCGCGTGAGGCGGACCAGACCCAACAGCGCGCGAGTAATGGGGGATCACTGTATAATCAACTACTCGGTAACAAAAAGCATTTCCTTAGAGGGGGAAAAACGAATACAGTAACAAAAAGAGAATGCATATGAGCCATTTAAAAAACATTTAAGTATTACTCATAAACAAAGTGACAGAATAATTTTGAAAATTATACTTAATAAAAAACTGCAAAACTTGTCATCACTGTTGCCATATAGAGGCTGGAATTACCATACATATTAGAAAGGTAAAATGAAGTATTGTGGCACATAATTAGTTTAATAGAAGTTACTGAGAAACTGACCTATAAACTATTGATTCAACTCTTTTTTTTTCTTTTCATTTTCCTACAGTATACCTTCATTGGTTTGATCTTCAGTATAACTCCAACTCCTTCATGGCTCCCAGCAAGGTGTTTCAGTGGTTCTGAGATAATATGCCAAAAAACATGGCTTTTCCTACACCTGCTTAATACTGAGCCTTTGAACAGATACAGTCTTTTCTACTTTTCAGTCCTTCACTTCCTCTTTTCAGTGTCCCCCATTTCTGAATCTGTTCTTTGCCTTTTTTTCTCATTGTCCCTTGACAAGGCCCTCTTGCACTTCGCGCACCCCATATTGCAGCTTCAGATCTTAGCGGCATGATTTTTTAGCGATATAGGAGACCCGTTCCGCAACTGCGCATGTGCAACCGGCCTCTGTGGTGGCAGCAGTGGCGGCAGCATGGGCAGTGGAATGGGCGGTGGTAGTGGTTCGGGCGGCAGCGCGGGTGGTACGGGCGGCGGCACGGGGGGCGGCGGCGGCATGGCTGTCATGCAACGCAGAACTCGTGCTATGCAGATCCGGATTAAGACCATGGGTGCACAATATAGGAGACCCGACTGTATTTCCAATGTGAGTTATTTTACTTCGTGTCTGTTATTTTGGTCTCTACAAAGAACCAAATGTACAAAATGGAGTCACAATATATTGTGAATGTATACCTACACAAGACCATGTATCTTAAACCTCTACATTTAAGTTTCCCTTGTAGGAGAAAACATGCAAACAAACAAAACAAACACAAAGCAAACCTCCAAAGAACTACTATGTATTACTCTAGTCTGATCTTATCTTAAACATTCCAATAATGAAGAGTATCAATATCTGCCAGAAATCTGATTGAATGCTGTATCACATTTCCTATCAAAAACACCTTTCCCAATTAAAAAAACCCAACACACTACCACCAAACTGCCACCCCCCTCCCCAAACAAACAAACAAACAAAACCTACCAACAAAACAAAACAAAAATTGCTTCCTTGTGACAGTTGGGTCTTTGCAATTTATGCACATAAAATTTGCCTCACCAACCAAAATCATGGAGAATAGGTAACAGAGTACTTCTAACAGAGTACCCTTTCACCTACTTAATGTTATTGTCCAGTTTCAAAGAAGTAAATTGAGGTTCACTATTTCAACGACAACGACCTCAGAATGGGACTTAACACATTCCAGATCTCAGTTCCCTTTGTAAAAGTAAACATTGACTAGTAAATGAGGAAACCTAAAGGCTTAGAAAAGCAATTCAAAGGGTACTGAGCAGAAACAGGTATTTTAAGCATATAAAGAAGAATTGACTATTAAATGGCTGCCGTTGCAGTATTGCTTATAAATTTGGTAGCCTCTTCATGAGAGGAAACAGCACAGATGGAGAAGGACATCATTGCACAGGAGTCCTCCATTCAGCTGTGGAGAAGTAAAACTGTTTCTTTCAGAACAAATATCTATATTCAAATAGTTGCATCTTTGTCAGGTTCTCTTGCTGTATCTTAGGAAATTTGTTTGTGTAACAAGTACAACATAAGACAGAAGCTTACTGGGAGTGGAGGAGCACTGAAGAAAATCATGGAAATTTTAAGGTTGGAAAAGACTTCCAAGTTTGTCAAGTCTAACCATTAACCTAACACCAGGTCTACCACTAAATAAGGCCCCTAAGCACCACACCGATACATTTTTTTAACACTTCCAGGGATGAAAAATCGACCACTGGGCAACTTTCCAATGTTTGACCACCCTTTCAGTGAAGAAACATTTGCTAATATCCATCCTTAACCTCCCCTGGTACATCTTGAGGTTGCTGCTTCTTCTTTGATTGCTTGTAAATTGTGAAAAGAGGCCAACCCCCATGTCACCACAACCTCAGGTGGTTCTAGAGAGCATTAAGGTCTCCCTTGAACCTTCTGCTAAACAATCCCCTGCTCCTTCAGCCACCCCTCAGAGACCTTGTGCACCAGACCCCAGTACTGAGTCATGGGAACATCACTGGTGACCAGTTGCCAGCTGGAGGTAGCTCCATTCACTACCATGCTCCAAGCCAGCCATGCAGTCAGTTTTGTACCCACCCAAGCCAAGAAAATTTTTCTCAAGAAAAATGCTTTAGAATACAGTGTCAAAGGTTTTACCAAGGCAGAAAAAAACCACAGCCTTTCCCTCATCCACTAAAGTTGTCACCCAGTTATAGAATGACATCAGATCAGCTTGCATCAAAACTCATTATTTGAATAATGATGAACTTTTCCCACTTCTCATAGATATTTTTCACTTTTAAGAAAAAGCTTAATCTGATCATCTGCTGTGTAACTTATCAATGCAACTACACCAAGAATCCAAGGCCCTAAAGAAATGACACAAACAAATCAAGCTAAAATTGCACAGGAAGATACAGGAGTCATAGTCTTAACCT
>WEKX01015169.1:0-12539 GCA_013390025.1 Pitta sordida | reverse complement strand
GGGAGAAGCGGCGCCGGGGTTTGGGCTGTGTGCACACTGTCACGGCAGTCCGGAGAGGCTGACAGATTCTCGGGGTGGCGGAGGTCTCCCGAGTCAGAGGGTGCTCAGAAACGGTTCCCTTTTCTTCCCCGTGCTCAGAGAGTCCGAGGGGAGAAGCAAAAATGTCCCCGGAGACTTGCAGAGTTCCGGGGGGTGGGGCAAAGGTCGTGGCCTGCATGCATATTAACGACCTGCAGTTCTTTGCGAGGTTGGGCTTTTGCGAGGGGATTGGCCTGTCCCTTTCCTCACGATGGAGGAGGTATAACTGTAACCCATTGAAATTAGGTACAAAATACAAAACTGATCACTCTTTCTGCACAAAGTTCAGTCTGTGAAAAATGACCGCCAGAAGGTACCACTTGGGTTGGGGCAATTCTAAGCACAAATATAGACTGGGTGAAGAATAGATCAAGACTAGTCCTGGTTGAGAAAGAGCTGGGAATGTTGGTTGGCAAGAAGCTCATTGTGAGCTGGCTTGCACTCCAGACAGCCAACCATAAACTGGGTTGCATCACAAGACATGGCCAGCAAATTGAGGGAGGTGACTCTCCTCTGCGACTTTGGAATGCTGCATCTAGCTCTGGAATCCACAATAGAAGAAGGGCATTGACCTGCTGAAGTGGGTCTACAATAAGGGCAAGAAAAAGATCAGAGGCCTGGAGTACCTATCCTATGAGGACAGGCTGAGACAGTTGCTCAGCCTGGAGAACAGAAGACTTCAGGGACACCTTATAGAATCTTCTAGTACCTAAAAGTGGCTACAAATGGCTTCAAACTGAAAGAGGTTAGGTCTAGATTAGATATGAGGAAGAAATTCTTCATTATAAGGGTGGTGAGAAACTGGAATAGGTTGTCCAGAGAAGTCATGGATAGCCTACCCCCTAAAAGTGTTTAAAGCCAGATTGGATTAGGCTCCGGGCAACATGGTCTAGCAGAAGGTATCTCTGACATGGCAGAACAGTTGGAAGAGGTCCTTCCAACCCTAACCACTCTAAGCTTTTGTGACCATTGAGATTAAACATTCACCAAACCATACAGGAATGATAGTATACCTAATGTACATATGTATTGATATACAAATAGTATACATGTGAGTGTATATATACACACACATATATACACACTATGATAAAAAATATGTAGGATTATTCCCATTATTATTGACAGGATGTCTTCAGAAGAAACCCTGTATCTTCAACAATGCAGCACAACACGAGCTGTGCAGGGCAGGACATCCTGCTACTGGCTATTTTCAGCATGTTTTTCCCCTCAATGACTTTGGAGCAGGACCCCTGGAGATCAGATACACAGTCGGCCCTCTTGCACTTCATGCCCCTCTATTGTGGCTTCATATCGTAGCGGCATGATTTTTTAGCGATGAAGAAGGCCCTTTTTCGCAATTGCGTGTGTGCTACCTGGCACACATGAATATTCCATTAGGCTGTCACGAATACGCAAATCAACCTGCACAGCTGCTGCAGCAGATTTACCCCGAGTATGGAGAAACCAGGTCTGCTCACCCTGAGAGACACTGGGACAGCGGCACAGGCAGCTCCCTACACGTGTGTCCCTGGCCGAGATGAAAAGGGATTTTTCCCAGCGTGGGGTGGCTGCAGGCGCCAGGAAGGGCTGACACAAACACTGATACACAGCAACACAGTGCCGAAACAGCGCTGGGGGGTCATGTGAGGGTGCGGGGCAAATTTGCATATTAATGCTGCCATTCAACACAGAAGTAGGGCTTCACGGAACTCGATTAAGACCACGGGTCTGTGATATAGGAGACCCGACTGTTGTCTTTGAGGGTAAGTTTAGATTGGATAAGACTAGTGGAGGTTCTCAAGTCGAATTCCACCTACCGGCAGGATTCAAAGATGGATCTGGTTGAAATCATGGTTTACTGTGCAGCGAATCCCTTCCTTGGTAAGATAAGAAGACCCACATACCCAACCCAGAGGTGCCCAAAGCTGTCAAGCCTTTTCACATGGGGATTAGTGGCAAAGGTTGACTTGGTGACCCGTAGTGAAGGGAAGACAAGGCCAAAATAGATTTTGAGTTTGAGCCTTACGGCACTTAGGTTAAAAAGCTATTTTCAAGTTTAATAGTCTTCAAATTGGTTTCTGTGACAGCATCAGAAAAATTCCATATTTACAAACCTGTTAAAATATGTTCTGTTAAAGATTGTTTCTTGAAAGTACTAATACATAAAAAAGCAATGAAAATACAATAAAATACATAAGCAATACATAAAAAGTCAATAAGCTTTTAAAAGCAATCCTGTTACTAGCCTAATACCAAAACCAGACAAAAATATCATGCTCCCCAGCCTCAGAGTCCACACATCATTACCAGCAGCATTTGTAAGTAATTTTCCCAATAAGTCAACTTTTTGCAGAGAAGGTTTGGGGAAAACCCAGATTTAAAAAATAAATAAATAAGCATTTAAAAAAAAATCTGGTCTTACTTTTCTGAAAACAAAAAATCACAGAAAGCTTTAAGTTTTTACTTTTCCCATTCTAGCCAGATTTCCATGCCAAATAGTTTCTTTCATTACCAATATTGAAATGTTTTGAAAGTTTGGTAGCAAAATCAGTCTGAAAATTAAGACACTGTATACCAACTCACATGTACTGAGTTAATTTTGGCAGTTACCAGTCTGAACATAGGAGTTTATAATGAAAATGCTGACACTCTATCAGTGAGATGGGCACCACTATAAGAAGAGTACAAAATAATTATTTTGTGCTGGGTGAAATAGGGCAGTCTCTGAGCCTGAATATAGAAAGCTCTTAGATGTCAGTTTTCTGATGCCTTTGGGGAAAATAAAACAAAAATCCTTCAAATGATGTAAAGGGCTACTCTAATAATAAAATGCAATGAAACCTAAAGTCTGATTATCAGTAAGTAGTACACAAAGTATGAGAAATCTCATCTGCATAAAAAAAGAAATTCTGCTAAAAAAAGCTGTTTAAACATTGGATCTGTTCACAAAATCAGTGCCAACTAACCAGATTAGGCACTTAACAATTTCTGTAGTGCTGTGGCGAACAGCATGAGAATACCTTCAGCTCCCCTAGTAGGCATAGGAACAGCCAGCTTACTATGAAGCAAGGTATCAAAGTGTCTTTACCTGTTTCCTTATTTGCCCTTCCTTCTAACTCTTTCCTGTCCCAAATCCTTTTTGTCCTCTAACCAACAGGGGTACGCTAAGTTTATGCACTATAGCTATCAGGTGACCACGACTTTGCCCGTTGCACAGTACGTTGCATTCTCTCTAATGCCAATCATTATTCTTCCTGACTTCACTAGCTTTCTCTAGCTGAAGCATTTAAGATTAATGAGGCACTTGTTCTCAGTCAAGGCACTTTGTATGAATACAGTTACACTTTCAGGAGGCATGCAGATGACTTATTTAATATTATTTGATTTTTTAAATTGTTTTGGAGAATTGATTTATGGCTACTTTTTGTCCATTAGCATAGACCATTCCGTATCATGCTTCTCTTTTGTCAGTAACTGTGATCACACAGGACCTACTGTCAAATAGAATGTAAAGATGTGTTATGTATTATGAATACAGGGTGAAATTTTGACATAAAGTATTGCAAAGCATACTATTTCAGTTACTTAGAGATGCTACAACTGCAAGAAAACAGTATTCTTCTGAATCTCAAAAGCAGTTTCCTCTGATAATACAAAATTCCCATCAAGGGAAAGTCTGGCTCTGTCAATCTATGCCCATACAGATGTTTTTTAATTTCCATATTTTAATGATGTTCATAGTTGGGATTAACATGTAATAGTGTCATTTAGCTTTTAAGACAGGTCTGATTTCTACAGTGCTCTCATGCTTCATTGCTTCGCAAAATGGTATTGTTATACAAAAGCCTAATAGAGATAAAATTTTCCATAAAGTTAATATAACTGCCGCAATTTTAAGAAAGTGTAATTTAAAAGAATTTAAAACAATAATTAATTGTGTTAAGAAAAAGGAACAAGAATGATTTTTTCCTCCTAAGAAATGAACTCTGACCTTTGAAACACGCTTGTATAAATTATTTTATTCTTCATTCCACAAAGCTTTTCTTTCTCCTTGTTCTACAGCCAGTTTTCCCTTCAGGACTTAATGTCTTACCCAGAAGGTAAGTTACTCAGGTCATCTTCAGCTAGACCTCCTCCTTCGAGGAATCAATGTGAAGAGGAAGGAAAACTATTTCTGACAGCCAGGAAGTGGAAGTTTCAAGGAATAGGTACTTCCTCGTAATTAAGTCTTCTCATTTGGTTCATTTTTCTGTTACAAAAATTGAATTTTGGAAGTCACATGTTTATACAGTTCCTACATAGAGTTAGAGTCAAATCTGGATTAGATCTGCAACAGCTGCAGGTTTTTAGGAATGCTTATCCTAAACAAAAATTCAGATGAATGTGATTTTTTGTTGTTTTATGTAGAAATTCGAAGTCTGAATTGTGTCAGTTGGAATGTAAAATACATTTCCTCTATATTCCCTACAGTAAAAAAAATAGGGTCACACAAATAAGTGATTTTCTGTAACTTCATCTCCCTCTCCAGATAGACTTACGGTACTAGACAGCAATTTAAAATACAATTAAAATATCGTATGTAAAACAACAGATCCAGAAAATCTGTGCTCAGTTTTGGTTCACACCATACAAAAAAGACGTAATCAAACTGGAGAGGTCCAGAGAAGGGCCATAAAGAGGATCACATGATTAGGACACCTGCCATGTAAGGACAAGCTGAGAGAACTGAATTTGTTCAGTCATGAGAAAAGAAGGCTTAGGACACTTTATCATCAAGTTCTAGGATTTAAAGAGTGGCTACAAAGAAGATGGAGACTACCTTTCTTACAAGGAGTCACACGAAAAAGGTGAGGGGTAATNTCTGTGAATCTGTGAATCTGTGAACTTACTCCTAGAGACAATCTGAGTAGACACATGAGGAAAAATTTCACACTGAGAACTATCAGCCATTGGAGCAGGTGGTGAGTTCCCTACTTTGGACACAAAATTCAGCTGGACATGCTTTTGGGCCACCTTATCTAGATTCTTTTGCCTAAGGTTGGATCAGATGACTGCTGAGGTCCCCTTCTAACCTGGTATTCTATGATTATATGGACAAAAAAAATTAAAAATTGATTAAAAAAAGAAACGTGCATTTGATTCAAATGAAGCATAAAACTTCAAGCTTCAGGGTAGTATGACTAACATAATTTGCAGATTTTTTAAGAGAAAAATAGTACTCTGGGCAGTATATTTAATTCTGTTGTCTTTTGTAAGAGATGTACAGAAGATTGGTTAAAAGGGAACCACATTATCTTAGGTATAAAGCTAAGATTAGATAAAAGAATTGTACTATTTCGAACTGAAAGATGTTAGGATAATCTAGGGTTATTGTCCAAGCTCTGAAGGGACAGAAACATTATTCTAAAATGACAAATATGTCCAAAAAAGTATCAGCAATTCTTGTCAGACTGAAGCCAGGAATGGGGTTTCATACAAGTACAAATATATTAATATATAATTAAGTTGTATATCAAACTGATAATTTTTTCTCCAAAGAGAATTATAGTCGCATCGCTTTGCAATGAAAACTTCCGTTCAAAGAAGCAAAAGAGAACTACAGAAAAAATAAGCTTCACTGTCTATTTCACCTTTTTGACCCATGTAACAATCAAGTCTTCTTCAACTATTCTTTAAAAACTTTTATCTAATATGTTTCTAAAAATTGTGGTATAGTAGTTTCTATAAAATCTCTACATGTCCTATTACTGTAGTTCCCTAGTTTTAGAAATAAAAATTCATAAAATTTCCTGGTATTAACTTCTGCTGATGCAACTCAAAGCTCTATAAGTCATCTTGTCCCTAAAATGAGAGAATGGCAATTGATTGTGTTACTCTTAGCCATACACATATAATTTTACATGACAGAATCCAGCTTTCTTTCTGCCTTCCCCTGGCTGACCCTTCCCTCATGGAATGATTGAGATGTGTCACAAATATTAAAACAATTTTGGTTTATTGCAATTTTAGTTGCAACTCTTATTTCCTTCCATCTCATTCATGGTTTTTTGAACCCTCTTACATTCAATACAAGATACAGCTCTTCAGCTGGGCTCTCACCAAACCTGAAGAGAACAGAAATATTTTTACATGGGGTTTTTCAGGCTTTTCTTCTATTACAAGGCTTAAACATCCCCATGTGATGTTTTAGGTTCTACAGCACTGATGACTTACATTCTGTTAGAGACTAGAATGGTCACAATTGCGGTTGACAACAGGAACTACTGTTTACCTAAAGACTCCCATATTATTGTGCACAGCTATAGTATAAGTACTGTGCCTATTTCTGTTTAATTCCATGTAATTTATTTTACACCATTTCTTCAATATAGTTTTAACACTCTGGTAGCTTCACATGAAATATACCTCTCCAGGTCCTGTGTAATCATACTAAACGGCTTAAAGTAGACCAGTCTAGATTTCCACATACGTTCCTGAAGAGCATGAAAAGTAATCAGTAAAAAATGTCCAGAACTTTACCATTCTCTTAATGGTTTTAAGAGTTTTATGAGAATGATGGCTGGTGGCCTGAGGTATTAAGGGTTGAAAACAAATCCACACTGCTATATGTTTGGCAGCTTGATTTCCATCATATCTCTTCTGCCACTGCAATATCAGATCAAAACACTGTCAAAAGCATCTGAAAGTCAGGATGCATGAAATGTTTTGCTTACTCCTTATTCCCATGACTGGTCTAAAATACATATATCTTTGTGTTCTGTTATTGTCTAGGTTTTTAGAAATTGATAGATTCATCGCTTGTTCAGTATTTTTCTTGGTATCCCAGATAGGTTGACTGTCACCTACTTCCTCTGGTCATTGAATTCCTGTGTTCTTAAAAAGCAACAATAAACTTTGCAGGCTGATGTCACCTCATCTAAGCTCTGCAAACTCTCATAATGACTAACTCTCATATTGCTTCAGCACCTCTAGAGTTTTGAAAGACACTATTATTGAAAAATAAAAGGGTGTCATTCATTTATGAGCATATAACAAAGCATTAACATCCCTGAAACAGTTGGATATTTGCTATTTAACTAGGGTAATAGATGCCTACTATCTATCATTCCTACATATTTTAGGTGAAAATGAAGAGTCCACATTTACATGTGAATGACATGTAATAAAAACGCCTCTACAAGACAGAAGATTAGAGGCTAAATTTATAAGTAAACGCAATAGTAGTGAGACCTTCTAAATATCAAATATTTCATTAAAACTTCCTAACTAAAAGACAACTGAAAGCATGAAGAATAGAACTTTATTCCATAACCATGTTGAATGAAGAGCTCTATTGGGGTAACAGTTCATTTCACTAAGGTCACCTAAACCCCTCACTCTATAACAGTAATTCACAAATCTATTTCAGGACATCCTGAAACTCACAACTGTCTGATAAAGAAGCCATAACAAGGTATTCTGGCTATTAATGAAAGATGAAAACTGGAGTTTTTTTATTTAGGAAAAAATATCATTTTTTCTCTCTCCTACGGCATTTTAGTTTTCAGGTTTTTTCCTTAAACAACATTTTTCGCACAACTATATTTTGTTAACCAATCCTTTCCATGAGTCTAAAACTATTCCAAATTTGTCTCTCAAAATGACATTATATTTTAGATTGAAATACAATTGTATTTTGCAAATAATTTTTTCCCAGAAGGTGTGATAAGAAAAAAAGTATGCAGGCTGCATTCCACATGAAATAATGCATGTGCTAATTTTTCCCCCCTTAATCTCTAATACGATTTTAGACAGCTAATCACTGTGTAAAACTTACAGCTGTCCAGGCCTGTTTTCTGCATCGAGAACACATCCATTCATTATGGATTTCTTGAGAAGGAACACCATAGCAACCTAAAACAAGAGAGTTGTATTGATTATTATATTCTGCCTTTCTATCAATAATTTCATGCAATTCAATTGTATAGAAATGTTGGTAAAACACACGTCTTGTGACAAAGGAGACTTTTCCAATCTAGGTTTTCTGCTAAATTCAAAGTCTATGAAACATATCTTTCCAAAACTCAAAGAACAAACAGCAACAATAAAAGAAGAAAAACCTACAAAAAGCCCACCAAACAAAACAAAATCCCACCACAACAAAAAACCCTCAACAAAACAACAAAAAGGAAGCAAACAAAACCCCAAACACCCCCCACCAAACCAACAAAACCAAATAAAACCAACAAAAACCTCAAACACCCAAATCACAGAGTATTTCTTATTTCTGTCAATTCAATAGAAAACCACCAATTCTCCCCGAAGTAAAAGTTTGACTGAACATATTGATATCTATTCTATGCAATTATATCACATTTCCAAATATCACATGGACTTCTTAAGAGTTACCTATTCAAGTTCTACTGCCTTCAGAAGCTACTGCAGAAAATCCATGCATGCATTAGTAACTCTTGTAATAAAAGAGAATGCAAGTTGAAGGAAATTACTACATACCTAAAGTTAAGAGTAACACTCACAAGCCCTCCAGCAGGATTTTTCCCTGACTACTTAATAAGGGTATGCTAACACAGTGTTTAAAATATGAGAGGAAAAAAATTAATTTAATTGCTCAGAATAAAGACAACGATCACAAAGTTTCCAGGAAGGTTAATTCTTCAATACTTTCACAGCAATCATTAAAAGTAATAGAAAATCCAGTTTTCAAAAAATTTAGCCAGTGATTGAAGCATTACATATGGAAATGTTCAAGTGCTTTTAAAGACATGATAGACCCCTAGCTAACTACATTAGTTATCAATCAAATCAAACTTGAAATTACACTACCACCAACATAACAATTTGGTTATTTACTTGCATGAACACGTATGCAACACTTTGTACAGCTAATCAGAAGACTGGTTCCATCTCCTTCAACCAAGGCATTTGATGGATAGTTTTCAGTGTTTTCTTCACTACAAATAAAACACATCTCTGGAATAAGAGGTTTAGTCTTTTCATTTTCTGCCATCAATGTTTCTGCTGAGTTTGCTTCCCTGAAAGCAGGACTTTCTTCATCACGACTGTCCAGCTGGAAAATAAACAAAATTTATTTTTAAGTGAAAGAAAGAACCTTACTCCTCCATTTGACTATGATGAAACTACTCCTCTCCTCCCAGCTTTTGTACCAACAGTAAAACCATTTCATGAGAAAATTAACTGCTTCTAGGTATTTATCATGGTCATTCTAACTTGATTGTCCAAAGTAGCAGTGAAATCCAGAACAGAACTCAGCCTGCAAACTAGTGCAATGGTGTTCAATGACACTGCAATCTCTTGAGCCCTTTAACTGGGTCCAGTGAAATAAAGGTTCTTCTCTGTTTGGGCTTTTTTTCAATTTAGCAGCTCCAGAATTAGTAATACAGTACTACAACAGCATTTTTAGTTGACATTTGACAAAGTAATTCCACAAGTCAGTATTAAACAGTGCTCTGAATTAGACTTTCTATGGTGTAATACTTTTCCTGAGAAGTCTTAAGTACTATGAAAGCACTTAAGGAAGCAACATGAAAGAGGCTGTGATAAAATGTGTTTGAAGATAATCATATAAGGAAATAGCTAAAACATAGTTAATAGCTAAACCTGTTAGGGTTCACCACCTCAAAAACTGAAATTTCAATGGCAAGCACATATACAGTAATACCAATTTTGCATAAATTGTCGTAGAAGGCATACACACAACCAAGGGTAGAAGCAGATGAACACAGAACCAGTTCTAATTTTAAAAGTTTTGATTTTATTTACCTCTTTCGGAAATGAAATGCATAAGACTATCTGGTTTATAATTTACTGGAAATTAAGTAGCCAGACAGTTATTCACACTTCATTCAGAGATAGAGCTGTGAGAATCTTCCTTACCTTGTAGTACGGCATAAGAAGAGTACAAATGGCACAGTATGGTTTCTTTTTAGCACAAGCTGCATTGTACTCTTTTTCAGCATTGAAATTAGGTACTCTTGTCTGCCAAAGGTAGACCAGAGGCCTGGCCCATGCCTCTGTCTCTTGAACTTTCTCTTCAGTTAAGGTAGTTTCAGGCAGTTCTTAAAGAAAACAAACAATAGGCTACACTGTAATTATGGAATGCAGAAGAATAACAATTAATCAGTCACATGTGCCAACAAAGATCAAACAATGTTATAAGTGTGAATACAGGCACAGAAGTCTAAAAGAATGTTGTGTCAGAACAAGTGCACAATTACAGAATCACAGAATCAGCAAGGTTGGAAAAGACCATAGAGATCATCAAGTCCAACCTATCACCTATTACCTAATCTAATCTAGTCAAACCTGTTACCTAACCTGTTGCCATCCTACTACCAACACACCATCCTACCTATAACACACTACCCTAATATCTAGGTCATGCCACCAAGTACATCATCCAATCTTTTCTTAAAGACCTCTAGGGATGGTGACTCCACCACCTCCCTGGGCAGCCCATTCCACTGAGAGATCCAGATGAAGAAGGAGGAGGAACGACCTGGAGCTGCCCCAGTTGGGCAGCCTAAAGAGATGGAGCAGTTCCATCCCCTGCCAGAAGGTGAGTGTTGGAGCTGGGCCTCAGGGTTGGTGGCTGCAGCTGGCTTGGTCTCCTTCTCCCATCCACTGTGGACATGCCCAGGGAAAGGGAAGGGGGATGATGGCCTGGGGCTATTCCCTCGGTGGCTGTGCTCCATGCACTGGGCATCCCAGGACTGGCCCTGCCTGTGGAGCGCAGGGCTGGGCTGTGTTCTGCGGCCTCTCCCACAGTCCCTGTCAGCCCTGACTGTGCTCCCTCTTTGCCACATCCAGCACCGCACCAGAGAGAAGAGCAGGATCCTGAGCAAGGCTGCTGGAACATCACTGGCCAGGTAGTGTCAGTGTCATGGTCCAGCCATGAAAAGCTGGAGGTGTGATGGTTCGTTTACTAGATCTCAAAGTGCAAGGAAATCCCAAACAGGGGTTAGATTTGGTCAAATAGTGAAGTTTTATTATTCTGTGAAGAGGGAATTGCAATAGAAGAAAGTGAGATTGAGTGCTTTGACACCTCTGTCATGAGCTGACTGCTCCACATACAGCACAAGAAAGTATGCCACTAGCTCTACTGTTCACAATTTGCATTCACATGCATGACACCACTCTCCCACTCCTTAATCTCTCCAACCTCTGTCCCCTATCCCTCAACACACTCTGCCCTAAATTTCTTATGAATGGAAGATGTTGCATTCTCCCAAGCAGCACCGGAAAAATCACTCCTTTCAAATAGAATGCCATCTCATGACTTTTTCTGCAGACTGACATTCATTTTCCAAAGGGGAAAAAAGAGGCAAACTCTATAGTCAGGGAGTAACAAGAAACAATCAGATCTAAAAGGTAGCAAGACATGCACGCTGTATCATGTGGACTATGAAATTGTCTATTGTGCCTATTAAATCTTTTACGATCAATGACAAGGCACGTGGGTGTCAATAAAAATAATCATAATGTGAATGTGGAAAACAGAATGTGAAAAGTTTTGAATCAAACTTTCAGGTAACAAAAAAAAAGGCCTATAGCATACAGTCCCCTTGTAGTTTACTTCAGAAGAACAAAATTCCAACAAAAAAGAAATGTTGAATGAAGTACATTAAATTGATCCATCACATTCCTTCAGCTCATGACTGCCTTCTCCTCTTAATGAAAATGCAGAGGTTTTATGGGTCTTTCATGATAAATTATCACATTTTGCTACAAAACTACTATAAAGTTGACGACATTTTTATCATTGTTGAATAAAATACGAACTAAAATATTTGTTTACAAGTAAGTCAAATGTAGTAAAAATAATTACTATACTTGCATGTGAATTTTAATCCATTTTTTATAGTTTCTCAAGAAAAATTATATCAATTCAATAAATACTTGCCCATAATCCAGGTAGAAAGGCACATACAAAACACTTCCAAAAAAGCTGTAAATACTCAGCACTGAACTTTGATGGTGATGACCTTATTGCTGTTTACAACTACCTGAAGGGACGCTGTAGTCGAGTGGGTGTAAATCTGTTCTCTCAGGCTGCCAGCACCAGAACAAGAGCACATGACCTCAAGCTATGCCAGGGAGGTTTAGACTGGATGTTAGGAAGAGGTTTTTCCCAGAGAGAGTGATCACTCATTTCCCAGAGAGAATGATCGCTCATTGATCATTGAGTGATCACTCTCAATGCGAGAGATCGCTCATTGGAATGCTCTGCCCAGGGAGGTGGTGGAGTCATCATCCCTGGAGGCGTTTAAGAAAAGACTGGATGAGGAACTGTTCTGGTTTGGGTGGGTTTTTTTTCCTCTGGCAGTGAGTGAGGCTAACAGCTCCTGCCTGGGCCTCCGTTGCTGCCATGGAAATCAAGCGCATAGAGCAGATAAAAGCACCTCTGTGAATAGCGTATTTAAGAAAGGAGAAAAAAAGGT
>WEKX01015164.1:310404-328888 GCA_013390025.1 Pitta sordida | reverse complement strand
TGGCTCCCCGGGGTCTGTCCGAGGCGTGCGGCCGGCCCGGCCCCACCTCTGCCTGGAGGGAGGACCCCGCCCCGTCGCGCTGCACCTTGGCACCCTGACATCCTGCTCGTGGCCCCATCCCACCCTGACATCCTTCATCTGCCCCAAGGACTCCGGGCCCTGCCCTGTCCCACCTGGGAAAGCCCACTGACCCCAGGCCCTGTGCTCGTGCCCAGGTGATGCTCCCTGCCTCCAGGAGACTCAGCGCTCATCCCACAGTCAGATCCAGTGCTGGCCCCACTGGCAGCCCACTCTGCCACAGCCACCTTGACCAGAGCTGCTCCCCTTGCTACCAACCTTGTCCCTATGCCAGCCCTCAGGTGTGCCATGCACCTACTGTCTCCCACCCTGGGGTAACCAGAGCCCCCGGTGTGGTCTTTGGCCCCTACCCCATGTCCCTGCATTTTGGACGGGCACCACTGGGGGGTCTGGGTGAGCTGTATCCCAATGTCCTTTGCACAGTGGGCTTCCCGGCTCCTCCAGGGCCCGTTGCTTGCTCACCATCATCTCCCAGTTACTGCTTAACTATCCTAGGCACAAGGCATCAATGCACTCCGTGACCTTGGGCTAAGGTGGAACGGGGAGAAGAGCAGCCCTGCTTCAGGGTCTCTTCCTGGTCTGGCCCAAGCCAGGTGCCAGGGACCCTCCAGCTCAGTGTCGGCACTGAGACAGGGCAGCAGAGGACATAGATTCATCCTGCCAAAAAAGATGAAAAAAAATAAAAAGCAAGAACTAGCAAGTTTCTCGCTACTGTGGCTGATGTGGGGAGGGATGTTTGTGGTCTTCACAGATACTCTTGGGATTTCCAGCTCAGACCTCAACCCCAAAGACTTGCCTTGGGACCCTCCACCAACTCCTGGGTGCCTATTCAGGATCCAATCAGGCATCTGCAGGATCCTTCAGATGGCAGGATCTGCTTCTGCAGCCCTTCCAGCTCAGGGCATCCTGCTGAGGCTACCAGAGCTTGGTGCATGTCAGAACGAGGATGTTGACATCTCAACCCTGGGTGCCACATTATGAGCTCATTGGGACCACCATGCCCACACCTGTCCAGCCAAGAGCTCCCACCATAGGATGTATATCCTGCAGCTGCCTTGACCCCAGCCCTATCCAGGGGAAGGATAACAAGGTGATATGCTTCACTGCAGGTTGAACCTCAGCCCTGCCTCTTCTCCGAAGACACCAGCCCATCCTGCCCTTACTCCTTCACTGCACCACCCCTGCTTTAAGAGCCTGTTTTCCCCCACATTCCTTTTCCCCCCACATACCTTTTTTCCCCCTCCCCATTACTGCCAGATCAACCCTCATGCCAGCACTACCCATACCCACAAGGCTCCTTGCCCTGCATGTTTGGTCAGGATGGGGAGGCTGCATTGGATGAGGCACACAGTTTAAGCTTACCATGTCCACATGGATGGGCTGGACCCAGCTGTCCCTAGACGCCCTACCCAGGGGGCACGGCTATCTGCCCTGGTCTGGGGGAACTGGTGATCTCCATCTTGCCTCTAGTGCTGGATCAGGGCACCCCAGCTCATGCAAGGAGACTGGGGTAGCCCCCATGGAGGCTGGCCCTCTGAGGGTCCCCTGTCCCTTCTCTGCCTCCCAGGACACCTCCATGCTGCCAAGCTGCTGCTGCCTGTTCCCATAGCAGGACTGCACTGCCTCCACTGCTCCCCAGGGAACGTGCCCATCACCTTGGTGTCCAGGCAGTCCCTGAGTTGCTTGTTTGCTCTGGCTTGGGGACAGGTCCATTTCCCAGTAACCCTGAACCTTGTGCTTGCTAAAATTTCTGCTTTCCATGGCACGTCAGGGAGCTGGCCTGGGTCTCACTGAGAACCAGGAGCCTGAGGTGAGCCAGCATCATCCCAGAAGCACAGCAAGCCCTGTGCCTGCATCCCCTGCCAGGGCATCAGGGACATGAGGGGACCTACCTTATCTTGCCTGGTCTCATGATCAGAAATAAGTGCTCAGAACAGCCTCAAACCGAAAAGTCATTTTATTGGTACCATACATGACTCATAAATGGCACAAACTATGGAGGGGAGGAAGGGAAAAAAAAAAAAAAAAAAAAGAAATAAAAAGGCATTACAGTGTGCCCGGGGCAGTGAGGGCTCTGCACACTCCACGACAGCCCTGTGGCGTGGTGCGAAAAATCGTACCTTAATTGCAACTCAGAGCTCCTCTCCCTTCCCGCCACACCGGGCTCCCACCCTGGGATCCTACTCTCACCTGCAAAGGGGCCATGAGGACCCCCTGTGCCTGGAGCTGAGCCCTCTGCCTTCAGCCTACTCATGGAGGGGCCCAGGAGCCGACACCAGCATCTCTCCAGGTCAAGCATCCTGGCTTGACCAGGCCTGACTCAAGGGACTCCCATCACCCTGCCCAACCCCAGGGACAGCAGAAGGAGGGGATGCACAGGATGTCCCCCACCCTGTCTCAGTGACCCTCTGCACTCTCAGCCATGAGTGGGCGAGGCATGGGGTTCAGCAGCACCCCTTGGAGCCAGAGCCCCCATGCAGGGGCAGCCCCTCAGTGATGCCTGCCAGCTCCCAGCCCACGGGGCAGTGGGACACGGACTGTGGGATCCTCGGCAGGGAGCTGGGGGGGCGTCTGATGGAGAGAATGGGATGCACCCACCTCTCCTCCAAACTTCAGGGCTGCTCCGCCTGCCCCGGGCCTCCTTACACACACAGACAGACACACAAACCTCTCACACACACACTCACACACACACACCACACTAGGGCAGTTTCCCCCACCCTGGCCACCCATATGGCAGCACTTGCTGTCATCCCCACCTTGGGATGTGCCGGGGGGCCCCCACGGGCAGCCCAGACTCCTGTCTCCCCCCCCAAAACCTCCCTCCAAGGCTGCTGGGGTGAACTGATTAGCACAAACATCCTCCCCCGGCACCTCCCATCTTCTCCTTGGAAGAAGCCTTGGAAGGTTTTTTTTTTTCTTTTTTCTTTTTTTTTTTTTAAACCAAAAAAACCCCCAAAATTATTATTTTTCTCATTGTTTCCCCTAACATCAATGGAGGCACCTGCTCTAGTGATAACACATTGAAAGAACAGTATCGTACACACTGTCTACAGCGCGGAAATGTACAAGCACGAGGTACACGAACCCGAGGGGGGAGTGGGGACAACAGCACACAAGATTTACATTGAGGAGGGAGGTGGGGGTGGTCCCCCCAACCCCTGGAGGGATTAGAAAGGAAGTCTGCAAAGTCTCTCCTTGGTTTGAAGCTCTCCGAATTGGATATAAAATGAGACTTCCAAGAGAAGAAGCCTGTACAAAAGTCAGGACAGGGTGAGAGGGCTCAGGACAGGGAGGGAGGTGAACCGGCAAGGGGCTGAGGGGGGCTTTTCCCATTTTTTTCTTTTTTTTTAAACTTACAATTTTAATAATATTATTTTTTTCTTAAAAAAAGACAAAAGTAGGAGGTACCAGGAGCTAAGGTTTGCAAAGGGGCCCCAGGCAGATTCACGCAGGGGAGAGGGAAACACAGGGGCTGCAGGCAGGGAGTGAGGGCACTGGCTGCTCCAGCAGAGCCATGGGTCCTGCGTGTCCCTCTAGACATCTCCCACTACACACTTCCTATATACAGAGTCCCCCCATGGTCGTGCTGCGCTCTCGCTCTGGGGAGCGAGGGGAAGGGGAGGGTGCAGGAGAGTGGGGAAATGCAACGGGGCCATATCCTCAACACCACCCCGGCGCTGCAGGATCTGAACCTGGTCAGAGGAGGCTCCCGAGGCACGGAGGAGAACCCGAGGCACGGGGAAAACTCTTAATCGCTGCCCCCCCACCACTGGACTGGGGATGTGCAACCCCGCTGCAGGTGGCTGCTCAGCAAACACCAGCCACAGGACGTGGGGAGGAGGAGGGTCCCAACACTTGGCACCTGGTATCGCCAGCTGCTGCCAACACCTCCCTCGTAACTCCCTCACTCAGCAGCGAGGAGTTGGGCACATCGGGGCGGGGATGAGAAACTCTCTGGGTAAGAAGCAGGAAGGAAGAAAGAGGGAATAACGAAGCTATGGCCCCAGAAACTCATCCCTGCCCTGGGGTCCATTGCGGAGGCAGGCATGGGGGTGCGGGGAGGCGGCGGGGGGAGAGGGCTGGGGGCTGCCTGCCTGGCACACACCCCAGGCCATGCACCCCATCATCCGCACAACGCTGATCTGCCCCCAGTACCTCGCCGCTTCCCAGTCACTCTCCGTTGCAAATGTACAGGTAGATTGGTTGGGACTGAGTCCACGGGGTGGCGGGGGGGCCGTTACTGCGACGCCTGCGACGTGGGGTTCTCTGACTTGCTCTCCTGGCTGGAGGGCGGTTTGCTGTTCCAGGGGCTGTTGGCCCCCAGTGCCGGCGAGTTGTTGAAGCTGTCCTCGTCATCGATGCCATTGGCGGCGTCAAACTGCGTGTTCTCCAGCCGGGTGATGAGCCGCTCATCCTCATCCCCAAACTCCCCCCCCATCAGCGTGGGCTCGCCTACCACCATCACATCCTGAAAGGGGAGACGGTCCCGAAACATAATCGAGGTGGGGGGAGCCTGGGCCTCCAGACCTCACCCTCCACACTGCAGCCCCTTTCCCCAGCTGCAGGGCCACTTCCTCATCTCCAGCACAGGATCCAAGCTTGGCCACACATCCTCACTCCTTTGCAGGAGAGCAAAGGAGCTAAGGGAAGAGAGCTGGGACATCCCCTCCTGCTTCCCATCACATGGAAAGAGTCAGGGGTGCTCAGATAGGCAGTCCCTGGGGATCTCTCCCTAGCAATTCCCAGGGGCCAGGCCAAAGAACCCTCCCCTCCACCCCAAGGGAGGAAGAGAGAATGGAAACGGGATGCTTACAGGTACCTGACTGGACAGGGCAAAGGTGCTGGCTGGGCTCTTCTTCTTGCTGTTGCTGTTGTTGGTGTTTCCCCCTCCAGAGCTCATGGTGCTGCCCCCCGACATCTTCCTTTTCCGGCGCTTGCTGGGCTGCTGCCGTGCTGGCTCCGCTGGTAGAGGTTGGAGACACATATGGTCAGTCCCAACAAGAAGCAGCTGATAGCCCCCAGACCCTTTTCTGCAAACCCCATCTCTGCAAAGACCACATTTCCCTTAGGCAGCATTGCCACCCTCCTCACCTCCACAGCTCTGCTGTCCTCCCAGTGTTGGGGACATGAGAGATTTTCATCCCTGCTTTGCTTTTCACAAACAGCTGGCAGCCTCCAGGTAGGGAGCACTGGCTGCCTGCAGTCCCACACTGCCCCAATGGGAAGGCAGGCCAGCACAGAAGGAAGCCAGCTGCCTGGCTCATCACCCCTACCATAAATGAGGCCAAAACCAGTTCTGGGGCTGGGAGAAACCTGTATTGAGGGGAGGGCCCAAGCGGGCAGCCCTGGAGACCCAAAGGCAGCACAGCAGGTAGTGTGAGACTCACCAGGCGGAGCGACCATCCGCTGCCACTTCTGGAAGAGGCAAGTCTTGAGGCAGTCCCGGGGACTGAGGCTGTAGGTCTTGTGCCGTGACATGAGCTCCTGCATTGGTTCTAGGATTACACAGAGCTGCAGGGAGCAGACGGACATGGGGTTAGATCACAGTGCTCCAAGCCCCAACAAAAACCCATCTGTCAGGCAGCTATTTGCACTGCATCACCCCAATCCACACTGGAAACTGTGGGATCTGGCAGACCCACAACCCCATGGCTCTCTGCAGCCCCCTTGCAAGATCCCTTTCTCAAAGCTTGTCCCACTGTCTCACTGCACCCCAGGGCACCCAGACACCAGGCAGCCAAAAGCACAAGACACAGCAGAGATGCATCCCCCCTCTCTTCTTGCATCCTTACTCGGAGGTAGTTGAGTGTGGAGTTTGAGAGCCCACAGCGTGTGATGTTCTTGGATAACTGGTCCAGCATCTGGGGATCCTGCGCCTAGAAGCAAGAGGGACAGAGGGCTCAGCTGCATCTGGGTTGGGAAGGGTCCTCCCATGCCCTGATCTGTGATGAGGGGACTGGGTTGAGATCCCCCCAACCTGCGCAGCAGTCTGAGTAGCTCAGCATCCCTGTGTCACTTGTGCCTGAGGGAGTTCCTGGAGCTGTACTTACATGCATTGCAAGGATGCTGCGGGGGATGAGCTCTCGATGCTGGCGGATGCTGAAATGCCACGTCTTTATCCTCATCATGTCATCAAACATGAACTCCAAGTACAGCCGCCCCTCCACACACACCTGTGTAGGGTACAGGGTCAGGAACAGGCTGCCCCACCTTCCCCCAGCCCAGATCCTCTGGGTACCCACTGCTGCACGTTGGGACACCTTCCCTGTGGCTTGCCTCTGCTTCCCAGGAGACCTAGCACAAGCCAAACCCACAAGCCCACAACACACAGCCCTGTGAAACCATAGCCACCATGCAGGTACGTGAAACCGAAACAAGAGGGGCAGTAGAAGCCACAAACGCAGCCGTACCTGGGTGAACATGGGCTTGCCATGCTGGGTGACCATGGTGCACTGGTCACAGTCCAGTGAAACAAAGTTGTTGTGGAAGGACTCCTTGGGGTGCTTGAGCACATAGTAGAGCTCTGTAGCCCCCCCTTCAAAGATGCTGCGGAAGTAACGGGGAATGAGAGTCCGGCCAATCGCTGGAGTGGGAGAGAAGGAAAGGAAGGTCAGTAAATCTGGCTCACCCAAATGTGCCTTGGGACATATACAGAGAGGTTCCTCCCATCCCTGCTGTCTGAAGACAGCTGACCTTCAACACCCTGCCCACATCCTCCTGAGTACACAACCATCTACTGCCTGAGAAAGGAGGGCTCAAGCTGATACTTACTGTATCTCTTTGGTCCATCCTCCAAGCAGAAAGTGATTGTTAACATGGCGTCATCCTCAAAGAATTCCGTGGTGAAAGCATCCCACCACAGATTGTCACATTCCTGAGGATGGCAGAGAGATGCTTAGGTTATGGGGAGGAGAAACAGACAGACAGGCAGCCACTGGCTGCCAGGCACAGCATCCGCACACTCACCCCATTGAAGGCTCTGCTCTGAGCTGAGGTTAATAAGCCGTTATGGGATAAGGCACTTGGGGACCTGCCCAGTGGGGCAGGTTCCTGCTACCAAGGGGATTCCTCCTAGAGCCAAGGCAGCTCACAAGGGCAGGCAGCACAGAGGATCCCATCCCCAACACACACACCTGCAAGCATCCTCCAACTCCTGGCCATCCCTCACTCCCCCAGCTCCCTACCTCTGTCCAGTTTTGCAGCCGCTTGTTGAGCTCAAATATCCTGTAGTCAGTCTGGTTCCCATACGGCGTGTGCCTCCTGCCCAGACAGCACAGGAATTCGTCAGAGGGGAAGGCAGTTACAGGGTGGGGAGGGGTCCTGAGCCCACAGTGGTGGTATGCACAGCCCCTCCAGGGCTGGCAGAGTCCAAGTAATCCCCCCTCCAATCCCAGTCAGCAGTGCGCTGCCCCTGCTGAGGCACCTCCACCACACAGACAAGTTCCCCTCCCAGCAGGAATAACATCAGTCCCCCATGCTTACCCAATTCCAGGCTCCAGGTACGTTGGTGGGTACATAGGAGTAGGACTAGGGGTGGAAAGAAATGCAGGCAGGTCAGTGCTAGCGGGGATCTCCTCCCTGCTCACCACAGCTTCCCCTTCCCTGACTACAGCAGCAGGCAGTCGCGCTCACTGGAGGTCATACCTCACACATGGTGTGGGCTGTACACTGGCTGCCAACTTCTGACAGCCCCATGGGGCAGCCTGTACCCCAAAACTAGGCTTGGGTCTTACACCACCGGCTGCTTCACCTCTGGGACCTGGCCCACTGCTCCCCGGGGATGTGCCCAGCTCCAATGCAGCTGGGACTGGTGCCAGCAGTACAGAGATCAGAGAAGGGGCTGTTTTGGCAGGAGCTGAGTCCTGGGTCATTCCAGGGGCTTGGCCTGGCAAAGTGCTTGGCCCAAGAGAGTTCAGGACCTGGGGTCTTTCTTCATTCCAAATATCACTTTTTCTACCTAGTACCATCTGTGCCTGCTCTGATTCCCTCTCTGCCCTTGTGTTAACTGAACTTCAGCACTGCAGTTTCCATCCGCTCCTGGGAAGCATAACAGAGACCCTGGGGCACAGACTGCAGAGCATCCTCAACCTTGCAGACCTCTCCCTGGGCCCCAGCTCACCCCACATCTCGATCCAGCATGGTGCCCGGGTGAAAAGGGGGGAAGGCGTTCCCGTTCGGGGGCTCCTTTGGCGAGTACAGCTTGAATGACTTAGAGGAACAGCCTGGAGAGAAAGGGGACACAGGTCAGTCAGAGGCACTCTTGAAGGAGAGACACCCAGCTGTGGCTGTGAGGAGGAAGAAGGACACAGGACCAGCAAAGCCCCCATCAGTACAGTCCTATCCCTCCTTTGCTGCAGCCGCTGTCAGCCCAGCCCTTTCACCTCACACACAGGTCCAGGCCTTCCCTGTGCAGGATGGGATTCACAGAGTCAGAGCTGAACTCAGGATCAGCAGCCAGGAGGGCTCGGCTCCATACAAGGGGTTTCCCACTTGTGCCTAGAGTTTGTCAGTTCTCAGCTGGCAGGGCTCTGGGGGGTGTGCTGAATGGGGACAGTCCAGCTGGTGAGCCGGAGGAGGGGCTAGCTAGACCCTGTCCTCCCTTTAACACTCCTTCCCGGGCTGCTCCTAATCCCACACACCGACCCGGGAATCACACGGGATCTTTTCGCTGACCTTTCTATCGTCATGGTGACGGGTGAATAATCACCCGGAGGGATGGATGGCAGGTCCCCAGGCAGCCACCATCTGCCGCTCAGGCAGGCCAGTGGCCACCCAGCTCCAGGCGGACAGAGAGACTCCACAGCCAACCCCCAGCTGTGATCAAACCACCCCAAAGCCTCACTGCAGCCCCAGGGCAAAGGACGAGGAGCCCACGGAGCACCACAGTGCACATCCCTGAAAGCAACCCGGAGACCCTCCCCAGGCCTGCCAACGGGAGACAGGGACGCCAGCTGAATGCAGCCATGCTGGGCACAGCCAGACCCATGCAGGCTCCCAGGCTCACTGGCCCACTCCCACCGCCGGGGCAGGTTCGCACCCTCCCGNGTCTCCCCTCGCCCCGCCGCAGGCGGCAGCCCCGGAGCCGGTCGCGCCGGGGCCGAGGCGGGATCCCCCATCGGCTGCCCGCCCGCACACACACAGCCCTGGGACGGGCACTTCCCAACGCCCACAGACCGCCAGGATTCCCACCCAGTACTGGAGAAAGCAAGCCCAGGAGTGGAGGGAAGTGTCCCGGAGGCACCGGGCACGCTGCTGGCCCATCTGGGCTCCACCAGGCAGCCAGGCTGTGGGGAACAGCGCAGGGACAGGTTCGGAGCGGCAACTCAGCTGTGATGGATTCAGGAGGGGAGCAAAAAGAAGCAAGGTCAAGGAAAGAGGTGCCCTCAGCACAAGGACCCAAGACGTCCAGGTTGTTGTAACCCATTAGTCAACACAGAAGAATGGCCAGGGCCTCACAGTCACCCTTGCCAAGCTGCCTGTGACCCCAAGTCGGCAGTCACAGGGATCGCACAGACTGCTGAGCAAGCAAGGGCTGGTCAAAAACAGAGGGGGTCACCTCCCCAGCATGAAATCCAACTTGCAACACGGGAAATCTGTGTTTTACTTGATTCTTGTTTTCTTGGGGCCTTTTCACCATGCTACTCCGTGGCAGCTGAATCCAACCTCTCTCCCACACCCACCAGTCCCATGGGCTGAAGCCAGCCCAGCCACTCAGCCATGGCTTTCAGCTCCCGCTCCTGCCCTCCTGCAGTGAGGATAAGTGGGGCACGGCACAATTTCTCATACAGCTGTTAACAATGTCAGCCCCTTGCTCTTACCTAATGCTTTCATAGATAAAAAAATTTTTAATAGGGACGTTGGTGCTGGTTGGTCAGTGCTGTGAGGGAATTTTTGTTTTCTGCTTTATGTGCATCAATTTGTGCCTAATGGAAATGCATGATTCAAACCAAATTGTGCTAGAAAAACAGTACTTCTGTTTCTTCTGCACTGTTGTTAAACAACACAACATCAGAGTATGCTCAATGCATAGGAAACTTCCCAAAAGCCATTTTCTGTTGAAAACAAACCAATTCATTAGTCAGAGACAGCAGTGGCTGGAGAACTGTTTGTTTCTGGCCACCATGTCATTGCAGGGGAGAAAAAAAACTGGACCCAGCAGGTCTCATCCTTCAATTCTTTGTTTTTATTCACCGATAAGAGACGGGAAGATTACGGTTCCCAAGGCATCTTGCTATGCTCAGTCCCCATCTTGCTTCTCAGGGTGCAGGAAGGTCTCCTGAGGTGGTGAGACTGTGGAGACACATCACTTTTCATCTGTTCTGCTTCTGTTGCTCTTCCCTATCTCCCTGCTCCTGGAGGAGGGACAGCAGATAAGCCAGGCCACCGCTACTAGCCAAGCATCCATTTCCATCCTGGGCCTTCCCCAGGTCAGTATGGACACAACCTGCTTTTGGAGCCCCCACTAAGTGACCTATCTCAGGATCTAGAGGAGTGGAGAGGGCCTTAGGACTTGATACAGGCTGTCCAAGTTGTACATTCACTGCAGACACTTTACATGACATAACTTTACATGACCAGCAACACCAACTTTTACTCATACAAGGGTGATGCCACCCGGCATGGGAGATCTCTCCATCACCATTTCTCCCCTTCACACTGCCCCAATCTCCTGCAAGTCCCATCCAGCTGCATGAAATGACCCAGACCTGCAGGATATGGCCTTTCTCAAATCAAGTCCAGCACTTGGACCTGGCTGAAGTTTCCACGTGCCCCTGCTCTGCCTCCTGCCTTGAGCACGGAGGATCTGGGCAGGCTCGGTACAAACAAGGATGCTGCCTGAGGGCCCTGAGGACCCTGAGCTGACAAGAGATGCTTTCTGTGGCTGTCCCCCAGTGCTGGCCCAGTGCTGCACAGACATTCAGCAAGTGAAAAAATGTCAGGCTAATGCTGCAGCTGGTGAGCTACTGGCCCAGGCAGGTCTGGGCAAACAGCTCAGTGCCTGTGGCCAGGTGGGCGGCCCCACGGCTCCTCCTCATCTCAGAGGCGTGGGAGAAGGGAACCCCATGAAGGGACCCCCCAGCTCAGCATCCTCTGATGAGGCCTGGTACGGCCCTGCCACAAAAGCTTGGCCAAGTAAACANTCAACACAGAAGAATGGCCAGGGCCTCACAGTCACCCTTGCCAAGCTGCCTGTGACCCCAAGTCGGCAGTCACAGGGATCGCACAGACTGCTGAGCAAGCAAGGGCTGGTCAAAAACAGAGGGGGTCACCTCCCCAGCATGAAATCCAACTTGCAACACGGGAAATCTGTGTTTTACTTGATTCTTGTTTTCTTGGGGCCTTTTCACCATGCTACTCCGTGGCAGCTGAATCCAACCTCTCTCCCACACCCACCAGTCCCATGGGCTGAAGCCAGCCCAGCCACTCAGCCATGGCTTTCAGCTCCCGCTCCTGCCCTCCTGCAGTGAGGATAAGTGGGGCACGGCACAATTTCTCATACAGCTGTTAACAATGTCAGCCCCTTGCTCTTACCTAATGCTTTCATAGATAAAAAAATTTTTAATAGGGACGTTGGTGCTGGTTGGTCAGTGCTGTGAGGGAATTTTTGTTTTCTGCTTTATGTGCATCAATTTGTGCCTAATGGAAATGCATGATTCAAACCAAATTGTGCTAGAAAAACAGTACTTCTGTTTCTTCTGCACTGTTGTTAAACAACACAACATCAGAGTATGCTCAATGCATAGGAAACTTCCCAAAAGCCATTTTCTGTTGAAAACAAACCAATTCATTAGTCAGAGACAGCAGTGGCTGGAGAACTGTTTGTTTCTGGCCACCATGTCATTGCAGGGGAGAAAAAAAACTGGACCCAGCAGGTCTCATCCTTCAATTCTTTGTTTTTATTCACCGATAAGAGACGGGAAGATTACGGTTCCCAAGGCATCTTGCTATGCTCAGTCCCCATCTTGCTTCTCAGGGTGCAGGAAGGTCTCCTGAGGTGGTGAGACTGTGGAGACACATCACTTTTCATCTGTTCTGCTTCTGTTGCTCTTCCCTATCTCCCTGCTCCTGGAGGAGGGACAGCAGATAAGCCAGGCCACCGCTACTAGCCAAGCATCCATTTCCATCCTGGGCCTTCCCCAGGTCAGTATGGACACAACCTGCTTTTGGAGCCCCCACTAAGTGACCTATCTCAGGATCTAGAGGAGTGGAGAGGGCCTTAGGACTTGATACAGGCTGTCCAAGTTGTACATTCACTGCAGACACCTTACATGACATAACTTTACATGACCGGCAACACCAACTTTTACTCATACAAGGGTGATGCCACCCGGCATGGGAGATCTCTCCATCACCATTTCTCCCCTTCACACTGCCCCAATCTCCTGCAAGTCCCATCCAGCTGCATGAAATGACCCAGACCTGCAGGATATGGCCTTTCTCAAATCAAGTCCAGCACTTGGACCTGGCTGAAGTTTCCACGTGCCCCTGCTCTGCCTCCTGCCTTGAGCACGGAGGATCTGGGCAGGCTCGGTACAAACAAGGATGCTGCCTGAGGGCCCTGAGGACCCTGAGCTGACAAGAGATGCTTTCTGTGGCTGTCCCCCAGTGCTGGCCCAGTGCTGCACAGACATTCAGCAAGTGAAAAAATGTCAGGCTAATGCTGCAGCTGGTGAGCTACTGGCCCAGGCAGGTCTGGGCAAACAGCTCAGTGCCTGTGGCCAGGTGGGCGGCCCCACGGCTCCTCCTCATCTCAGAGGCGTGGGAGAAGGGAACCCCATGAAGGGACACCCCAGCTCAGCATCCTCTGATGAGGCCTGGTACGGACCTGCCACAAAAGCTTGGCCAAGTAAACAGCTCCAGGCAGGCGGGCTCCCAGGAAAGGGAAGGTAGGTGCCCTGCCCATGATTCACCTAGAGCCCAGCATTGCCCAACCCTCCACATGCCTTCTCCTCTGTGTGTTCCCTGCCTGCAAGCTATCAGCCCCAGGGGCAAAGCTCTTCTGGTGCATGGACCAGTGGGTCTGCTGGAGCAGGAATGATTCAAACCCCAACCAAGCCCCCAGAGCCAGGGAACAACAGGTTTCCCAAGGCATCAAAAGCACAGTGGGCACCTTGCAAGCCAACACAGCCAGGAGACAGGAGGACATTCTAAGCCAAGACCAGCACCAGCTGGGGAGCTGCCTGCTTGGGCAGAGGACATGTAGAGCAGGAAGAAAAACTGCTGCCTGAACTGGAGAAGCTCCAGCTCACCAGCAAAGAGCAAAGAACTGCTAAGGACAAAGGCAAAGCAGCATCAACTTCTCACTCCACACCTGGGGCCACTGGTAGAAACTGGTGCTCCCCATCCCAGAGAGAAGCCAGCCCCACATGGGCAGCCAGCGCAGCTCTATGCAAGCAACGAAGTTCAGCAACAAAGCAGAGGCTAAAAACATAAATTATAAAAATAAATAAGAAACAGGGCTTGAAAGAGGCCACAGAGTTACAGCTCAGCCAGGGAGCATCCTGCTCCTCCCAACAGCCCGGGAAGAAGAGAGGCCAGCCTTCACTAAAGGCAGCCAGTGCTTCCCAGCATGCTCCGTGCCTGCTTCCTGGCTGCCTAAAGAGGCTTTAAAGTGTAAATAGCGGCATTGTTTCACAGGGCTGCCTCGCTGGGGTGTGGGAGCCCTGATAGTGGCAAGAAACACATCTTCCCAGCCCAGTCCCGCTGGCATGGCTGCTATCCAGGACGCTGCTGTCTTCGACTGAGTGCAGGGCAGCACCTCAAATTATTCACGTGGTTTTGCCCGGTGACAGTGCTGGTGTCCAGCAAGTTGGCAAGGCTGGGAGGCAAACATGGAGAAGTATTCAGAATGACTGGGCCAGGCAGAGGCACATGGAGCAGCCCATGGTCTGCCTCCACAAGCCTGCTTCCACCTTGTCTTTCTCCTCTTCTTTGGAGCAGAGGGGATGGAGTGAAGCCAGTTGCAAACCCCGATGTTGTTATTAAACCCACAGGAACCCAAGCAGCACGCATGGAGGCATAACCTAAGACATTATCAGCACCAATCACAACTTGCAGCAATCCCATTTGCTTTGAAAATGCAGAACTTATGCAGTTGAAGCTCCCAGGAGTCCAGGCTGTGCAGTGGAGATGCCACTTTTGGAGGCAACCTAGTGCCATAGACTCAGCAGCACCCAGAATTTGAACCTGGCCAGCACATCACCTGGCCCTGACCCCTATGGAGGCAAAACCCGCATCACCGCCTGTCCTGCTGCATGAGGGATTACCCTCTCACTTTTCCCAAGCTGTGTATCTGAGCCGGCCACGGAGCTTATCTGGATCACAAGCTGCCTCCCTGCCCGCACCACATTGTGGAGTACAATGTCCCAGCTCCAGGTCACATTCTGCAGCATTAGTGTAAAAGTCCCCCAGGGCAGCACACAAAGCACCTGGAGGAGAGGGTGCTCTTTTCTGTAGGCTGGCTCAGGAACTCAGAGGGACAGCCAGAAAAGGGGTAATTACCTGCAGCTACTTGTTACAAAGTGACAATCTTGATGCAGGCTTCAAGGTAGCACTATCTGAAAAGCGCAAGCTGAGAGGAGCCCAACCAGGATGTGGATTTGCGGGTCAAGGCTCAGAGTAGTTCTCCAGTTCCAGCTCTGCTGAATTCCAGGGTCTGCCAAGGAGGCATCTTGCACAACTGGGTACTGGAAGATGAGACTGCCCTGCAGTACCCTAAGAATGGCATGAGTTTCCCTTTTCCCATCTTGTACCTCATATGATTTAGATGCATAGATGGGGAATTCTACAGGAGGGAAGAAGGGAGAAAGGCATGCTCTGCCAATAGCAAAACAGCCAGAAAATTGATTCATGTCCAAGGCTGCAAGCCCCAGATGCAATCCCACAGATAACCCAGTTTCAGCTCCACTACTATCAACTTACCACGAGGCAGTCATTTCCTGCAACTCTCAGGGAAATATCCCACTGTCCCTAATTACTCCTTTCAGTTCACTGTCTCAAAGACCATCCATAATCAAACGCTGCCGGTTTCAGCCTCGGGAATGCACCTTTCGCATTTTCAGCCACTTTCTCTCTCACCCAGACCCCTGCACCCTGGGGCCCTGCCATCCTGCAGTGACCACTCTCCCATCCCTCCTATAGCATGCACTGGCGCAGCATCAGCACACAAACGAACATGGTATGGGAACCATGGGGCTGGAAAAATACCCTTGTCAGCATCCCGTGAATAAAAGCCTCCAGATAAACCAGGATTTACATCATCAAAGGTTTTCTAGGCTCTGCAGCAGCATAGAAAAATTCATGTAGTCATAGCCCACTGTGCCGATGGCCCTACAGAACACGCAGCCAGCATCCCTGCCTCCAGCTCCTTGCCCACTACACACACAGTGTACATAGCTCCGCATGGTACGTATTGTGGGGTTGCTGCTTGGGGCAGCCCTCCAGGGGAAAGGATCTGCCTGGGAGAGCTGAAGTTGAGACCCCTAGTGCAGGGAAGTGGCAGCAGGAGGCTGAGGTTTGTCCCTGTGCTGAAAGACGGGGATCCATACTGATCCCACAGACCCACAGGACCCCTAAGTGCCGCTGCCTCGGAGTGCAGGAGGCTGTCAGCCCCCACGTGGCACATGGAGATCTGCGATCCCGGGATGCAACGCTCCACCTCGCTCCATGCCGCTGCCATAGGCGCCGAGTGCTGCACGCTGGGACGCGTAGTCTCCGGAGACAGCAGCCCGGCGCCGAGAGCCGCCTTGCTCCATGTTGCCTCATAGGTGGAGCCCCGCAGCGCTGGCAGCCAGCCAGACCCCTGCTCAGGACAGGGGAATGAAAGCTGGATAACTCCTGACGCGAGGATCCAGCTGGCCACGCTGGGGTGGTGTGTGGCTGGGGGCAAACAACGATGCTGGGGTGCAGTGCCTGCTCCAAGGTCTGGGCCACTCACAGACGCCCACGGTGGGGAGGCCCAGTGCAACCATGGTGGGAACCTGCCCTGTGCAGCTTACCAAGCACCTCCGTGGCCTTTTCGAGCTGCCAGGGCAAGCCTCTGCCCCCTGGTGAGGCTGAACTTCTCTCTCCTCAGGACTTGGTTTACGAGGCAACGTAGGAGCGCTGAGAGGGACAGGCGGGCTGCTGGCAGCACTGAGGACAGAGCAAAGGCTGTGGTTGCTGGACTCCCATGGCACTGCTACGCTGGCAGCACGTGCTGCCACCAGTGCCAGGGCTCTGGACAACCAGTCCAAGACAGGGCCAAATCCCCAGGGAGCAAAAAGACAGGGTTTGGTCAAGCTCACCTGCTTGGCGGTCCTGAGGTACAAGCAGCCCAGTCCCAGCAGCACAGCATTGTAGAAACCATCCGCACCATTGCAGCACAGCCCCGGGGAAACCCTCTCACCCAAGCACCTCTGGTTACAACTCCACCCGAAACAACAACCCACCGGGCAGCAAACCCCAATATGGCAAGCATCACAACCCACAAACACACACGCACATAGAGCAAACAACACCAGGAGCATTATGTCCCCGGTCACTTGGAAGACGAGAGGTTTCTGGAGAGAGGGCCAGGAGAAGTGCTGTCCTGCTCTGCCCCCATGCAGGAGCTGGAGTTCATGCTGTTTACGCAGACCTCAAACTCATATCAGTACAGAGCTGCAAGCATGCACAAGACTGGCATGTTGAGAGAGACCACAAGCATTGCTGCCACCCTGCCAGCCATGGGATAGGGAAGGAGGCCTGGTGCTGGGATGGTCCATGTCACTCTCTGCTCCTGCATCCCAAGGGGCTGGGCAAGCTCTGGGCTGCAACCAATTGCTGCCCTCTGAAAACATGCTGAAAGAGGCTCCAAGTCCCCAGCCCGGGGCACCTTTGCTCCAACTGAACTACTGAGCTTTTCATTGTGCTTTTGTTATTTTACATAGATTGTGACCTGCTGCTGGCAAGGGGAAAAGTCCCCACCAAACAGCAACAAAACCTTCCAGCACCAGCCTGTCCCCCTCGGATCACAACTTTTCCTCTTTGAAGCCACGCAAACTGCATGTTGTTCTGCTCAGCGCTTCTGTCCTCAGTCTTTAAAGGGTGCTCAGACCACAGACATGGGATTTCTACAAAATCAGGAGCAGAAAGACCACGTTGAGTTCTACTTCAGTGAAAACTACAACTCCTCTAGAACTAAACCAATTCAAAACCTGAGGCTTTAAAGAAGGAACAAGGACACTGATATTTACCCATACTTACAAAAGCAGCAGTAAGAGCAGCTTCCTGACCAGCACTGGAAAAGTCACTGCAAAACTGCTTGGACAAGGTCCCACTGGGAAGCCCATGGGAAGGAGTGTTTGCTCCCAAGCCTGTCTGGCCCACTAGGCACTCTCGAGCAGACTCAGACCCCTCTGGTGAGAAGGAAGCAGGCAAGGATTTGCAGTGTGGGGTGGGTGCCCCAGTCCATGCCCTGGAAAGGTAAACTCCCTGTAGGACCCCACAGCCTTGGAAGTCTTTACTCACACTTCACCCCAGGACCAGCTGACACCTCTGGTTTGGGCTCTGCTGCAGCACTGGCTTTGGCAAAGGCAAGCAGCTGCTTGGCATGTTCCTGCCACAGTGCCTGGCCTCTGCCAGCCAAGGCTGCAGCGAGGCAATCAGGCACTGCACAAGCCAAGGGAGCCCCAGTAGTGCTGCCCCTTGGTGCCTATCACTCATCCCAGGTGGGCTGGCAGGGATCACTGGAGGTCAGCACCTGGCCAGCCACCAGAGATCAAGGTAGCATACCACAGCACACACTACTGAGGGGGCTTCACTGAGCAGAAACACCCTTCCAGCTAAGACACCCATCCACAGCCCTGGCATGCATTCTGACTCTGAAACTGGAGCTGCTGAGTTTTTCTCATTGCCAAAGATGCTGCATCCACCCCTACGCTGGCCCCTGGCTCCTGCTGCCCCATGTCAAGCCAGTGC
The DNA here is from genome assembly GCA_013390025.1 of Pitta sordida. Lineage (NCBI taxonomy): Eukaryota > Metazoa > Chordata > Aves > Passeriformes > Pittidae > Pitta > Pitta sordida. The sequence goes on along the minus strand of WEKX01015164.1, from coordinate 310,867 downwards.
TTTGTCTGATGGGGAGGATGAGCCCTCTGTGCCCATGGCCCCCAAAGTCTGGACCACCCTGGAGGGCAGCTCCTGTGAGAAGGTGCATGGCCTTCATGTGTTTGCACCCCTTGGACCTTCTATTCCCTTCGAGGTGCCCGTGGGAGGTTGGCGGGACCCTTTGAGCAGCGAGCAAGGATGAAGTTGCAGCAGACAGTGATGTGCGATGGGTAAGCAGTCCCCAGAGCCAGGCACCATACCCACAGCCCCCTTGACAACCCACGCAGGGGGACCGGGAGGATGCGGGGCAGCTGTCAAGGGGCTCGGGCAGGGGAAGGAGCCGAGGGAAGAACAAAGGGAGCTGCGGGCTGGGATGGAGCAGGGCACGGCGGGGCACGGGGGCTGCCGGCAGCACCCCACCGGACCTGGGGTGTCGCTCCGAAAGCCAAGACCTGGTGGATGGACAGGGGAGCCAGCCGGGGGG
>WEKX01015164.1:297882-310369 GCA_013390025.1 Pitta sordida | reverse complement strand
CGCGCCGCCCGGGGCCCACGGGCCAGGGGGACGCCCGAAAGGGGGTCCCCGGAGAGCCGCCCCCCGCCCGCCCAGCGCCGGTACCGGCGCTCCCCGGGATGGGGGAATGCGGGAGCCGCGTCCCGCTGAGGAGCTCGGCACTATCTGGGGCAAGGATTCCTTCCCCACTGCTAAAGTTTCAATGAAAACAGACCTTCTCCCTAGCTTGGTTTGGGGGTGTCTGAAGTTTCTCAGGTTTTCTTTCCGAAAGTTGTTTTCCTTTCTTGCGGTTTCAGGAGAGAAAAAAACCCCAAACGACTGGTTCATTTGGGAGAAGGGATGAAAAATGAAATGTGCCAGTTCGCAGTTGCCATCAGACCGTAAGGGTTTCCTTTCCTTGCCAAAACTCCAAGCCCTTCCAATTAGGAGTTCTTACAACCATTTCTATTTTTGTGAAAAATTTTAATAATGAAAATTTCCATTATGAAATATCCCATTTTTCACATTCCCCTCCTGTCCCACATCTGCCCCTTGCAGCTCCTGCTCCTGCCCCGACAAGTCATAATGCCACAGACCTCTGCTGCCAGCCCAGCTGGCAAGCCCATGGTCAGCAGGGACATGAACTGGGATCCCAGAGGCCAGACTAGGTCCCAAGAGACCCCAGCTCGGGGCAGTATAGCAGGCTCAGCACACGCTCACACACACACAATGTAGGCTGGTGTGCACCCCATGGGCTGGCATGCACTTGCACGTCTTCCCAAACGCCTACCGGCGCAGCCCTGGCCGGGTGTGCACCCACGCCTGGGGCACACACACACACCTTCCCACACCCCCTTGCTTGCATGGCCAGGCCCGCACCTCATCCCCTCCCCAACAGCAGCCTTAGGGTAATGCAGACACAACCAGTCAGGTCCTGCCAAGCATGTTTGCCCCCCTGAGAGAGCAGATATGGCGGGTTCAAAACCTCAGCCATGTGGTTTAGGGGTTGTTCTCTCCTCTGTGCTTGTGCACTCCCAAAGCCCTGCACCTGAAGATTGGGGGCAGCCCCTTGCCCCACAACCATGTAGCTGGCAAGGATCCGCACCAAAGAGGGACAAGGAGCATACCCCCACTCCGGACTCTGACACCCACTAGCCAAGTGAGGCTCCATCCCCATCACACCATCATGATCTCCCCTTGCAGGGTACCCTGCAGTGAGCACCACTTTCCATGGGCACATGGCTAAATAGAACAAAAGTTCTTATAAACCCCATATAATCAGAGAGAAAAACTCACTGTAAACCCCAAAATCTCTGTGACATCCTGCTCTGCTGAAGGTGTGTGCAGCTGCAATTGGTGCCTCAAGAACTGGGCACAGGGTATGCTGCGAGTGCTCTGGCATGCTGCCTTGCGACTGTTCACAGCACAAAACTGTGGGGCACCAGGTGAGATGGGGCTGTAGCATGCTGACCCTGCCATTGTTAGGCCAAAAATGGTGCCAGCTGCAACACCAGTGACAGCTACCGGATGGCACAGCCTTCCTGGTCAAGGCAGGCCATTAAATAACATGAGCCTGTTCCCACTTCAGGGCTCAAGGACGCACGAGGCACATCCAGTCACCAGCAGTCAACACCATGCCACTACTGAAAAACACTGCAAAACAGTGAAAAAAGGGGCATTTTGTCCCTCTACTAAAGACTCCTGGTACCAGGGCCAGGAAGATCAATGAGGAGCATCTACTGATCCCTGGGCTCCACAGCCTGGCCCAGTGCATCCGTAGCATACATGCCCCAAGCCATTTATCCTGGGGCTCAGCAGCCCTCCGGGACTGCTCACGTGTCCCTGCTCGGCTCTGACGACAGCGCTGGACTGGTCCACGTGGCTGCAGCAGCCCCAGCTGTTTATGGTTATAGCCGAGTTAATAATTAAATAGATGCTGGATGGCGAGCAGAAGGGCTGGGATGCAGCTGGGAAGAGAGTGTGGCAGTGGCTGTGTCGGGGGAGCCCCTTCCTCACGATGTGCTCACGCCTGCAGTGCAGGGGGAGCAGCGGACTACCCAGGTTTCTGCAATAGGGCACTGCATCCCCCAGATCCCAGCCTTCACTCTCCCCCTTAGCAAGGGCTCCACGCCTGCCTGGTCTCCCCAAAGTCCAGCCCTGATCCAACACCTGGTGCAGGTTTGAGCCAGGGAACCACCAGCAGCTCAGGAGTAAGAGTGAGCACAGGGATACATCCCAGACAGGCAGATGGGAAGAGCCTAGTGGGGGATCACAGTAGCCAGGGGATGCTCTGGTCACTCTGATCCCTGTGGCTGCAGCCTGGTGTGCCATGGGAGCAGGGCAGGAAGGAGGGCATGCTCACACTGACACCAGGCCAGGGCCCTGGCAGGCGCAAGCGTAGACCAGGGACGCAGACACGCACTTACATAAAAAATAATAATATAAACCTGCTAGGTCTGCAAAGAGCACAGGCTGCACTAGGGGAAAGACTGGCCTGGCCCTTCCAAACCTTGTGGACTTGTCCAAATAGCAGCCAGACTTGGGCGCCGTCGCATGCATGCAGATGCACCCTGCAGCAGTGCAGCACAGCACACATCCCAGAGCCCCCCCTTTCAGAAATACAACAGCCATCCCCCTCAAATCCTACCACCCTGCAAACAGAAATATCCTTTGCTTCCCTGTTTCTCAAGCGGGAGTTTCTCTCCCCTCTAAAGCCATGCATGCCCAGATCAATGGGGAGTTCTGGGGCAGGAGGGCCCCCCCTTTTTTGCTACAGAAGGCACAGCTCCATCTCTCCAGAGAAGAGGCTTGGGGGATGCTGGAAACTACACGGTGAGTCATGCTGGGTAGCCAGCAGATCCTGGGGGCTCCTGGGATTAACCCTTCAAAACCAGAACTGCTTCTAGATACCCAGAGGCAGGAGGAAAGCCCAGGGGCTGGGGGAAAAGCTGACTGCCAGGGCAGAGTGGGAAGTTTCAGGGTAACATCTTGAGCATCCCATAGGGGATGGAGAAGACAACCCAAGTACGTGAGCACTGGACAAGCAGCAATCATGTATATGCATCAGTGCCCACACCCTCCAGAATAAGAGGAGGTGGAGAAAATTACAGCAGGGTGCAGGACACAAAAGCACATGAGGTTCATATGGGATGATTGCTCTGGCATGGCGGGTCAGCTGCATCACAGCTAGGCTGGCCATAGGCTCCAAGGGGAAGGTGCAGTTTGCAAGTAAACTTTGGCAGGTCCTCCTATCAAAGAGATTTTCCATGGCACCGGGACCAGACAAATGCTCCACAGTGTTTCTGTGATGTCCCTGAGACATCACAACGTGTGTCCTGCAAGAGCTTGGCCCCAGCATGGCCACCCGCAGCAGTGAGCCCTGGCCTCTCTGGCAGCAGCCTGGGGCCAGCCTGCCAGAGCCTTAGGGTTTTAAAGCTCCTCCAGAGGCTCCAGGTGGATTCTCTCATGTTACAAGAATGGTTCATTTTACAGCCCCTTTCCTGGCCTGGGATCTCATGGTGGGGAGGGGGTGACACACAGCACGGCTGCACAGCCGCAGCATCCTGAGCCTGCCCTCCATCCCCTAAGCAGACCATCACCCTTCCGAGGGGCAGGTACTGCTGCTTCCAAGGGAAACCAAAGCACAGTCCTCAATACCCAATAATGCTGCTCCAGGGACTCCTGGTACCCACACGTCAACATGCCCTCCCATGCTGCAAGCCCCTCTGGCAGAAGGTAGGGGACATCTCCTGGGGCCAGTGCTGCATACGGTTGACTCTAAGCAGGTAACTCCACCAGCAGATCCCACCCCCCTGCCAACCCCAACACGGCACTGCCGAACACTCTGAAGCAGCTCTGCGAATGTAGCAGCATCAAATAGCCCCATCAATAATGCATCGCTTCTGCTTCCTCTCACTGCCGTGTTTTCGTTGCTAACATGCATGTCCTTCCTGTTAGTGGCTGCCTCCTTCCTGCCAGCTAGGCCAAGCAGGGACACAGCTACTGTGGGATGGGGACATCCCACAGCTCCAGGTCCAATTCCTGTCCGGATTGACATACAGCCCCATCCACTCCACTGAGGGGCAGCCTGGGGTTTGGGGGAAGAAACTTTTCCATGGCGTGAACTTCCTGCCATGCACAGGCTGGCAGCAGGCAGGGCGCCTCAGCACGCCATGGCTGCCCAGACTATTTGGCAGGGGCACCAAGCTGGGAGGAGTATTAACAACATCTCCCCAGCCTTGGCAGGGAAATGTCCCTCCACAAGGACTTTTGGCAGCTTGGCACTACCCATGCCCAAGTGGCACCCCCATTCCCAACTCCATGCACCACTGCCTCATGCCAGATTCCTTCAGCAACTCTGCACTGCCATCCCCTGCAGGAAGAGAGCTCCTGCTCCCATGCTCCTGCTTGGTCCTACCCACAGCTGCCCCAGGCTCACCCCAGGCCGGTTGGAGCAGGCAGGTCGGGGTGCCTGAACCTGCCCCATGCCCGGCAGAGCTGCGTGCCTGCGACACCACAAGCTGCCTTGGACTCTCACCAGCAGGGAGGAAGAGCTGAGGTGGGCAAGAGCTGGCACTCACCACCCTGGCAGCTGCCCACAGTGGGCAGGGGCAACCCCTGCCCTCCAGGGGAGACCCCCCAGGCTGCACAGGACCTCAGCTGGGGAGGGATACATGTAGCAAAGTGGAGCTTGGAGCCACCGGCTGCTGCAAAACAGGAGGTGGTGGAGGCTGGTCCCCCTCCAGCCCTTGCCAAGCAGCTTCCCAGCAGTGCTGACATCCCAGCCTGGCTTGGGCTGCAGGCACGATGTCCCAGCTACACCTGGACTGCGCTGCAGAAACCTGGCTGGATTTGCAACACCAGCCCCTTGGTGTGTAGCAGGGGGACCTAGGCTGCTGCCCTTGCAGAAAGCAGGGGTCACCCCACCTTCTGCTTGCCACCCCCTCACTGTGGGGCCGTCTTGGGACATAGGCACCGTCACCCTGGTGCAGGGGAATCTCTGCGACTCGACTGTGGGTTCCACACAGCCAGAGGCAGTGCAAGTGGCAAAAGGAGCTACACTTCACAGGGCCCCCCAGGGAAGCGGCAGCAGAGGAGTGCGGGCAGGGCGTTATCGGTCGCCCCGTGGGTTGGGCGGGTCAGGGCTGGGCAGAAGCCAGTGCCTGACATGGGAGATTACATTCCGGGTTTAACGTTCGCCCCATTGCCAACCTGCCTGAGAGGAAAGGGGGCAAGCTGCAAGAGGGGGACAGTCTCACAGTTCCAGAGGGTCCTATTCCCCATCAGCAGCCCTGCTCAAGGGAGACACCCCATGCTAATACACAGCCCATGCTTCCACACGCCCGTAAGCATGGTGCAGTGAAACTCCTCAAAACCTGCCCACATCCCGCCTGCTGCAGCCACCTCAACCTCGCCCAGCAGACACCCCGGGAGAGGGGCAGGCAGCTACCACCATCCCCTCTCCAGGTGGGGCCTGGCAGCCCTGCCTGCTCCCCAGAACCCTCCCCCAGGCACCGGCAGGAAACCACAGCGGCAGCCTGCGGGCAGGCTGATAACGGTCACCCAGCCCCATCCATCCTGCCAGCACCCACCGCTTGGGGACCTGCCCCCGTACCCGCTGCTCCTGGGCCCAGGGGTGCACCCACACTCTGCACAACGGTGGCCCCACGGGTCCAGTGTCACCCTGCACAGAGCCAGGGGCTCTTGCAGGCTGTGCCAGTGGTGCGCCCGATGGCTGTTGTCCATGGGTACGCACTCCCGAGTGTTCCCAGCATGCTCCTGGCACACCAGGCAGACCCATTCCTGTGTGTACAATCAACATGGATATGGCTGAGGAATCCCAGAGCAGAGTGGGGGAGGAGAGGGTGGCATGAAATGGAGTGAGCTGACAAGGCAAGGAACTGACAGGGGACACTTGTACTGCTGCAGCTCCTGCCCTGCCTGGGGGCATGCAGCCACCTGGCCAGTGCATTCCTGGCCACAAAGCCCTCCCAGGTCACAAGGGCACCTCCCTGCCCCGGGGATACCATCCTACTGGGGCACCCACTCACTCCCCTGGGAACAACTTTCACAAGAGTTTGTACTGTGCAGACAACATTTCTGAAATAAGCTGGAGGCCCAGTCCAGACAAACAGTGGTGAGCCCATTGGTACAGCACTGTCCCATCCACATTTGTCCAGCCAAATCCTTGCACCAGCCCCAAGAACGCTGTGATGGCCCAAACACATATCACACCTGGACCCCTGAGAAATCACCTCACTGAGCACAAGACAGCCACAACCCTATTCTGACTTGCCAGAGTGTGCCAAGCAGCACAGCACATGACATGTTCTAACCAAGCATTGCTGGTAACATGAAGAGGGCCTGAACAACAGCACATGGATGTGCATGATAAAGCCTTGTGACCCCCATTGCTCCCCACTCCCCAGCAGGCCCAGGTGCACCCGGAGTGTCTGGGAGTCAGAGCCCACACGGGTCAGGGCTGCCTGACCCCCCCCCCCGCAGCACTCAGCTCGCTCGCAGCCCGTCCCTCTCCCAGCGCATCTGTCACAGAAGGCATGTGGCACAGCTCGGCCTCGTGACAGTGGGGGACGCACAGTGCCAGCTCGGCAGAAGAGAGGGATACTGCAACGGGCCGTGCCCCTGCTGGGCATGTCTATCCGGGAACCCAAAGCTTGTGGGATGGGGAGCTCTCCCTCCTGACAAGGGTTGCACAAGCTGGGCTCCTTGCAAGGTGTCCCAGGGAAGGTGCTGACCTTGGGAAAGTTGCTTCCCTGCCACAAAGCTGGAGCCAGCCCTGCAGGGAGCGAGAAGAGCTCTGCTCCGCTGTGCTCCCCTCCTCCCTCTCTGCAGTGACACCGTCACTACAGGGGGAAAAATAATGATAATAATAAAAATAATTAAGAAAGAAAGTGCAGAGCATGCTGGGAGAGCAAGCAGTGCCCCCAGGGGTCAGGGCCCTGCTGGGGTCTGGATGCCAAGACCTGTCCAGTACGAAGGGCTGAGTGGAGCAGTCAGGCTGTCAGCCCTGCTCCAAGCAGCCCAGGCTACAGCACCACCAGCACCAGGCAGCTGCTGCCATGGCCTCCACCACCTCCGCTGTAAGCCTGGAACACTCTCCCTGTTCACCTCTCCACATCTGGGGTGGGGGCCAAAATCCTCCCAGGCCTCCACTGGCCCCAGCAGCTCTCCACCATTCTCAGGCACAAGGACTGCATCAGGTTTCCAGCTGGGCAGCACTCCCCTGCCCCAAAGCTCCTTCAGACAGAGAAAAGGAGCAGGGAAACCTCCCTAGAAGGGTGCAAGTGGAGGTGCAGTGGGGCAGGATGCACCCCCCAGGGATGGAAAGGAATATGTCGCCCCCCTGAGAAGGCACAAGTTGGAAGAGGGGCAGCCAAAACTACCCCAGCAGCAGCTCCCAAGCAGGAAACTCCTCCAAGTTAATGCAGCCCTGAAGAGCAGCCTGGGCAGAGCGGCTCATTAAATGTTTCTGGCTGGCGGGAGGCCAGCGGCAGAGCTTGTTTTTTCTATATTCCGATAAACAGTCCGGGGAGGGGAAGGGGGAGGGGGGCGCAGGCTCTGGATGTGCCACCCAGCCCCGGCGGGGGAGCGGGGGGAGAGGCGGGGGGGCACACGCACACTGCACGCACCCGCGTGTCCTCCCCACCGCGGGGGCACAGGCAGCAGCGGCGGGGGGAGCGTAACACATGGAACAATCCACAGGGATGCTCTCAGGTGTGGGGTGACCCCATGGCCCCCCCATCACCGCATTGAGGGAGGACCCCCCTCCTTGCGCCCACCAACATGGCGATGACATTCCCGGTGGCACAGGGCCAGCTCCCAGGGGACGTGACAGGGCCCCACCATTAGCTGTCTTTTGGCCTTTGCCCCGCCAAGGCGGGACCCCCGCCAAGGCGAGGGGTGGCAGGAGGGGTGTCGTGCCCCCGGTGCGGGGTGCCTGCGGGGCGGGTGCTGTGGCTGCTCGGCCTGGCTCGCAGGGAGGTTCACGTGACTTTCTGCTTGAGGAAGCAGCGCTCTGGCAGCTTCCAGTGGGAGATGGAGGAGGAGGATGGGGGAAGGGGCCGCCTGCCTTCATGGAAACACGGTGGCGAGGCGCAGGCAGCACAGGGGTGGGGGGGGCTGCCACGCAGGGGCACCCCCTTCCTCACCCCGGGAATTCAGCTGCAAATCCCTGGCAGAGGCAGACCCAGGTAGTGCATGGGGACCGTGTGCTGTCACAGAGCCCTACTTACCCCAGCATGGGGGTCCTGGCTTGGCAAAAGGCTCTCTTGGGACCAGAGGGATGCTGTCACAGGAGCTGGGCTGAGGAGTATCTCTGCTGTCCCCCAGCAGGGACCTCAAGTGCTAGATGCCCAGGGCAATGGCAGAGTCCCTTCCCCAGGGGCCCCCGGACTTGGCTCCCCCTGTCCAGTGCCCAGCGCCACAGGAACCTGCTGCTGGAGAAGGCTCCAGCAGCCCTCCAGAACCCCTGCCCTGCCTTGTTCCTGGCACAGTGACATCCTGCAGCGCGTGATGTAGCCAGGGCAGCTGCCCCAAACCTACCCCCAAGCTCAGGCGTCAGGATGAGCATCCCTGCGGGAGCACCCTGCTAGGTGCTGAGACCTCATCAACTCATAACACTTCCCATGGACTTCAGGAGCCTCACCAGCCAGGACTGGGAAGAAGCCCTTCAGCACACACCCCAGAATAGCCATAGTGGCACACCATGCAGCACCCTTGCGACCAGCAGCATAGCCAAGCCTCTCGGGAGACACTGTGCCCCACACCCACATGGGGAGCTGGGGCACCCCAGAGAGCCATTGCCCCAGCCACAGGGACTGCTTTGGGATCACTCCCCACAGTGCTACATGCATGCCTACGCAACACCTCTACAGTACTCTGCCTGTGGTATCCTGGCCCCAGAGCTGATACCAGCACCCATGTGCTCTTGGGTCCCAGACCTCTTGATCCAACAGACCTTAGCATCCATGCTCAGCACCCATGTCATGGAGTCACAGCCTCACAACCAGATTCCAGCATTCATACCCTAGGGACTCCAGCTGTATGTATAGCTGGACTGGAATCCATCCCCATCGCTGGACCACAGCACAGTGCTGAGACCCCAGTCCTCACACCTTGCCGGCTCCCACAGCTGGTCCTCACCACCAGTGCCATGGAGACCCCAGTGTTACGGCCAAACCTTAGCACTCACACAAAGGTGTCCCCTGCCTCATAGCTGGTTCCCAGCCATGCCCCAGGGATCTAGCCCCATGGCCAGGTCCCAGCACCAATACCATGGGGACCCCAGCCCCACTGGCAGATCTCAGCATCAATATCAGAAGGACCCCAGTCTCACGGCCAGACCCCAGCACCAATGCCATGGAACCCACAGCCCTATTGCAGGACACCAGCATCAGTGCAGTGGGGATTGCAGCCCCACAGCCGAACCCCAGCCCCATACACAGACCCTCAACACCAACGCCATGAGGATCCCGGCCCCACAGCCAGACCCCAACACCGATACCGCTGCAGCCCCCACCCTGTTAAGTGGCCCCCAGCCCCCCATCCAGCCCCGGTGCCGCGGGGACCCCAGCCCCAGGGGCAACCCCCGCCCCGCCGCCGCGCCACTCANCCGCCGCTTCCGCGCACGCGCGCCTTCCCCCTCAGTCTCCGTGAGGGGCCGCGGAGGGGGGGATGTGATGTGATGTGATGTGGTGTGGTGTGGTGTGTTGTGTGTGTGAGGGGAGTCCATGCGCGGGGAAGGAAGGGGCGTAGGGGAAAGGGGTCCCGGCTTGGCTCTGAGGGGCTGACCCCGGGGTTCGCGGCGCCGGAGGGAGGGAGCGCTGCTTCCAACACCCTGTGGGGAGGGGTGAGGGTCTTCTTCAGGGCTGCGGGGGCCGGCGCGGGGCTGAGGCAGCCATCCCGCTCCCCCGGGCCGGGCTGCCCTGCCTAGGGGCCGAGAGAGACCCGGGGAGAAGGCGGAGGACGAACGGCCCGTAAACTCCCCAGGGCCGTGGCTGAGCCCGCGGGGGCGGCTCGGGGGGATTTCCCCCTCGGGGGACGAGCAGGGAACACCACGGCTGTTCAGCTTGGAACAGCCTGCAGCAGGCTGGTGCTTCTTGGTACTTGGACAGTCTCTCAGCCCGGGGAACCGGGAGGAGACAGCCCCGGGGGGCCAGGCAGCGCTGGGGGCAGGAAGAAGGTTCACAGCAGTGCTTGGCACTCTGGGACGTCGCGACTGGTGTTTGCTGCACCTTGATGCCTGGAGCTGCTTGGGTCTCTGCTACACCTTGTGCCAAGCAGGGATGTGGGGGTATCCCTGGAGAGGCCTGGGGCTGGAGAGACGTCAGCGCAGGAGCAGTAGAGTGCCATCCGGACAGGGGCTCCCAAGGGGCAGAGTTCCCACCAGGGATGCTGCGCCAGCCCCATGCAGTTCTTGCAGGACCCTGCATGATGGCTGTGGGAACATAGCCCGGCGTGGCCCCAGTGAGGGCAGGCGCTGCCCCTCTGCTGCCGTACCAAGATGCAGCCCCAGCCCCACCCACGGTGGGAGCAGGGTCCCGGTGCTAAGCAAATTGCCTGGGGGAGCCTGAGCCCCCTCTCCTCCCAGTATCAGCTCCATCTGCTCTTGCCTGGGTGGAACTCGCATTCCTCTTCACTGAGTATCCTTCTAGCATCACAAGGGTTTGAGCTCTCTTTTGCAGGCTGAGCCTATTAGCCCCGAGCGAGCTGCCCACCCTGGGCGCTGCACAGGCTGAGCTTGGGTGGCCCCAAACAGCATCAGCCTGTTCCTGGCCGGGGAGCGGTGATGACACAGGGAGGGGAGCCAGGGATGTAGTATGCGCATTTTCCTTTCTGCCTGTTGTTTGTTTTCCCTTGTAAACCAGCAGGAATGCCTGGTGCTGCCCTGTGCTGGAGAGCATCCCTGCTGGGGTTTGTGCTGAGGGAGGGAGGTACTTACACGTGGGATTCCCTCTGGTCACACCCCAGGGACCCCACGGGTAGCGAATGTGACTCCACGTGCAGGAGGCACATCAGGCTAGGCTTGCTCTGTGAGAAATGGGCTTTGTTGCACTGCGGGGTCCTGTCACACACAGGGACAGAGGGATTAGGCGGGTCACTGCATGCTCTGGATGTGCCCCAGGGGAAGGACATGGAGGGACAGGAGGGTGCAGAGCACGAGGAGGAAAGCTGCAGGGCTCCAGGGGGAACACAGCTCTATACCCCCGTCAGCAGTTCCTTGAGTGCAAGGTCATGGCTGCTGCTCCTCAAGCCAGTGGAGACAGACATGGGCATTTCCAAAGTGACTTGTTCCTTGCTTTAGATGTGTTGAGCTCAGGAGCAGCAAAGTGTCTTTCAGAGGGGCAATCCCTCCTGGGCTGCAGAGAGCCCAGAGTGTTTGCCCAAGCTCCCCTGCTTCCTTCACAGTGCCAAGGAGCAAGTGCCAGCCATAGGACCATGTTACAACCATGCCAATCCCTCATGCCCCAGAGGTGCACTCACATCCCCCCATGCCCCATGCATGCTCTCCAGTGCTCACACACAAATCCCTGGCCCTGAAGGTGGCCACAGCTGTCTGGCTGCTGCTTGGCCAGTGTTTTCGCCAGACAAGAAAGCCAGTGAGAGAACTGAAGGTGCTATGGGCTCTTTGGAGGAGGAGGAAGCAGAGGGGAGCAGCTCTCCTGGACAAAAGCCTGTTTATGGTTAGGAAGGAGCAGCCTCTGCCAGGTGACACCCAGGCTGATGTGGGACTCGTCATGGCAGGTTAAAGTCCCTTGTGGCAGGGGTGGAAGGAAGAGCAGCAGGATGATGCTCTGTGTCAAACCTAGCCCAGCCTAATGACCAGGCACACAAGGCTGAACAAAGCAGCCCTACCCTGTGGGTCCCCAATGGAATCTGTGCTCCAAGGACTGATGTAGAGGCCAGGACAATTAGCCCCCTCCAGGGGAATCCTGCACCACAGAGCTCCTACATGCCTACACTGCACCTGTGCCTGCTGCTGTAGGCAAGTCCCTCAGCCCCATGAGATAACTCTGGGAGCCAGAGGAAAAGCCACATGAGGTGACACCACCCAGAGGGACTCTGGACTTACTGAACAGAGGGTACCAAGCACTGTGCACACTGGCCTCCCCTAAACCTGCTGGGGACCCAGGTTGGACCACAGCTGTGTCCAATGCCCCGAGTTTGGTTCCCTCCATCCCTCATGTCCTCCAGGCGATTTTCTTAGTGCCAGCTCTGGAGAGCAGCACAAGCCCAGGCAGAGGCAGTGACTTGGCCCCGCTCCGCAGCTGTGCCAGAAGGCTGCAGGTCAGCTCACGGTGCCTACACCACCTTCCACACCCGACCCCGTGCCCACCAGTCCCACGCGAGGCTGGGCTCAGTAGAACACCTCCGGCACGGGGCAGGCTCACACCCGAGGGACGAGCCGCCGGCAGTAGCTGCACCGGCAGCAGGCCTGTCCCCGCTTCCCAGGAGGCCCCCGGGACACGCGCGGCCCCTGCACCCACGTGTGCGGCAGCGCCGGCGGGGC
>WEKX01015164.1:123593-297871 GCA_013390025.1 Pitta sordida | reverse complement strand
GGCGGCGGCACCACGTGTGCCGGGAGCGGGCCGGCCGCGGGCGGAGGGGGAAGCGCGGGCCAGGGGCGTCCCCGCTGGACACGGGGTGGGGTGTCCCTCCTCTCAGCCGAGGAGTGGGGCGTCCTGTGCTCTCCCGCCGGGATGGGGCGGTGGCATCGCCCGGAGACCCCGGGGCGGGAGGCAACACCGCGGCCTCGGGACCTGGCGGGGCTTGGGGGCTCGGTGCCCCCGCGGGAGGTGACACCCTGACCTTGGGGAACAGAGGTCAGGGGGATGCCGGCACAGTCATCCCCCCGCGCTCCCTCCATCCCGGTGCCACCCTCTGCCACCTGCGGCCGCGCGGAGCGGGGAGGGCGCGGTTTGGGATCTCGACACCCGCCGGTTTCGGTGGCAGGAGCCGAGGGTGAAGAACGTGGCGTGCTCCGGGATGGGAGAGGCTCCCCGAGCCGCACGGGGGGGTTGTTCTGGTAAGAGGTGGTTTGTCCCAGGGTAAGTTTCTCGCGTCGGGGCAGGTCTGGGGCGCGGCACTGTCGTCGCCGCCACTGTCACTGGCTCCGGGGAGACCTGCCCGGGCCCAGCTGGACGCTGGATATGGGTCATTGCTATCTGGGCAGGGAGCTCGGGGATGCAGCACCCTTGAACGGCACCCGGGGACACCTGCGTTGTGCGTTTGATGGAATTTTGGGGATCCCCACGCTTCTGCCCCCTCCGGGATGCTCCTGCGTGGCCGGGGGCTGCCGGAGAAACCACCCCCATCCCGAGCCCGGACAGGGGGACGCCTCGCCCTTCCCCCACACGGGCAAAGTGGTCAGTGTATGGAGAAGGGAGATGTGTTCCCGCCTGATGCTTCCCGAAAGCAGCTGAGGAATTCACGAAGCATCCTCTGGCCGTGCCGCGCCGGCCGGGCGGAGCCCCCGCGTTCCCGGGCTCACGCCGCGCCATTGCCGGCAGCTCCAGCCCCGGGAGAGCGGCCTTGGCAGCCAGCCGGGATCCCTGGCCGCCCTGTGCTCGGGGCGTAGCCGCGGCACGCCGGGCACACGTGTCACCGGCGACCTGCGGGGGCCTCGGTTGTCCCTCCCCGGGACCAGAGCAGCGAGTGCAGGGTCTCCTGCGTGGGGTGGTTGTGTTCCGGGCTCAGGCCGTGTCCGTGGCAAGCTGTTGGCTCAAATCCGAACACCCCACGTGCTCAAAGCCCAGTGTGGGGCTGTGGGCATCTTCCCTTCTCCCTGGCAGGGCTGGCTGTTGGGGCACAGCGTGGCCAGAGCTGAAGCCTGACCTTGAACAGTCCCGTGACCCGTAAAGCAAGGGAGCGGGGGAGCACGGGGTGTGTCCCTGCTGAGTTAGGGATGACAGTGGTCTCTGGCAGGGCGGGGAGCAGGCAAGGACACGGCAGCAGGCTGGGCTGGTTTGTACCCTCGCCCCGATGTACAAGCGATGCTCAGGTGAGGAGAGCTGCGGGAGGTGCCCGGCCCCGGCTGGATCAAAGGGAATCCAGGGGGAACACCGCCTGGCTCGCCAGTGACTCATGGCTGTGAGACTCCTTATTGCAAGGCGCTGAGTCAAGGGAGTCGAGGAGGGCTTGGGAGATTGCCCTCCCTTCTTCCCAGGCTGTGGACAGGAGTCGTGGAAAGAGGCCATTTGAGTGGGAGGATTTTACTTCCTCCAAGCGTCCAGCGCTGAAAACCTCTCATTAGGCGCTGCTTTTGAGGAGAGCCAACCCTGTGGCCACATGGGCAGGGCCGTACAACCCCGAGGGTGTCCCCTGGACCTCCTTGCCGTCGCAGACAGGGGTCAGCTGGCTCCCTTATCCCTGGGCTGCATGCAGATGCTCCATCCTCTTGGCTCCTCTGGTGGCCCGGGCACATCTGCCTGCCGGTCACCGCTGACTCAGGGCTGCACGCCGGCGCTTGACTGGGGCGTGTGAGCTTGGCTGTGCTTCCCCCTGCTCCTCCCAGTATCTGCGTGAGGATTGGCCGGGAATCACAGCCGGGCTGCGTCTAAAGGGCTGCCAGCGGGCTCTGCGCCGGGCTCTGACCGGCAGCCAGCGCTGGTCGAGAGAGGGGACTGGAGATTCTGAGCGGTAAAACTGCTGTGTAGCCTGAGATGCACGGTGGGGTGGAATGGTGTCCCTGTGTCACTAGTGAGTTCTGCTTCCAGGCAGAGGGCTCTGGGAGAGGCTGGCCTGAGCTGCCGGACTGCCTGCTGAGCCCCAAACCACTGCTGACTCCTGGTCTTTAAGGTTGCCGTGTCACAAGCTGGGAGGATCTGGGATGGGTGACTGCAGGGCATTGCTGTGGGTGTCCTGGCTTTGATTCCCGGACTGGTCCGGGGATGCCTGTGTTCTGAGTTGCATGGGGATCCTGGCTGTGCTGCTGCTGGAGATGCCTGCTCTGTCTGATTAGAGCAAGTCTCTGAAGAGCCTCAGGGGCCAGGGGTTTGGGCATGTGGCTTTGATGCTGCCATGTTTTAGGAAACACCTATTTAATGACGTGCCTGCTCTCCCTCCGGTGCATTTTGTCCTGTGAGTGCTCAGGCTCATGCAAGCTGCAGTACGTATGTGAAACACAGGTGAGCTGCATCAGATTCACATCCCCCAATGTCTGGCCAGATTATCCCAGTGCTGCTCCAAGGGGAGGAGGACAGCTTGCTGCTTGTTCCCAGCCAGCTTTGGGAGGGAGGTGTACTCTCCCACGTCTCTGTCCTCGGTCCCCTTATCTTCCCAGCCTCCATTATCTGTCTGCCTAAGTCCCTCTGCAAACAGGAATTCGCATCCTGTCTTGTGCCAGCAGCATACCCACACTGCTGCTCTGCTCTGTATGTCCAGCAGCTCTGCCCAGCTGGGGGGCTACAACCCCTGCCCTCACCCAGCATCTGGCTTTTCCTGGCTATCCTGTAGCACTGGGTTGTATGGTACCGTGGAGTGCAGTTGCAAAGACCTTTCTGAAGTTACTCAGAATTACCCAAACATCCCTGGAAGTGGCTTAGGTGACTGGAAAGGACATGGGCCTGGGAATTTGAAGGAAGGAGAGTAACAAAGCTGGTTTGAATGGGGATTGCGAGCACAGAGCATGTCCTCTTGTAACCTGCAGAAGAAGCGTTGGGGTAGGACTCTGGCAGTGGCAGCTGGCTGCATCTCTGTTGCTGACTCCTGTGCTTTTATGAATTTCATAATAGTTTTGGGCTTATCTGAAGCGCCAACAGCCAGAGTTGGAGGAGCGCGTGACAGTCCCTGGGGTGGTTGGAGCCTGCCTGCCCCCTCCCTGTCCAGCATGAGCAGTGTGTGGCGTTGGGCAGGGCTTGGGATTTTATCAGTTCATCTTTTCCAGTCATGCAGCTGCGGAGTGATCTGGCATAAATTTTTGGTGTGGAGTCACCTGGGATAATTGGAAGGCTCTGGGGCTGAAAGCAGCACAGCACTTTGTGCGTGGAATTGACTTTCCCAAAAGCCGGGGGAATATCCCCTGTGCCAACCTCTGATGCGCAGCCGTGTCCCACCTGCTTCCCCTGTGTGTTTGGGGTGCTCAGCTGTTGTTTGCAGCACAGGCTGTCAGGAGCCCATGTCTGCTGGTAGTGGGGCTGTGCAAAGTGTTTACCTGACTCCTTATGCTCCTCAACAGTGCTTTTCCCTTGAGGATGACTTGAACTTAACATCATTGGATGCAGAAACAATCTTGGAAGCTGAAGAGATCCTGGGGACGATGCAGAACTATTTTGACTCCTCTATGCTCTCCATCATTGAGGATCTCTCTCTTTCTGAGGTAGGAGCTCACACGCAGGTGAGGGATATGGTGGCTGGGATGGCTCTGGCTGTGGCACGGGTAGCTGCAGTGTCCTTCAGGTCTTGTGGCTGTGTCACATCACTCACTGAGACTGCCCTCGCCCTTCCAACAGAGCAAGGTGTGCCTGGATGTGGAGAACGAGCTGTCCCTGCTGACTGCCATCACAGAGATCTTGGACAGCACAGATGATGAGACCCTGTCCCCCTTTGACAGCATCATGGATGCAGAGCTCCTCACCTCACCTCGTGAGCGGGAGAATCCCTCGGTGAGCTGCAGGGCAGAGCCCACCCAACCCCAGAACCTGTGGGAAGATGCTCTGGGGGGACTCTGCTAGGTCCTGGTATGAGTGTGCTCTGAGGTGGTAGAACCGTGGTCCCCAGTACCCTGGGATCCTTCCTCTGAAAACAGGGCAGAGCCAGGCCTGGACACCCCCCGGGCTTCAATGTGGGCCTGGGGGGGCCATGCCTTTGCTTTGGGTCTTGGTGCAGAGCCTGAGATGTGCCAGAGGCTTTGGGGTACAGCACATTCCCAGCTGGAGCTGCCTACTCCGAGGATGAAACAGGGCTGAGTTTGCTTCCGCAGTCTGCAGGGTGAAGCACATGGCTACAGGGGGTGGCCTATCCCCTGCAGCAGCCTAAACCTGCTGCTGTCTCATCCTCTGTCCATCTCCTCTTCAGTTTCAGAAGTTTCTCACCTTATCCCGTCCATTGCTGGAATGTGAGAGCCCTGCCTTGGAGCAGCCCAAGGCTCTCAGGCCTCTTAGCAGCAGCGTCTCTGTCATTGGGAAGGTGAGTAACTGAACTGGGGAATCTGCAGGAGCAGTGCTGGGGTGGTGCTGGGATAACTGTCCCTGCTGCTGCTGCCGCCTCCCAGCCCCGAACTTCCTGGCTGGCACAGATGTGATGCTTTTGCAAGGTATCAGTGGCAGTGGGAGCAGGGCCTGCCACAGGTGGTGGGTGCCAGGAACTGGGGATGCTCCTGTAGAGGTGGTGCCTTTCCAACTCTTTTGTGTCTTACTGGGAGGGTCAAATATGTCTCAGCTTCCTGTCTGTCCAGGGCCTTTGCTGTTGAATTGCGGCAGACCCACAATTGGCTGTGCCCGGGGGAGCTTCTCTGAAGCCCAGGAGCTGACACTTACTGTGGTCCCCCTTCCCAGCCTGACACAGACCTGGCCTGGGACCATGATGCTCATGACCTCGAGGACCCAGTTCTGCCGAAGAAGCAAGTCTGCAGCACCCCGAGAGTGGAGAGGAAGGTGGGCTGGCACCGGGCTCGAGAGCAGCCCCTGCCACAGCGCAGCGATGGGGAGGAAGAGGAGGAGGAGGCTGCCTTGAGCATGGAATTAGACAGCACCATGAAGGCTGTGGATTTCTGTGTGAGCGAGGCTGGTGTGGCCCTGGAAGAGCGCGAAGACCCCTGCATCATCAACACAGGTGACGTGTCCCTGAGTGAGCTGGTGAAGTCCATGCACCCATACTGCCTGCCCGCCTTCACTGTGTGCCTGGACCCCGAGACCGAGCCTGTGGCCCAGGAGCTTCTGAGCAGTCCCGTCTTGCTGGAAATTGTGCCTAGTGAAGGAGAGAGTGTAGAGATCCCTGTAGTCCTGCAACCTTTAGTTCTCAACTCCCTTGGCACGGAACCCCAGGTCCTGGGAGCAGAGGAGGGTACCAGGACATCAATCCCAGGGGATAGCGAGGGGGTGCCAGGAGCTCCAGCCCAGCAAAATAGTGCGGAAGAGAAGAAGGAGAAGGAGCTGCCTGGGAAGGAGCCCTCCTGCACTCCCCCAGAGGGCACCTCTCCACCAGAGGCAGCAGCACCTGAAGCCTGGAGTCCCAACAGCAGCTCCTGGAACAGCACAGAAGCCACAGTGGGTGGCAAACGCGAGTGCTCTGAGAAGGGACGGGGCCGTGAGAGAGCAAGGAAGAGTCGGAAAAAGAAAGCAAACAAAGACCAGAGCAAGCAGGCCAGGCCTGGCAGGGACTGCTTGTCCCACCAGCGCTCTACTGGCTCTGGGCAGCCCTTGGGCCAGCTGGCCACTAGCCGGCAGCGGGCAGCATGTCCTTCCATCCAGGTCTCGGACTTTCTGGCACAGCAACTGGAACGAGCCCGGAAGGAGGGGCACATGGAGCTGCATGCTGAGCAGGTTCCACGATCCCGGGGCAAGCCCCACTGCATGGCAGCAGCCTTGCTGCCCAAGAAGGCACAGCAGGACCTGCAGAAGGAGCCAGCACCAGAAACGGTGAGTGTAGCTCCAGAGAAGAACAAGACTATGCTGCCTCTGGAGAAGACCCCATCAGGCATGGAAGGGCACCCATCAGCTGCATGTCCCAGCCTGAGAGACCCGGCTGAAGGCCAAGGAGATGCACAGCCGTCTACTGGACAGAGCAGTGGGGTCTCAGAAGTTGCCTCTCAGCTCCCAGAGCAAGATGTGGGGCTAGAGTCCCCCCGGAATGGGCCAGCAGCAGAGCCAAGCGAGGGCCTGCCCAAGGAAGCCAAACCCAAGGCCTTGAGCCTGCGGGAGTACCGCATCCGCATGCTGCACCGCCAGTCCAGCTCAGGTGGCAGCCAGGAAGGCAAGAAGCAAGTAGCCAGCAAGTGGCCCAGCATCCCTGAGCCTCCGACAGAGCTGGCAGAGATCCCCTGCCTCGTGTCACCCATGCGCTCTGCCACTGAGGCAGACAGCACTCAGAAGGACCCGGAGAAACCCACCAGCCCCACTGCTGGCCCTTCTCCTGCGAGCAAAACTCCCACTGCTCCGGCTTCAACTCTGGCACCTGCCACGGCTCCCCCACCCCCATCAACTCCAATGCCTTTTCCTGCACCAAACGTGCTCCCAGCCACTGGGGTGGCCCCTGTCGGGATGCCACCAGCCTCTGCTGGTGCTTATGCCCTTTACCCACCAGTGCCTTCCTGGCCCTGTTTCAGCCCGCAGCCCATGGGCTGCCATGGTTTGCCCCCACCACCTGGTGCCAGCTCCTCCAGTACTTTTCACATGGTGCCTGGCCTTCCGCCTCCAGCCATGGCCTGGCCCCCACCACCCATACCACCCCCACCTCCGTTTGGCCCCAGTGGCCCCTATGCCCCAGTGGGGTGGGCACCACCATCCTACTGGCCAGGAATCCCCATGCTGCCTCCGGTGCCTTCCATGGCGTACAGGGACCCTGGAGCAGCAGTGCAGGCTGCTGGTGCCTTCACAGCTGGTGGCCACCCTAGCACTGCTGTCGTGCATGGCCAGCCTCCTGCCACCCCTGTGCTCAGCTGCCCAGAACCACTGGCTTTCCCTGCCCAGCCGCCCACTGCCCCAGCAAGCAAGGTGGGGGCTGCAGGTGGCCCAGCCAGGCCAGCGACTGGCAGGGTGTCAGACCCCAGGAGGCAGGCACGGCTGGCAGGGGAGAGCTCTCTCCCCAAGGCCACTGTGGCACCTGCCCCAGCCCAGCCCCTGCCAGCCCCTTCAGCTGCCATTGCCCAGCCCAGTGGGGTCCCTCCTGCAGCACTTCCTGCCCCTACTCAGCCTCTGGAGGAGCCTCAGACTGTAACCCCCACCCAGCTCCCAAAGGCCCCCCCAGTTGCCATCCACTGCCCTGCAGAGGTGTCAGGTGCTGTTGACCCTGTTGGGGAGCCCCCTGGCACGCACGCCATAGAGAATGCTGCTGGGCCAGGCAGGGGAGCTGCGGAGAAAGCCTTGCTAGAGCCCAAGGCAGCTGCTGGGCAAGAGCTGCCTGGCCAAAAATCCACCTCCCAGGCTGTGGCACCACCACGGAAAGCAGGTCGAGAGAGCAGCCTGCCCACCAAGGTGCCCGCGATGCGGCCATGGAGGCACCAGCCACTCATCAGCTCAGCACAGCCCAGTGACAGCAGCAGGGACATCGTGCAAGCCTTTATCAGTGAGATCGGTGAGTAGGAGGGTTGCGGGGTGGGAGGGTTGAGTGTTGCCAGCCAGTCGCAGTGCTGCTGGCAGTCCTCGTAGCAGGACCAGTTCTTGGCACTTCTGGTGGCAAGGGCGGCAAAGCAATGCCCACAGGCTTGCAGTCTCTTCCTGGTGCTCTGCTCGGATGTTGCCTCCAGCGGATGGTTTGGGCTGGCTGTGCCCAAACTGGTCCATCCTGGGGCTGCCGCGGGAGAGGCAGAGCTGCTGCTGGCTCTGCCACTGCTTCTCCTCCCAAGTGCTTGCCCCATCATCCAGAGAGGCTGACACAGTGGAAACATGGGTCTGGGATGCATCTCTGTGGTAGCAGGAAGATGTTGGTTGACCTGACTTGCTGTGCTTTCTCTGTGGCCTAGGGATTGAAGCCACTGACCTGTCCAGCCTGCTGGAGCAGTTTGAGAAGTCTGAAGGTGCGGATGTGGTGTGCTGTCCCCTGTGGGGATCCCTCTCTGCCCTGCTGACCTCCCTAGGCTGCCCATGCCCCATGTGGTGGGGTAGGAGTGGGGGAGGCTATGATGCTGCTGCCTGTGGGCTTGTTGTTACCCTACCCCAGGTGCTTTGTCCTGGGGCTGTCTCTATCTTCTAGCCCTGTAAAAGCAGCTGAGGGTCCCCAGGGCAACCAAGGGGGTGGCAAAGAGTCTATGAAGGAAACGGGATGTGCAGCTCCTCTCTTCAAGGAGCTGGGTTTGGGATTCTGTGAAACTCCTCATTCACTATCTGTGTCTGGGGTGTTCTGTGTGTCCTCTGCCCTCCAGCCCTGGCCTCTCACCACCCTCACCTGCTCTCTTTTCAGCTAAAAAGGAGGAACCTCCTGTGCCGCCCCCCGAGGGCAAGAGGCCGACAGGGAGCTGCAAGTGAGTACTGAGACCTTGGCAATGTGGAGCCTGGTGGCGTCCTGAGTCTTGCCTTTGGTAGGGGAACGAGGCAGCTCTTAGTTCTGGCAGGGTGTGAACTGTGCTGGGACTGTGTCCATCAGCTTGGGAGAGGCTGAGCTTGTTGCTGGACTGGGGCCAGAGCTGGCACTGAGGGGGAGAAGCAGTGATGAGCATGACCAGACTGTGCAAGTTCTATCCTTGCAGCTTTCTTGGATCCTTCAGCCCTCTGAACTGGCCAGTGGGGCAGCTGGAGTGGGTGTCCCTGGTGTGGGGACTGGAGCTGGACTTAGCCTACTTGATTTGACAAAGCTCCCTTCCCTTTCTCAGGCCTGAGACCCAGCAGGACAGACAGACCCAGCAAGACAGGAAGCCCCCAGATGGCCTGCAGGCCTCTGAGCTGGCCAATGTGGCAGGTAATGAATACCTGGGGTGAGGCAGGGGAGCCCGTGGTGTCCTGGCAGGGCGGTTGTGGGTGTGGGGGACACCTTGTGGAGAGAGGGGGGCCAGGCTTTGAGGGAGCCCCAGCTAGGCAGGTTGCAGCAAGGGGTTGCTCTTGGAAGCCTTCTGGTACTTTCACAGGCCTCACGCCCCCAGCAACACCCCCCCACCAGCTCTGGAAGCCTTTGCCTGCTGTCTCGGTGCTGGCCAAGGCCAAGTCACCTGGGTCTGTGCCCCAGGAGGGGCCCCTGAAGACAGCCAAGCTGATGAAAGCCAAGCCACTGCTGCCAAACAAGATCCAGGGGAAGAGTGTGATGCCAGGCCCCACTGGCACAGCCCCCAGCCACGTCTGCTCGGGAGACCATGACTACTGCATCCCACATGTGGCACGGCTGGAGAACAACAGTAGCCTTGGCACGCAGCCCCCTGCCAAGGGCAGCTCCCGCTGGAATGTCAGGCACCATCGGGACATAACTATCAAACCCATCTCCTCATTAACCAAATGGACGCTGGACCAACCTGAGCCCACCCCGCCAGCCCCCACCACTGCCGTGGGGCCCAGTCAGGAGCCTCTGGGGACGGCCTGCCTAGCCCCCCTGGATTATCGGACTACCAGCCCCAACAAGGCCACCACCAGGTGCAGCAGCCCCCCATCCTCGGTGCTCCTCTCTCCAGCTGCATCCCCCTGCCGGGACCAGGAGGTGCAGACTCCCAGTGCACAGCCCAGCCATGCTGCTGCCAAGAGGTCCCTGCGCTGCTACCAGAGACCCCAGGACTCGCCCAGCCCTTCTGCTGACAGCTGGAGGGCTGGCCGGAGCCGTGCCAGCCGCTCTTTCAGCTCCAGTTCAGATGGAGCTAGCGAGTCCTCATCTTCATCCTCATCCTCCCGATCCCGGTCGCGGTCGTTCTCCCCACCCCCCAAGCGGTGGCGAAGGTAAGTGATGAACTGTCTGTCACTTGCTCTTGGGGCAGTTGTGGCACTTTTGCAGGTGCCCAGACATGTCTTTATGGTCCTAATTGATTGCTGTATTTGATATTTTTGTCCTTGTGGCCCTTCTGAAGGGGTGCCTGGCTCACAGAGACTGGGGGAGCTGCTGCAACACCCTGTCTTTGGGTGTCTGGCTGACCCCCGTGTCTGGGTAGGTGTGTTGGCAAAGCCACCACTTAGCCAGGCTTTCTCACACCTCGTGGAACATGGGTTCTTGGCTGCATCTTGGGTTTTGGATGCTTTTTCTGGGGTATTATTGCAAGTGTTTGTGCTGTGTGGCTGCTGCAGTCTTACATGTAGAAATGAGAGGAGCCACAGCAGACCTCTCCAGGGAGTTGCTGGAGGCAACCAGGGAAAAACCCGTCTGGCTTGGGTGCCTCAGGGGCTCCCTGTGCTCCTTATGGAGGTGGCTATGTAGGAAAGTGGGACAGCTTGGTCTCCGTGGGACACATTTGTTTTGGAGTACTTGAGCATCTGAGTGATGTGCAGCTTGTCCCTGCTGGGTTGGGAGGCGCTGGAGCTGGCATAGGGTTTTTCTTTTGTCCTTCCCTGGGTGGTCAGCCAGTTCTGGAGATACCTCTGGGCGTGAGGGGCCTGTCCAACCAAGACCCCTCCATTGATGGCCAGTAAATGCAGAGGCTGGAACTGGAAAGGGCAGTTATATTGTGCCATGTCACAGGGATATGCAGCTTGAGGACTGTCAAGCAACATGTCTGGCTTGACTTTCCAGCTTCACGGTTCCCCTGTGACTATTTCTTGCTCTTCAGAGGCTGTGCCTGTTGTGAGCCTGTTCCCTTTTCTTGGTGGTCTTGGAAGCCAAGTGGAGCAACATCTCTAGTGTTGTTCCTGCCCTGGCAATCTTGGGTAGAGGCTTCCACAGTCCAGTTCATCCTGGGGAATGGGACCCATCTGAGTGACGTGTTGGCCACCATGGAGAGCATGGAGGTCTTTTTGTTCTCTGGAGCCTCATGGTGCTGGGCATGGGGAGGGCTCAGCTGTGTCTCTCCTTTCCTCAGGTACCGCTCAAGATGTTCCCACAGCTCCTCCTCTCGCTCCAGCTGTGGGTCCTGTGGCAGATCCCGCGATAGGTCCTCATCCTCAGCATCATCCTACTCGTCCAGGTCCACATCCCGTAGTCAGTCCCGCTCCCCCTCACCCCGCAGGAGGAGTAACAGGCGGAGAAGGTGAGCATGACCACCCTGCTGGGATGTGAGCTCTTCCCAACCCATTTGTCAGCCTTCTGTGTCTCAGTCAGAGATGGAGCCACTCCTTCAGTATCTTCCCATGCATTTGGGATCCCTCTCTTCTGGTACTCCTACGATCCTGTAGCTCATGTGTTTGTCTTCTGCCCCGCCAGATACAGTTATGATGGTGAGGACCACTATCAAAGGCAGAGGATCCTCCAGAAGGAACGTGCAATAGTGAGTGCTGGAAGGCTGGGAAACTGGGGCTGGAGGCTTGGGGATCCACACCCTCTCTGTCACTTCAGAAAGCTGGGGAAGCACAGCTTTGCAGGCAGCATTGCTGGGAGGCCCTGGGCAGGGCACAGTGTGGTGTGTGCCTATGCAGGGAGGGTGCTTTGTGGGAGAGGTCCTGCTCACATATGGGGCATCCCTGCCGACAGGAGGAGCGACGAGTTGTGTTTATCGGCAAGATCCCCAGCAGGATGACACGGTCAGAGCTGCGGCACCGCTTCTCTGTGTTTGGGGACATCGAGGAGTGTACCCTGCACTTTCGTTCAGAGGGGTAAGAGCCGTGGGGACATGAGTCAGCCCCTTTTGAGGAATGGCCCTTTACCCATTACTCAAGGGCATGGTGCAGACCAAGGAGGGGACAAACATAACTGCATTGCTGCTGATCTCCCTTCTTCTTCTCTGGTGTCAGGGATAACTATGGCTTTGTCACCTATCGCTATGCCGAGGAAGCCTTTGCTGCCATTGAGAGCGGGCATAAGCTGCGGCGCCCAGATGAGCAGCCCTTCGACTTGTGCTTTGGTGGCCGCCGGCAGTTCTGCAGGAGGAACTACGCTGACCTGGGTGAGTCGTGCAGCCTCCAAGTTGAGGGATTGGCTCCCTGGATACTCTCTCCTTCCCAGAGGTGTAGGACTCCCTATCCTTGGTGTCAATCAGGTTTGGCAGCAGGGCCACATCTAGAAAAGGTCCTGCCCTGAAGGGAAGTTGAACAGGGGCTTTCCGTCTCTCCAGCTCTGTGATGGAGGCCAGCCCAACTCTGGATCTAGACACTGGAATGTGAAGCAAGATGAGAAGTTGGCTCTGGGGTTGGGCAGAACTGTGCCAGTGTTCCTGTGGCTCAAGGCAACCTCTCCCATCTCTTCCAGATTCAAACCGGGAGGATTTCGACCCAGCTCCTGTCAAGAGCAAGTTTGACTCCCTGGACTTCGACACGCTGTTGCGGCAGGCACAGCGCAGCCTGCGAAGGTAGCAGCAGGAAAGGCGGAGCACCCGCCCCCACTTTTATACTCAAATACAAATTGCAAAAAAAAGTATGGAGAGAGAAAGAGAGAGAGATAGATGGGGTTTTTAATAAAAAGAAAAAGGAAAAAAATTTGTTTTATAACCAGTATTTAAGGAGGATGGGTTGCTGGCCTTTGACTGGAGGGGCCCAGGTGAGTGGTAGCCCTGGGCTTGCCCCAGACATACAATAAATGCAAATGCCCAAACAGCAGCACTGTTTTGTCTTCTCCTTTTTATGGACTGTTCTCAGACATGGGCTCAGCCTGTGCCTCCTCGGGACCCCAGAGACTCTGTGCTGTGGTCTGGACCCATGAGACATAGCACAGGTTAGGGATTGGGCACAGCTATGCAGTGTGTGTAGAGAGTGAGGCAGGACTGGGCTCACTCAGCCTATGGCTGTCACTATGGCAGCCCGCAGCGGCCTGGGACGGGGTGAACGCCTCTCTGTGGACCCCTCCGCCCCTCTCCTGGGCTGTGCCGGCTGGGGAAGTCGCGCTGCCGGCACTCCCGGGTGTTTTGGGTCCACCTGCGTGTTCCGCGATGGCCGCGGGGGGGCAGTGCAAGACCCCGCAGAGCCGCTCGTGGGTTGGGCAAGGGCCGCGGCCCCCGGGCGGAGCTGAGCAAGGCTCTGCTCCCACGGAGGGCACTGTGCCCACGGCCATGGCTGCCTGCCCCTTGGGAGCACCCTCCTTGGCTTTGCTCCAGCTTGCCAGAAGGAGGCGGGTGTCTGATGTCTCGTCTCTGGGTTTCTCCTGGGGGAGAGATACTGATGTGACCGCAGAGAGGTTTACGGGCATCTGCAGTGGGATGGTGCTTGGCAGGAGAGAATGGACACTGACAGAGAGGGATGGATGATGCCTGTTCAGGCCCTCCTTGTGCACTGCAGCTGAGGGAGAAGGGTAATTGCAGCCAGCCCCCAAGGGCTGCCATCTTCCCTGCACCTCACACAGAGCCAGCAGTGCCCTGTGTTGGGAGAGAAAAGCCCTGCCTTGGGCTGCTCCTGGGCTGGGACAAGCCCAGGTATCCCCTGGAGGTGGGGCTGAGCTGGCACTGCTGCCTGGGATCCCTGAAATGGCATAAAGCACTCTGTGTCAGGCTTGGGCAGGGTGCAGTGGTGCCTGTTTGGGCACCCAGGGATGTGGGGGTGAGGCTGCATGGAGGTGACCCTCAGGTGACCCTGAGCAAGCTCCCACCTTGGCCCTGGACTTTACACAAGGAGGTGGCTGTAGGCAAAGATGTGAGCAGGATAGTGGGGAGGTGGGCAGGGAGCTGTTAATCAGTAATGCAGCTCTTGACTGGGACATCAGCTTGGCAGGAGGGGAGTGATGGCCAGGGTCAGCAGGGACTTGTGGTGAGGATGTGTTCCCCCTTTCCAGTTCATGCAAAGCCCTGTGGCTGCCGTACACCTGCAAGCCCTCTCCTGCCCAGGGCAGATGGGCCGAGGGTGGTGCTGACCAAGCATCTCCCTGTTGTCAGAGCTGCCACAGCAGTGCTGAGGGCACGTGGATCAAAGCCAGTGTTACAGAGAATGTCTGTTCAATCAGCTGTGAAAACAACCTGTAGGTTGATTCAGACCTGAGGAAGGGCTTGTGTCCTAGAGCTGGTCTTGTTTGTACAACTGCTTTAGGTGGTCTGAAAGTTTCTTTACAGACGTTCCTCAAACCTGTGGTGCAGCTGTGGAGGCAGGCAGGAGGGGGGAGTGTCACAGCAAAGGCAGAGCAGGGCACACGGGATGTCTGCTGTCAGCGCACCCCCTGGACCCCTTGGGATACACTACCTTGCGGACCTGAGGTGTGAACATTTGGACAACTCTGTGATCAGGACATTACCCCAAATATGTCTGCCTCTGGCTATGGAATGAACAAGGCTGTGTCCTTGCATTCCTGAGACTGGGCTGCACATGGTCCCCTCTCCTCACTCCTGAGGGTGAGGAAAGGCAGGGAGTGTGAAAGCATTTGTGTTGCCAGAAGAATTAACACCCTGCTGTTGTGCCCTATAAATCTTCCAAGTGTTAGAGGCAGGCTTTTATCCCCCTGTGTTAGAGTTTAATGGTTTCCGTTAGCAATAACCTGGTCCTGTGTTCTGGGTTATTGATTTAAGGTCTGTGTGAGAGTTACAGAAAGGTGTTTTCCTGCTGCCCAGCCGGTGGCAAAGGCACTGTTGTAAAGAAGAGGTAGGAGTGCAGGAAGTGGTGCACAGCCAGCTCTCTGGAAGCATGGATGCTGGCAGGAGCTGTCTGGAGAGGCCTAGGGACAGTGGCAAGGAGCAGCAGTTGGAGCACGACCCTTGCTCACTGTGGCAGCCACCCAGCATAGCTGTAGCTGCTGAGGTGACCGTAGCTGTCACAGTAGCACTTCCTGAATTCTAAGAAATGAGACATGCCTGCGTTTGGCACTTGTTGGAGTTGCTGCCTGCAGAGGTGGCCCCTGGCTCAATGGCAGGCAGCTCTCTGTGCCTCCCCATGCCAGGCAGAGCACCCTGCTGCACTGCAGCACAGCCTCGTTGCGTAGTTTGAACCTGGAGCTCACAACGCAGGGCCATGTCTTGGCTCTCTGTGCACACTGATAGGTAAATCCTGCTGTTGGCCACATTGCTGCCCCAGAGTAATCCCACTTGCCGTGCAAGTGCCCTTTGGAAGAGGCTGGGGGGCAGCTCATGCACAGCCTTTGCCCAACTGGTAGCAGTAGTACCCACAGGGGTGTCCCAGGCCAGAGGTCAAGAGCAGAGCTGGAGCTTCATAGGAACCCCAGTTCCTGAGGTTAGTCTCTTGGAAACAAATCCGCTTCACCGAAGGCATAGGATGCATGTAGGACGGCCAATGTTCCTCCTGCAACCAGCAGCATCCTTTGCTGCCCACGTGAGTGACTTTGCCCTGAGCTGCTGGGATGGCTGAAAAAGTGAGCTCAGGCAAGCCCTGATGAGCTGGGAGAGGTGTTCATCCCCGTGATTCATGCAGCACTTCCAGGTTTGAGGCTCCTACCCTCTCACCACGTCCTCTTTGTTCTCTTACACATCCCTCATCCCAAATCCCTACCTGCCTGCAAGCAAACCATGAATGCCAGCCAGTGGTTGTGTGTCCTTTAAATGTGTGCTTGTACAGCTGAGCCAGGGCTAATGCCCATGTTCCCTCTTAGAACTGCTCTTGCTGTTACTTGTGTGATTGTGTTTGCGCTGGGGCAAGTCCTCTAGGGTGACCCTGTA
The DNA here is from genome assembly GCA_013390025.1 of Pitta sordida. Lineage (NCBI taxonomy): Eukaryota > Metazoa > Chordata > Aves > Passeriformes > Pittidae > Pitta > Pitta sordida. The sequence continues at coordinate 282,191 of WEKX01015164.1, read as the reverse complement.
GTCCAATGTCCTCCAGCCGTGAGTAAACATGCAGTGCAGGTCCTGTTGGTTCCTCTAGAGTGGACACTCACTCCACTCACCCCAAAATGAGATGCTGCAAATTTTTCCATCATTGACTTGCAGCAATGACTTCTCTCAGAAAAAAAAACCAAAAAAAACAAAAAACAAAACCACAAAAAAGCGCAAAAAGCTGCAGCTGTAACATGTCACAGGAAGAAAGCAGGGAGATTAAGGGACCATCAGTCTTCAGCTTGGCAATGGCAGAGAATTTATGAAAAAATACTACATAGGACCTAGAAAATACATGTGAACTTGGAGAAACAAAAACCCAAAGCAAAACAAAAAGACCCCAACCAAAACCACACAAAAAATGCAACAATTTTTCTGTCAGTCCTGGAAAATTCCCTCCTGACCCTAATCTGGCAATAGCATTAAGCCTGGTGTGTGAGCAGACCTCTGGGACTGTAATGCTGGGAGCACCAATGCATCAGGCTGAGAGCTTGTGTTTAGTGCTCTGGAAGAAAGAAAACCTCAGTGCTGTTAGAAGCAAATTAAGAAGGAAATTGGTTATTCTTCATGATCACAGTGACCAGAAGAAACTTGGAAGCCTGAGGTGAAGCAGCACCTCCTCCAAACAACCTTAGCACTGCTGACTCCTTGGCCAGCCAGGAGTCAATTGGCCTAAACTGTCCGTTTCCAGGCCTCACTCACCAAGATATTAATGGAGAGACTTCTATCAAGCTGTATGTTAAATTGGTCCACGTTTTTCTTCCTCATTACCATTTCTGAAAGACTGGTCCAGATCATCAATCCTAGCAGGAGTATAAACTCTCTAATTCATCATCTAAACTTATTAAATATTTTCTTGCCATTATGGTACATCTTACATATTTTCATAACATTTTTTATTTACAATTTTGTTGTAGTGGATCTTCAGAAATACATTTGTCCCCTCTCAGCTTCTCTACGGCCAGAACAAACCAAACTCTTTTAGTAGATTCATAATCAGCTTGTGCTTGTTTCTCTCATTGTCTAAATAGTTTTTCTCTGTGTAGTGGAAACTCATCCTTCCTGGAAGCAGAGCTGCAAGGGTATTCTGCAGGAAGTCTTACAATGCCTTGCGCAATGGCATAAATGTTTCTGTCTCTGCTAAAAATAACTTGTCTGATGCATCCTAGCATCGTGCCATTCCTTTTCACAGAAGCATCGTGCTGCTGCTTCATATTCATCCTTCAGTGCAGTAAGGTCCTTTTATTCCTTCAGAGCCTTCATTTCATCAGTTTATAGCAAATGTCCTTGCTGTTGGAGCCCAAGTGTTTAATTTGCCCTTTCTGCCATTAAATTTCACCCTACTTCCCTCATCCCTTGAAAAGGTCAAGGTCCCCTTCTTTATGAGGAACTACTATTCTCAGCAGTTGCAATCCCTCTAAACTCTATGCTGCCTCTGCATTTTGGGAGCTTGCACTTGGCTCCTCTGAAATTACCAATGGATTTACTAGCCCAAGTTTATTCTCAAGATATGTGGTTAATACTTGTCCTGCAACCTGTTCATGCTTGTGTCTGATGCAGCCTGAACCGTTTTTCCTGTATCTCCTTACTGACCATGGGATTCATCATCCCCTCTAGCAGCCATTTTTTCTTGGTTTGTAGTGCATCATCCTTAACCTAAAAATCTTAGCCTCAACTAAGGATGATTTCTATTGTGCTCTTCCTGTTTCGTTAGGTATCTCATCATTTCCAATGTTCCCCTAATTGCATTTACTGAAATAGAGTTAAGCCCATTTTTGGAATTTGACTGCAGCTGGCTTGCACCTCCCCTCTTCCCACCCCTCTCCTCACATCTCTGCCTGCATTAGGTGTCTGATCCTCCCTGCAGACCTGTTCCCTGACTGCTGGATCAGGCTCACAATTCACCGAACCCATGTCTGAAATGAAGTTGCGTTTTGCATTACATTGAATCGATAAGGAAATTTGCTTTCTGTCTTGTCAGAGGATACCCGAGCGCTGCTATTCTGAGGCTGTTTACTGCCTGTCATTCATTGTGAAATTACAGACTGCTGTAATTGCACAGTTTTTATTCTTCTTGTAGCCTTGAAGACAGTGCAGCTTTTTCTCAGACTACACCTGGTGTGTCTGCGTCCAGCCCCTGAGAACACCTGTTTAGGGCCGTTCCTTCCCCTCTTTCACACACCTCCTCAGGACATAACCATTTCACCCCCTTTTATGTTCTTTAAAGGACCTAACTTAGTACTTTGTACTTTCCTGCTTTCCTCCTGCTGACCATGTTCTCCCAGCCAGTTTCCACTCATGCTTATCTCTGTGGCTTCCTTCCAGGTGGCATGCTCTGCCTACACCAAGGAATCCCTTGTGAGCTGGGATGCACCATCCTCTGGCTCAACACCTTTTCCATATGCCAAGATTCTGGCTTGCCTGGTGTGACCACAGTAAATAGCAGAACTTGTGGAGAAGCATACAAAATCAGCAGCCACAGACTGTCACAAAATCAGAGAAGGAAAAGAACTTGTACTGGGAATGGATGAGGGAGGTAAGGGACATGGTGTTTCCAGCTTAACCTCAGAAGATTCTGGTTAGGTGATAAGAGCCTTAAGAGAACATACTGCTAGGACAAATGGATTTAACACCCCCCAGTTTAATTCAGGGGAGAACCAGAAGTCCATGTGAAAACGGTAAGGTAAATTGAGTGTGGCTGGAAGGCTTAGTCAGTGGGTGAGTTACAAGGTTGTGAAATCATGTACAGTATCAACATCATGTACAAGCTCTGTTCCCAGGTGCACTGGTGAGCATTATATATAAACTGCATCTTCAAATAGCTTATTTTTAGAGATGGGAAGTAACGTGGAGAAGAAGCAGAAAACACACTTTCTCAGTTACCTAGAGACAGTTGGAGCTTGTCCCTAAGTAAAGCAGCTCTCCTTCAAATACCTGGGGGCAAAGGGATTCCTGAATACCACTTGTTCACTAGAGCAATGCTGCACAAGCTCAGGAAACAGGACTTTACCAGCTCTAGCCATGCAGCCCATGGTGGACATGCTTGACAGTGACATTCAAATGGCCTGATAAGGCTAAGGAGCACTATGTCTGTAGCCCATCAAAGGTCTTGTGAACTGCACACAGGACATTGACAATGCTCTGAAAATGTGGACTGCAATGTCTGTGTGTCAGAACTTCCGAGACCTAGGATTGTACTTAGCATGTAGGCAAGATAATTAATTAATTACAAAAATGAACATTAAGTATATATGTAACAGATGATCATAACATTTGGGGAAACACCTGGTACAATGCATGAGGAACTATTTCAGGATAAATTTGGGGATTTATAGGCTTTGAAGCCTGGCTGAGGGACAGTTAGGCACCAGTGTGGTCCATTTTCACGAGTGGAAAAGACTGAGTGCTATCTACAATCTCATGTGAGTGAAGAGACCTGCAGGATGTACCTGCTCATGAATTGTAGCTGCCGCTGGAGGAAAATGAATAAGTCAGACTCCTCCGGATACTGGTGGAGGCAGACTCCAGAGAAGGCAATGCTATTAATGGCCTGGATAAAAGAAACAGGTCAGAGCAGGACAGGATCTCTGGAGTGCCATTAACAACCAAGGAAAGAGGGGACAGCAGCCAACACCACTTACTGCTATGGACAGCTGTTCTACTAATCCCCATCTCTATCAACATCTCTAAACATCTCCATATGAGAGCAAGGTTGGTGAACCAGTAACCCCTCCCAGATCCACAAGCTGGGCTCAGTTTTGTCTTCGTTGTCTCTCTCTCCTGGTGCTTTGACTAGTGGCTAATTCCTCAGACCTCAGAGCTTCCCATTTGATTATTCACTTCAGAGCCATCTAGTATTAACCAAATGTCTGTAAGTTAACAGCGACTGAAATGTGGTCTGGAACTCTCAGCCACTATTATTTCAGCAGCATTTTCTTCAGCCTGCTGGAAATCACATGATCGAGTGAGGAAATGACAAGACTGGACTCAAACTTCAGCAGAAATGTTATGTACACCCATTCCTTTAAAACTGCCTGGGAGGTGGTGCAGGATACTCAGTGCTGAGCAAAAAAGCATTTGGATGTGCCAAACTGTGCTTGCTGACAGTAGCCTCTAGTCAAGGTCATCTCCCTGCACTGTTCCTCCCTTAAAGCTTGTTGTTGGGCCCCTGATTCCCTGTAGGCTTACCCCTACTGTGTAAAACATGGCTTTATTAGTAATCTTCATGTTTTTAGCAGGCTGCTCTTCAAAAATGAATTTGGCTGACTTAAATGTGCTGGGTTGTAGGATTTTATTACTTATTTATTGACCTTGGCAGAATCTGGGGTTTTCTATATTTCCTCTTTGGCCATACTTACTCTTTTTGAAGGATTTTTTTTCTCTCATCTCTAAATATCTTCTTTGCTCTACTGTTAACTGTTCCAGACTTAGGTTTTTTATTATTTTTGGTTGTTAACATACTTTGAGTGATGATATATTTAAAGATTTAAATGCAAGGTCTCAATGTCATTGCAACCATTTTGTCCTTTCATCAGCTACTTCAAAATTCTTCTTAAATACACTCCCGACTTTTACATTTATTCCCTTCGGAGAGAGAATATGCTCATCTCCCTTTTAAGTTACATTGCACTGCAGTGTACTTTTTTTGTTGCTTTTTCCTCTACGGCAGTAATATTGGACTTGAGCACAGTGTGTTCATAATGACAAGGTGACTATTCACTATTACATTTCAAGCTCCCTCCTGTGTACTACTCATGACTAAATCAAGAGTTCATCCTCCACTTGGCTCCTCTGAGTGGTCATTCTAAGAACTATTCATTTATGAGGGCTAAAAATACAGTCTTTGCATCATTCTTTGACCTGGTGTATATGGGGGTAATTAATGCCTCCTATCGCCATTATGTTTTGTCCCCTCACAACCTCTTAAAGTCCTTCAGCTGTTTTTCATGCCACTGTTCTAATCAGGTGGTCAATAGTATATGCTCAGTATCAGTTAGGAACATGTCAATGCATAATTGTTCTCTAGGTTTAAACAACCCTACAGGTGTGCTTCTCCCCCTTTTTTACTTTTTTTTTTCCTCTTTTCTAGACAAATGCTGTGTTAATAGCCTGAATCATTTTCTATGGCTTCAGGTCTTTTGCTGCTGCTTTGGCAATCATCTTTCTCTTGAAATGACACAAGATCTTACATTGGCTTGGGTTTTGTTATTGCTTTTTTAAAATAAAGTTCACACGTCCAGTGTCTAGCTCTGGGCTTTGCTCAATGAAAACGTCTTTCTTCACCAGCTCCTTACTCAGTTTGCTGAGTTTATAGTTGTAACTTGAAAGAGAACTTTTATCACCTTGGAGAAAGGTGGAGATATTGTCTATCAGTATGTACTCCCCTCTCTCTACTGTAATGGCAAGAAGAATTTTATGGTCATTGCTGGTTAATGTTAGCTTACCTTGTATAAAGACATTGAACTTTTAATACCCATAGTGGAGTTCTCCCCAGGGTGATGAGTATGGTAATAATTTCCTCATTTCCTCAATCTCCATTCAGAAACTGCAGTGCATTTGCCCCTTTTCACTTCTGGAAGTGCCTACCAGAGTCAGCTTAAGCAGAACATTGTACACAGCACCAAATAGTTCAGTAGTTTCATATCTGAAAAGCTTTAAAGTTCTTTGACAGGTGCCTTCTTCATGATAAGTTGCTTAAGCACCTCCCTCACACCTTCACAGTGACCACAAACATATTTAACATTGAGCAGAATTTTGAGTGGCTGTGAGCGCAGGACACCAACATCTGAAGCCATCCTTAAGCACTGCCTTTATTCCTGTAGTATATCAGATTTGGGACTTTCTGGTGAGAAAGTCAATGTTTTCAAACTCTTTGCACTCTTCATTTTGGGTACACTGCACTTTTCAGGTTGCTGGTGTGGAAAGCTTGTAAGATGTTACTGCTTGTTCCCCTTCCCTCTCTCTTAGGATGCACCAAACCCTCCTCTATGTTACCTGCAAGCTTGGTTGAGTGAATGTTTTGTTGTTTGCTGTTTCCATAGCATTCCTAGTTTTAGCCAAGCTCCTTAATGTACTGACACCCACAAAGACTTTGTTGTCTGGTAATCACTCTGCTAAGAGCTTTGGAGCTATACTGAAATTTGGCACCATTCTTGCAAATTTTATAGAATCAGACCAAAGTTGATTAAGTTCCTACAGATTTCCTGACAGTCAGCAGTGGCATAGACAAAAGATAATGGACCCTCTCCCCTCAAGTGGGGGAAAAGTGGAACCCAGCAGTTATCTGTTCCTTCAGCAACAAAATGGCTCGTCCATCACACACACATATGACCGACTGTGCTGCCTCTGGTGAATGTGTCACACAGAGGAGGTATGCTTTGTATGTGCCAGGAACAGTGGCATGGGAGTAAAGCACACAGAAATGAACCCTGGCGGGTGCCAGATACAGCCCCAGAAACAGTCTAAGATAAAGATACCTTGCCAATTCATGTTTTGCTTTGCTAAGAGCAGCTGCAAAACTCTGTGGACACATCAAGAGTAAAAAAATCTCCAGTGCTATACTTATTGTTGACTCTCACCTTGTGGGTTTTGTAGGTTTTCATTTGGATTTGGAGGGCACCTGTCTGTGTAAATGAAGGGCCTTATTATCTGCCTACAATATCCCGATTCTTTTTATTATTTTTAAGCCCATCCTGAGAATGTTGAAGAGATTGCATTTTATACATTGAGCCTCGATAAACACAAAAGACCTACCTCAAGCTGAACTTGACGCAGACAGCTTGGCTGTTCCAGCTCTACCCTGGTTTCAGGTGAATGTTTCCTTATCCCCTTGAAACAGTGACAAGTTTGACCTGGTATTCACCTTGTTGCATCACTCTTCCTTTTATTGAAAAGGTGATCTTTCCTAGTTCCATTTATTCAACTCTTCAGCTTTCCTGTTCCTTTAATGGGGATAAACTCTCTGCTGTAAACCCCAGGTTATTCCTGTCCACCTTACGGATCTATTGATTTCTATTTACATTAATATTACAATTTCTGACAATACATTGTGTTGTGCACTTGCGCTGAAATACATCCTAAACTTAATTAATATCTCTCTGCTTTCAGGCTGATTGTCCATCTCTAATGAAGCTGCTATTGCATGTGACAATAAAACCCTCTGAAAAAGGTGTCTAATTGCTCCCCTCTTCACCCGTCCTGCACGTACTCTGTGGTGCTTCTCAGACTCCTGCCCAGCAGTGTAAACACAGTAAATCACAGTGTTTCCCTGTGGATCCCGTGGATCCTCTCATCTGCCGGTCTCATCTCTTGCAGGATGTACAGTTGTATCTGTTGTGTGAAAACGGGGCCCACAAACTTTGCTGGGATGGACTGACTTTTGCTGACCAGCAAATGCTGAATACGTTGTCAAAGGTTAATTTTGTGTGTCTTCCCACTGACCCAAGTAGATTTTCCAAACTGCTGTGTTGTTTCCTTGGGCTATGATCATGGCCTCCTCTATGATGTCACTTTCTTAAATACAGAAAAAATTATCTTGTTAGATTTTATTTCAGTGTAGGCTCACATACATTCATGTGAGCTCCTCCCTGAAATGGGCATGGCACAAGCATTTGGTCTTGGCTTGTATTATTTTAACTTTGTAATCTAGTTTGCTGCAGGGAACAATCCTGTCCTGGCGAGAAAACTGAGAAGATAGTATCTCTCTCTCTTGGTACTATAAATAATTTAACAAAGGCAATATATTGGAATTAAGACACATTCCTGAGGAGAAGTCACATTTCTCCTTAATCTTCAGTGAGGTCTCATTTATCGCTCTACTTGACAAGATGTAGACTGCGTTTGATTCTGCTTGGCTGGGGCTCCTCAGAGGGCTGGGTCACTCACTTCTTCATTCAAAAGCCCACAGTGTGTGGATGGAAGGCAGAGTTTGCATGATATGGTAAATATACATACTTTGTTGATGATGGGCAGAGGGTTGCAAAATTGAATTTGTGCCTTTTTCTCACTTGTCTTTGTTCATACTTATGATTCAGTACTTCCTTCCTGAAATTGTGATACCTCATTTTTCCAGTGGGCAGATTTCCTTCTCACTTTTCCCTGCTTCCCACACCACCTCTGTATAGCAGGAGCTCTGTCTAATCTGGACTCTCCCTTCAGCACAAGAGGTGTTCCCCTATGGAAGAGTCCTAACCTCCTTGTCTGAGGCCCGCAGCAAAGGCTGACTGAAGCAGGGGAAGATGCACCACATCCATGGGCTCTTTTGTACCCTGTCTCTAAGGTGTCCATCACTGACCATCACAGGTTTGCATGCCTTTGGCAGTGTGCTGCTGCCTGCAGCAGTTCTGCAGAAAAGGGTTTTGCTGGCATATACACTTAAGAAAGAGGATAGTCCAAAGCTGCTTGGGCAAATCTCACTTCACTGCAGCTGGCCCAATTCGTTCAAACATTTGCTGTGCTGATGGAGAAGGTGCCATGTTCAGAACAGGGTTGCCCGGAGCACCGGCCATACAGGAACCAGTCTCTGGCAAATCAGCAATCTGTAGTCCATCCCCTTCTCGCATTTCTGTGTACATTCCTGCTGCAGGACCAGAGAGACAGGCAGTTTATGGGGCAAATGGGTAAATCATGCTCTCACTGAGTCCCAAAAAGGCCATGACATTCTACAGGGTCATTTTAATCTCACAACTTCCCTGCCTCTGGCATCTCTGAGGCTGCAAAGGTACTGGTGATGCAAAACTGTTTGAGAAGACAGGTTTCTGCTCTGATGTCTTTCTGAGTATTTTCTGTTCTTATGGTGAAACGGATGTTGGAGAGACTTGCTGTAGGATCTGCCTTGAAAGTCTTACCTCTGAGATGCCAGGCCCTGTTCGGTGTTAAGTGAAATTGTCTGCAGCTCATTAACATCAAAGCATTTTCTCCACTGGTCTGGGCAGCTCAGTAGTAACCAGCAGATGGACCAGAGAACAGCTATGCTCTCCACTAAGCTTTGCCTGCAAACAATTAAGATCAAAGGGGAGCCACTGTGAAACAGGGAGAGAACAAGGCTCCCACTGCAGCAAATCTTGGGCCTTGTGGGGAATGGGGGGAGGCCAAAGCTGTGTCCCAGCTAGAGAGCTTGTGCTGAGAGGCTTGCAGCAGTGAGCAGAGGAATGGCTGCTGCTGCCTGTTGATGGTGCTGGCCAGGAAAGCGGTGGACCCACCTTGGCTGGAATAAAACTGTCCGATGGTGCAGCATGGTGCAAGCTCTAGTGTATCAGACCCAGCCCAGTCTAATTCTGGGATCAAGTCAGACCTGCCCATTGCCTTGTTATGTTCATGATTGCTCACTTAGCTGTCACTCTCAATGGGTCTCCTGAGGCCAAGCCTATTGTTCGTTGCACCCTTTTTCTCCATCCCTCTGAACACAAAAGTTTTAGATTGCAATTCCAGATGTTGCTGCCCTTTTATAAAGTGGACCTTGGCCCTATATTTGCCCTGCCCTACAAGAAGCCCATGGAATTAAACATTCTCCTTCTCTATGTACCAGATTCTCTGGCTCATATTTTCCTCATTCTCTTCCTCTCTGCTTTGGCAGTGGGTAAGAAATCCAAATACGTAGTAGGTATTTATTATGCTAAGCCCAGGGGAGGGGATGGAGGTGGGGGCGGGCAGCAGGGTTTGGAAAATGAGTTGATTCTTATATGGGTCCCAGTCAGAAATCAGAAGCTTTTTGGCAGATGCACCACCAGCACAGGATAGAACTGTGAGGCTATCTCAGAGAGTTTGCTATCTAAACATAAATATAGGAGCAGAGGTTTGCAAAAAAGAGAACAGAACTGGAATTCACTACGAATTAGTGCTCGAGGTCAAGACTAGAGACAGTATAACTACAGGGAGATGTGCTGGTTCTGCCATGGCAGTGCTGATGCCAGCCGCAGAACAGATGAAAGAGCTGCAGGGCACAACCAGAACAGTTAAAGCCACCAAGGCCCATGAGTCAAATTTGTAGGTGACTTTCAGGCAAGGTCCTTTCTCCAGAGGGCAGGAGCGCTTAGTGGAAAAGCACACCTAACACTGTCCAGGCTTGCTCAAGAAAAGTATGTTCAGAGCTGATCTGGTGTGCTGAAGGACAGCTGATATCAGCTGGGCAAGGGACACCCTGCCACAGAAGAAGGAACAATGGAAATTTACATTGCCCACGCTAGAGAAAGGAGGCCCACAGAATTGTGTTAGGGGAAGGCTGAGGAGAAAAGATGCTTGAAAGAGCACTACAGCACTGCCTTGATGTGAGTGCATTGGGGAATATGGGCAGCTGGTGTGTTAGGAGTGGGTCTGCAGCCATTAGGAAAGGGAAATTTGGGAGAAGCCTCCAGAAAGCAGTGGTAGCAAGAAATGAAACTTGCTCTGAAATGAAGACTGATAAATTTAACTCCCGCATCATATGACCCAATAGCCTGTCACAGCAGGGATGCAAGCTGAGTGCAGAAGAAAGGAGAGACTAACAGTTTGATGGCAAATAGCCTGCTGCCAGGAAGGTCCCCACCACCAAGTTTATTTTGTGGGCATCAGAGCAAGAGAAGAATCTTATAAGGCGTAATTTGCGAGAAGGCTCTTGTGAAGATCACAGCAGGCAGGCACTTGTCTTGGTGCATCTGGACTGACAAGATGCAAGGTCAGCGCCCATGAGCCTCTCTAGCACCTTGTCCATCCACTATTTTAGCTGCCCTGCATACTGCAGACAGAAATTCCCTGCTGGAGTTTAGAGCCTTCATGTTGCAATCCCTTTATTTAGGTTATCTACCTCTCAGGGAAGACATAGTTCTGTGATTAGTACAGTGCCTAACAGACTTACAAACTTAGGCTCTGGTGGGAGACATGTCTGGACTTTGACTGGAAGTAAGGCTCCCCACTTCTGGATATGAAGACGTAGTCTCCAAGGGCTCATCATATTGAAAAAGAGGTGGAATAAAGACCAGGATATTGCTAATAATCAGAATGAGATGCAGCTAAGAGGATCATTCCTGAGTGGAGGTAGAGCTTTCCTACCCTTTGTTGTGTAGAAATTCATAGGTCATGTTTTCCTTCTTTCCACTGTCAATAGCTTTCAAACTAGGGCTGGGATTCCCTGAGCCTGTCTGCTCTGCTCATGAAAACAAGCTTCCTGTTGCCCTCTTCGTTTGGAATCTCCATCTTGAAACAGGCTTTTGCCTCTTGCTACTCTGTTTGCTGTCTCGTTTGGGAATTTCCTTTTCCTGGACCAGCCAAACCAAGCTGTCCTGATTTCTTTTGTAGGACAGGCTTCTTGCTCTCCTACCTGTCCGCACGAAGTGCCTCTTGGAATTTCCTTTGAATAGGACAGCTGGCTTACTGCAGCTGCAACACACCTGGACAGCAGCTTCACAGGAAATATCTTGTCTGGGGCATCCTACCACCCCACCTGCATATGTCTTTGCCCAGCCAGCTTTGAGCTCTGTGCCTTTCCAACGCCCTCATTGTGTATGGCTGGGCAAGGTGAAGGTAATGGTTCTGACATCAAGGATGGGGGAATAAAGGCCGTGGCTCACCAGCTTTTCCTCTGGCCTTACAGCAAAGTTTGGTCTAAGACATCTCAAGACATCTCATTTCCAAGCCCATACCCTGAACGTGCAAGAAACCGATGCCAGTGTTCTCCTCCTGCACAGGCACCAGGCAGTGCCCTGCCTTCCCTTCAGCCTGGTGCTGACTGCTTGCTGTCAGACCAGATATTGCATCACCAGTGCCCTTACAACATCTGAGCTGACCTGGAGGGAGGGTTCTGTGCTCATGGCGCAAGGCTGAAGCACAGGATGTGGCTAAGTCATGGAGCTGTCATTGCAGCCATGTGCCTTCCCGTTGCATCAGGCCACCAACAGACCTGGGGGATTTATAATTGTACTGTGGAGCAGAGGAGGAGATTTCAGCTCTTCCTAGTGGAAAACTATGTGGTCCTTTCCGGACTGGGCTGTCCCATTAGGGGATGGTGATCCCTCTGGATGGGACATCCTCTGCGGGTGGGTGGGGATGGCTGTTCAGGGCACAATGACCCCTCAGGGTTGGGATATCCCCTCATGACTGGGATGTCTCCTAAGGGGAGGGACGGCAGCTTAGGGCATGGTGACCCCTCAGAAATGGGACCCCTCAGAAGTGGGATATCCCCTCAGGACAAGGTGACCCCTAGGGTTGGGACATTCCCTAAGAAATGGAATGTCCCCATGGGACATGCCGACCCTTCAGGGTTGGGATGTCCCCTCAGGGGTGCAATGCCCCTCTTAGGGCTGCAATGTCTCCTCAGGACATGGTGCTCGCTGAGGGCTGGGCTGTCCCCTCAGGACGAGCTGTCCCCTCAGGACGGCCCGTCTGCCCCGTGACGAGCGGCCGAGGGGAGGAGCAGCGCCCCCGGGCGGGCGGGCGGTGTGNCCGCCTGTCAGTGCCCGGGCCCGGCGGGGCGGAGGGAGAGGAGCGGCGGGGGGCAGGCGGAAAGTTGTGGATTGACGCCGTGGATCTGAAGCGGGGCCGCGGGGTTAAAAGGATGTGTGATTGCTTTTCTCTTCTCCCCCCCAACCCCCACCTCCTTTTTTATTTTTCCCCTCCTCCTCCTCCTCTCCTGTGCGCGTTTCTTGTTGTGCAGTCTCCTTGCAATCGAGTGTTTTTGGATTTTGAAAAAGAAGTCCCTTTCATCTTGAGTAACTTTTCCCGGTCAAAAGGATTTTGCCCTTTTCACCTTCCCTAGCAGGAAATCGAGACCTTTTCTATGCGTCCCAACATGAACATAAATGCCAGTTCTAGGCCCGTCATTCGGTGGGTGTCTGCAAAGAAAATGGGCTTGGCAAAAGTAGACTAGGAACTTCCAGAGTAATTTTAAAAATGCCTGTCCAGAACATGAGTATTTCTCATCTTGTTTGGCCTCCTCTTTGTAATTGAGCACAAGTCCGCGTTTTATTTTTAAATATGCAAATACGGCCGTAATCTCCCGGTGACTGCTCAGCATAGGTAATCTGTAATAACAGTCACAGATTCACTTTAGTTCCTTGTGTGCAGAGTTAAACCTCTTATTGTCACTTAGCTCAGCATCCCAGTTCATTATCAGGGATTTGGAGCACCATTTTTGGTTTACACCAGGAGGTGTAACTGCTGCTGTGTATATTTTTGGCTTCATCTAAATGTTTAAATTTCTGTAACATAAAAGCATGTGCTAGATGCTTGTTAACTTCAGATTAATTCGAGCAATTAACTTGTTTTATGCGTAAAATGATTGAGGGGCAATATGTTCCTGAGAATCTCATATTGCACAGAAGTGATGGGTTTTCCTTCCAACAGATTATTGCTGTTTCTAGACCCAGTTTGTGGGGGTTTAGTTTGATTCTATCTCTACTATGTTTTATTGGCATCCACCTCTGCTTGAATCAGATTTACTTTACTTCTCTCTCGTTTTCTCATCTTCTACCTCAGGCTGCTGGGCTTCACCTGTTCTAGTCCTTTCTGAACTCCCTACTTGCAGCGTGTCGTCTTGTCTTCCTCTCAGTTCCTTCTGCTCTGGCAGTGGGTCCCTGAATCCTCCAGTGGAGCTGTCCCGCGGCTCAGAGTTGGACCAGATAGCTGTGAGGAGCAAATTAGGAGGGGGGGTGGGAAGAAAGAAAAGCCCCCCAAAATAATAGTTTCAAAGCTGCTGGTGGAGCTCTTGTGTTGGGGTGAAATGCAAGAATTGTGTCCATTCATTATGCTGCTCTTCGGGAGAATTTAGGTAGCTAGAGAAGTTTGTGTCATCTGCGGACAGACTCAAGGAAAACACTGCATTGTTGAGTTCTCAGCAACCCTAAGTGCTAAAACTTAAAACAAACACCACCACTGCCACCCCCATTTATACACACCCTGTTCCATTTCTGTAGAGCCATTTAAATTGCCAGCTCCCAATGAAGTTGCTTGCTCCCTTTGTCCTTTCCATATCTCTTCCTCATACTTGAATTTGATACATGTTTTGTTCCTCTGAAAGATTTCCCTTTCTGAAAGTCCCTGTGTGTGTGTTTAACAAAAGATACTGTGAACGCTGTTAAGTGCAGAGTTGACTGGGATTTTTTTGGAGGTAAAGTACAAAACCATTTAAAAAAATTAAAGTCCAAAGTGTAATAGTGCTGTGTGACTTTTATCTTGATGGTACTGTGTCATAAATAGTTTCAGCTTCAAATTGATCAGCTTTATGAGGTCTTGGGACCTGCCCTGTTCCTAGTATGAATCTTGCATAAATTGTAGGGTCATATAAATGTGTTAATTGTTACAGGTTTTGGTTTTGATATTTTTTATAGAATTATAAAAGGTTTATTGCACCAGCCCAGGATGTCCAGCTGAAATTATGTTGTGATCTTAACCCCTTATCCAAAATACACCCCTGTTGTCTTAAGTGAGTTTTGACAATGTTTCCTGGGATTTGGAAGCAGACCTGTTAAATGAGGTAACATTCTGTTTCACCTCGGACATTTGTAGAAATCTTCAAGATTTTTTTTCCTGCAATAAATACTCCGCTTCCCACTGTTTAAATATCAGTATGAGAAAATCATCCTTGTTACTTCAGAAATACCCATTCATATTAACTTCTGAAAGTAAATGAGGTGTGAGGGATTTTCTGTGTTAACATCATTCCCTGAGAAGCCATTCTAATGCCACACGGTGTGACATTCAGGAAAAATATACCTTCTCTCGTTTTCTCAGCATTTGGCAATCTAGTGCATTTGGCAATAAAAATGACTTAAGTAAATCACTTTCCTCTCCTGTTTTGTGCTCCTTTGGACGGTGGGCTCCTGACAGTTTGTCAGACTAAGCTTGTGCTCTCAAGGGGGCAGAAACACAGCCGGGCTGAAGGACCATCTGCCCGCAGGGAGCCAATCCAGGGGAGCTGTCCTAGCAGAGATCATCATCTCTAGGAGGGAATGGGATCATTTCTGCTGGGATGGCTCCCTGAACTGGCTGTCTGTCTGGTCAAGCAAATACCGGCACTAGCACGTGGAAGAGGGTGAGAATGCATAGCTGCTGGAAAGGAAAAAAGTGAGAATGGCAGCAGAGATACAGAGCAGCTTGAACTGTCACAGGGTTGCATCTTTGGTTGTGCCAGCCTGGCTTTTTGTGGGAGTAGCTCAGGGAACTGATCTGGCTGAAATCTTCCTTGTTATCCATTTCATCTTTTTTTTTTATGGAGAGAGAGGTGTCGCAGCTGGCAGAGGACAGGCCTGAGAGCAGTTCTGTTCATCAGTGATGCCACTGAAGGAACACCCACCATTCCATGGCCCAGAGGTGAAGTGTGGAGAAGGGATGTCTAAGCTCTTTGCAGTAAGATGTGTTGGGCTGTTGAACCACAGCATAGAGGGTGGTCGGGAGTGGCACCCAGGGTCTGGGTGCCCTGGTAGGACTTTGGTTGTAGAGAGACTATGTGCCAGTTATAACTGTCTGACACTGGCATATGTGTTCTTGTACCAGTCTTGAGTGATAGCATCTTTCTCAGTGGCCAGGTACCTAAAGACAGATGTATGTGATGATTTTAATNTGTCTGACACTGGCATATGTGTTCTTGTACCAGTCTTGAGTGATAGCGTCTTTCTCAGTGATCAGGTACCTAAAGACAGATGTATGTGATGATTTTAATTTTTTCCCCTCCCCCAGCCTCCAATCACCTGCTGTTCAGACACTTGCTAACTTTGAAATAATCTAAATAAACTGCAGAATGAGGAGTTTGTGGGAGGAGGTTACCCACGGATCCCTGAAACCCTCCTGACACCTTTTATAGAGGCAGTAATAGCATCACTCTTGGTCCCCACGTGGTCAGTGGAGTGGTAGTTTGAGGCGGTCCCGTGCATTTCTACCAGCTGGTGATGCTTGGCCCTTTGTTAAATATTAGCTGTACTCCTGGAAACTCCCTGCCGGAATTACGGTCTGTGTTGGGGCTGTGGGGGCAGGGAGGGAATGGTTCAGTACTCTCCAGCAGGGATCCTAGATTTGGGAGCAAAATGATGATTTCAAAGGAAGTCCTGTAACGTTCTCGTAAGATTTCCAATCATCTTGAGCTCTGCCAGTGTTTCACTGAGGTGCTGCTTAGCTGTTGATTTTACTCTTATGCTATCAAAATAAGCTGAAGTACTTTCCTTTTTTTTTTAACTGATTGTTGCTGATGAAATACTGCAGCCTAAGTACCTGATCTATTTCTGGTGGTCTTCTGTGACCTTGGCTACTTAGGATTAAAGTGTGAATTCTGTGGAAGAAATATGATACATCAGGAAGTGTTAAAGCTAATATTAATCAAGAGAAGGTGTATAGCAGTTGAATAATTCTGAAATCTTTATTACATTTCTTATCTTGATTATTGCTCGTGTATAGCTCCAGCCTGTGTGTGATATGAATTAGCTGCTGCTTCCAAACAGTTAGCTGTGTTACCTTGTTTTGGAAGTAGGCTCGAGTCTCCAAGTGTTTAACGTAGTTCTAGTTCAAAGGTCAGATTGTATTCCTTTGTTCCAAAATGATAAATCTTATTATAGCTGTGATGCTGATGAAAAATAATAATGACAAGCAAGTTAAAGTTTAAGTGTAGGGCTGTTCTGTACTGGTACCTGTTTTGGATATATGCCCAGCCTTGTCCCCAGAAAATGTGCAAGTGGTGCTGTTTTCCTTGTCTTAGTCTGCATGCAATGTAGATACAGCTTGTGGCTTTTTTTTTTTTTTATTAATATAAATCCATTTATACAACAATTTTACAGTATAGTAGCGGAAAAAGATCTGGTCTATGCACAAACATTTCTGCCAGTTTGAAGGAGGGAGAATTACCCTTTTATGATGCAGTTATGCCAGGAAAAAAATTGAGGTAACTGTCATTTAAAAATAAAAATCTTTAGTTGCAAGGAGTGAAATTTACAGCTTGATATTTAGCTTTAAATGTGCAGGGAAGGATGGTGTGTGTCTGAAGAACAGTAGAAGAACTACAGATGAATCTAGATCTGCTCCAAATATATTTTAGGATTCACTACAAATCACTTTGGATTTGCCCTTGTTTCCCTATTTGCTAATGAAGAATAACTCCTACTCTCTCAGGGGCAGTGTCAACCAAACAAAGGCATACTCAGAAAAATCACTTGGGTTTGTGCCATCTTGAGCTCTTCTAATGCTTGCAACATGAAATTTTGGACTAGGCCAAATCATTTGGTTTGTTTCACATTTCAACAAAATTGTCTTTTAATTTGTATGAAGTAATAGTGAACATTGCAAGGTGGGAGGTTTCCTTCTCGGGACATGTTTGTGCTGCCAGAAGTATGGTTTTTGGAATTAATTTTTAACTAAGAAATAATGACATTTGTCTGGTTTTAATAGAACTTCTCAAACGTAATTCCAGCAATCCATTCCATGCATGCAGTCAAAATCTATGTAGATGAAATATTTGTAGCATTTATGTTGCCATATATAAACTACAGATTTACACTTTTGTGGTACATCACCGTATCTGAAGGACTGCTCCAAATTTTTAAGCCATTTTTTAATAATTTGTGCCGTATATTGGTGATAATCCAAATACTGTTTTGTACAGAAATCCAATAACTGCACTTTATTAAGAATGGCCAATGGAAAATCCTGATTTTTGTGCTCAGTTGTCTAAATCCTTCTTGTGGGTACTCACAAGACCCGGTGCTCTGCCATCTTAGGCTGCGGTACATCCAGGCAAGTACTGTCATGTGTTTTGATGTGGGTTTTTTTGTTTGCTTGTTTGTTAGTTTTGTTTGAGGCCTTGTGTCCTTTCATGACTATTGCAGAATCACAATGAAAATACTTCCTAAAAGTCAGTTCAGGCAAGCTTTGAGGAAAAGCAAACATTTAACAGAGTTAAAGAAAATTATCCCTGTCGTACATGTTGGGGCCGAGAGAACTCCACTGCAGTATTTTGCAGGGGACTTTCCAATCCTCTTCCTCACCCTTCTGTGTATGTATGTTTTCACTCTTAAGAGGATGAGGCTTTGGTTCTCAAAGGTTACTAGGATGGATATTTATAACTGTCAGAGAAATACAAAGCTTTTGGGATTTTCTGAGGGCATGGTTGGATGGCATGGGCTGAGCCAATTTAGGGTCTACCTCTGGCTAAGAGGGATGTTAGCTCTGGTTTTATTAAAGTGACAGAAGTCTGCAAAACCAACTAATGTTCTGGTGATGCTTAGTAACCTGAGTCATCCCAGCTAGGAATGAGGTGAGCAGGAGAGCTCATCTGAAACATGGATGGGATCGTGTCTGTGTGGAGAAGGGAATCAAATAACCTCTTCCAAAGGCAGAGAGTTTTCTAGTTTGCAGCTTGTGTCTTGTAACCATGCTACAGACTGTGGTTATGTTTGACAGTAGTGCTGTCTAAGCTGGCTTAAATGGTCCCCTCTGTGCTGGCACAACTGTGTGTGGCAGCTTAGTGAATCAGCGAATCAGTTCCCTGACTAGACTTGACTGGAAAACAATTATTATTATTATTATTTTTTTGCTACGACATCTGCAGAGGATGGCGAGACAGAGAATGAAGGGTTGAGGCTATTCAATTGATATTGCCACACATGCAAAAATCTAAGTTGTCTTTCAGTAAGTGCTGATTTCTGAGTGCTTCATGTTCATTACAGTAGCAGGAAGATTGCTTCAGTCTCACTCTTCATGTTGTCTCCCTGATAATGAACTGTGGGCTTTGCTCTCCCAGCCAGTTCCTCTATTAATAAGTTGCAGCTTTACAGCACCTCTTCCCAGTACCTCTGCAGGCCTCTGGGGTTTCTCAGTTCTCTCCAATAAATCCATGTGGCCGCAAATTCTTTTGGGAAATGAGACCTCCAGCTTCGTTCTTTTCCTCTGGAGGAACACCTTACTGTTATTTCTCTGGATATCTTTGAGTAATTTGCCTTTTACTTCAGATTTAGTTCACCTCGTATGTTGTGTGTAGGATCATGTATTTTTTTATGGTGAGTTGACAAAAAAAATTCAATTCCTAAAGCTGAGTAGGAGATTTGAGTTGCACATCAACACTGCTGGCACATGAAAGATGAAGTGGAGGTTATGGTTTTGCAACATTTCTGCAGGACACCACTTCCTTCCCAGTAAAATTGCTCTTAGATGATACCTCCATTTGTTTTTTCCACTCTTCTTACAGAGAAAAGATGGTATTCCTGTTGCATTTTTCAGAAGCAGTGGCAAAGTGGCTGCACAGGGAAGACTTGCAGGAAGACAAAGGATGTGCCTCATGCCCTGAGGACCATGATATTTTATGGGAGGGAGAAGAGGGGGAGAAAGGCCTGGACAAGAGCCTAGTATACATTAACAAAGGAGGCTTTCAGAAGCTGGATCCAGCAGTGTGGAAAGACATCAGAGGCCACCAGGAAATCTTAACTCTTGAGCTGAGTTTACTAATGAGAACTTTCCTGGTTGTCTTTTAATGTTTTTGTATGTGCTTATAGTACAGGTGTTTCAGTGTCTAATTGGAAAGAATTGTGTGGATGAGTGTTTGATGTGGTCCTTTGCTGCTCCTGGGTTGAGGTGGTGGTCCTTCCAAAAACAGAGTAACTGTCAGAGTGGGAAGAGGAACAGGGAGTCAGGAGTTCTTAATTTCTTGATTTCTTGTCTCGTTGGTTGCACTAACAAAAGGATGTGAAGGCTTGAGCCCACAATCTGTAATTCCCCACTCTAACGCTTCCAGGCTAGACCTTAGCAGTGACCTCCTCACCCTGTGCTCCTGCTCGTGGTGGGGTCTGTCATCAGTTTGTAGCAATGTGCTGTTTGGCTCCCTTGGCTGCTCTGTGTGTGTGACAGGGGCAGCTTGTTACTTTACCTTCCTGAAAGGCTCCTGAGCTCAGCCTCCAGCCTTGCGGGGACGGGCGAGTCCTGCAACTGTTGAAGTCTCCACAGCACTTTAAATGCGCAAAACTCTGAGGTGGTCTGCCTGCACTTAATGTGTGGGGTTTTTTTAGTCAGAGTAATGTGCGTGTGCGGCTTCAGCTGAGGAGTCTTGTGCTGGCCAGAGGGGTTTTCTCAGCCTGTGCCTTATGTCCTGCAGTCCTGGGCTTAAGAAATATATATTGCAATGTACAAAATGTATTGGCTTTGATTTAAATGCTCACAGGATCCTGGCTGACTGCTTGGGTCTTGGTTTCTTTGGTGCTTATTTTGTCCTCATCATGAACAAGTTGAAGATAAGCTAGCGGGTACAGCAGACCTTGTCTCAAGTTTGGTCATCTCCTGGGTTAAGGTTTGATGAGAGCTGCTTTCTAAGTGATACTTTATCATAATCGTTAGATGCATTTCTGAAAACATGCTCTTGTATCCTTTGAGTGAAGAAAATGTTTGCAGAGGTGGATTCTTAACTTCCATTTCGCTCTGCAAAAGCAAGAGAATAGGAAAGCATGGAGGTAATTTCCTTTTCTAACCTAAAAAAAGTTAAAAGCAGTCTTCTTAAAGCAGTGATTTAATTTACATCCTTTAGAAAAGGAGGTGCATTGCTGCTTTATCCCCGTCTTTCTCTCCTATTTTGAAGTCATTAGTGATACTTAAGTTTATCTGATACTAGAATCTCTCTTCTGGGGTTTCTCTCAAGGGTCTTACTTTTATCTTATGGAAAAAACAGTCATCTGATAGTGTTCAGCTCCAAACTGAGCAGTGAAAAAAAATTCTCTTAGAAAAAACTTCTGCGCTTTTGTTTCAGTGATCATTTCTTGATTGAATTGTCCTCAGTGTGAAGTGCGAGGAGTGTCCCTTGTCCTTGTAAAGGATGTGGTCCAATTCAACTTGAAGAGGAGTGTTTCAGTGACTTGTGGTTATCATTTATCTGGAGTAGCTTAATGTCTACCAAAATATTGGAAGATTGAAGGAAGAATGGAGGGAAGCATAAGGGAAAAACTGAGTTTGGGTTAGATAAGTATCCATACTTCAAAGTGTGTGTAAGGCAACTGTGCCACGCCGCTGTCAAAATGAAGTGTCAAGGTCTCTTGGAGGGGGAAAAAGTAACTTTTCACCTGTAGTGTTTCCCATGAATGTTTAGTTTATTCTAATTTATCCTTGGTAGACAAAATTGTACGAAGTATAACACTGATCTTGTTGTTTCTGGTTAAATGCTTAACTACTGCTGGCACATTTCTCTTGTTTTTCATACTTTTCTGTCCTTGTCAATCCTGAGCATTCATACAAAATGAGAAAAATGTAATCATCTTGAACTATATAAGATGCTATGAGAACCTAATTCTTATGTCTTACAAGAGTATTTTTGTAAACTCTTCAAAAGATCTAATGCCTTGGTCTTGCCTCTGCAGTTTTGCTTGCAGTGATTTGGGAATGATCAGCTTCAGTGCTCAGCTGAGACAGGCCATCCAGGGGTCCATTTTGCATATGATCTTTTGAATTCAAAGGAATGCTGTATTTATCTGTTGAACAAGCCTAAACCATTGAGAGAAGAACTGTGTTTTGCCAGGGCTCTCTTAAATCACTGTTTTTTCAACCTGGAGTTGGCAAGAGGCAACTGTGGAAAAACAAGGCAATTGCCAACAGTTTAAATTGTGTCGGGTCTTTCTGCTTTTCAGGAGCCCAGAGTTTGAAAATTACTGCTTTAAATGATTTGTAAACAAGGGCTGTTTTTCCTTCCCAAAGTGGCTGTAGGTGTTTATGATCTGATATTTAGTCATCTATTAGATTAAGATTGATTTTTATCTTTTCTTCCTCCTCTCGTGCTTCTTTATTTAAAAGTACATTTTATCCAAAAATGGATGTCGTGGAGGATACTAAGCCTGGAAAACTTCAACTTGAAAGCTGACTTCTGGAAAAAGGTTAGGGTGGTGTTAAGTAGGTCTATTTAAAGTGCTGCACTCCCTATATATACTCAGAGCTTCTGTATTTTCACTTCCAAGAGCCTTGCTGTGAAGGCCAAACTCCTCCTAGTTTGTGTTTAGATCTAAAGATTTCATTGCATTCCTCTCTTACGTGGTTGTGAAGGGAACTTTGAGTCCACAGGTTTGAGTGTAAACTGCTGTAGTCTCTGCAGTGCATTGGCAGGTGCCCTGAAAAAAACAGGTAAACCGCCTTTCAGGTCTCCAGAGGACATGGATTTATTTATTTTAATGACTAGAGGTATTTGAAGTATGAGAAGGACACTAAGCCGTTCGGTAATCCCTAGGTGCACTGCTGCATCAGAGCCCAAATTGTCTCCATCCTGAGCACTCTTCCAGCTCACTCTGTTTTTCTAGAACCGGAGCTGAGGCCACAGGCTGAGCACCTTAACAGTAACAGTACAAGATTGAAGAGAGATCAGAGGTTACTCTGCTCAACGAGTTACTCAGTTTCAAATTAGATTAAAATTTGACTTCATAAGTTAAAGATGTTGCAGAACCCTGGTCGATTTTGCCATGGAGGCTCACTCTTTGCCTATAACAGATTGGTTCTTGTTCCTCAATCATCTGTTTGCCTGTGACTAATCTTGAATTTGTATCTTCCTGCTGCTTGTGCTTCGAACTGAATTGTGTGCTCCAAATAAGAACAGCAGATAGGGCTTTCAATTTTCTCAACCCCTCATAGCCCAAGGACTGCTCCTGGCCCCGGTATGGGAAATGCCTTACACAGCTTGATGTATGTATAATGGGAGATGCTGGAGGGGAGGGCGTGTGTGGAGAAGTCGATCACAGCTGCTTTGGTCTATACTTACTGGCATGGTGATGAACTTTAGCAGCTAAATGTGCTTGTGATGACACCTCACAAACTTCAGAAAGTAAGCAGTTATTTTTGGAAACTTTTCCCCCCTCAGGACTAAAACTACTAAACCTACTTAAAAAAAGTCTACGCAAAAGCACTTTTTCCCAGAAAACCAGCACCTTCTGTTTATCATGTTCATGGGCATTTCACCATCCCAACCCTATATCCTGCTTTATGTTCTTTCCTGTCTGTCTTTCTGTTGTCTGAAAGTTGAAGGGCTTTCCATTGGTGTAAGGGAAGAGGAATTGTTCTTTCATATTCAGTTTGGGGAAAGAAATAAGTGAACCTCTGATCTCACCTTTAAAGCGGATGGATCTTTGCTCTCAGCATTCAATGTGCTGCCTAGGATGGGTCTCATGGTTCTCCTTGTAAGTAGTAGGCAGAACTAATTTCTGAGTTGATTTGTACTGGATGACTTGAAGGATTAAGGGTGCTAAATTCATTGCATAGTTTTGACATTCTGTTGGTGGTGGCAAAAATGCCTTTAATAAATAAATAATGCTGTGATTTCCTGCCCCATAGTTTTGCCAGTGCAGCTGTATTGGGATCTGGTTTTAAGCTGAGTTCTGAAGTCAAGTTTGGTAAGACTTGGCTTTAATGAGAGGTCCAAAGTAAGTCTGAGGAGGGGCTGTGGGACTTCAGCTGTGAGGGGGCCAGGACAAGAGCCATGGATGCAGGGATGTAGAGGGATCCCTGGAAGTGGTGTCCTGTGCCTTGAGCTACGAACCATCTGTTCTCAGTGGCTGTGAAAGGCCACCAGTGCCTGCTGGAGCACCTTGTGGTGAGGTGTGACAAGTGAGGCTCTCCAGAGGACAAATTCCTGCTTTCTGTCATCCAGTGTGCAAACGAGCTCTGGCTGTTTGTGCAATAACCAGCTCACTGCCTGTTGTCAGTCCACACTCAGGGTACGGTTGGGGTCCAAAGCAGCAGAGTCAGATGGCCCTGGGAAATTAATCTCTCGTCTCAGGTGACCTCACAGAAGGTAATAAGCTTACTCTCCTTTTCAAAATGACGAGTAAAATACTTGTCTACAGGCTTTCAATCTCCTTGGTGATGCATTCTTTAACTCAGGTGGCTCTTTCCTGTTAGCTCAGTCTGAGAGGAGGTAGGCAAGATAGAGATGTAAGTGTCCTAGCCTTGAAATATCCCAAGAAGTTTTCCTCTCAGAACCAGTGGAGGAAAGTGAATCTCTCTCTAAAACTGGGTGTCTTTCGACAATTCAGATTTAGTGAAAATGAGGGTCAGACTTTACAAAGAACGCTTTTGGAAAAGGACATGATAAACTTTAATAGGTGTATAATTATGTGCCTTGTTTGTATCCACTGAAGAAACGTAAAGATGAATCTAAACCCAAGAACCATAAAGTTTTGGAATGTTCTGCCTCCTAATTAAGTTGGTTGTGAGTGCAATACTAAATGGTATAGGTGGTTTAGTTTAGAGATATTTTTCTGGGAAATTCAGAGATGAGAAAAATGGAAGGTCAACCAGAGGAATGAAATAGTTTTTGCTTAAAAATAGAGCCTTAGTGAGGTGTTTCTAATGGTGTTGTGGTTTGGGTTTGTTTGGGTTTGGATTTTTTGGGGGTGTGGGTGGGTTTGGGCTTTTTTTGATGTGAAATAATAACTAAGAGTCTTGTCTGAAGGGAAGTCATGTCAATTTAATTTTAAGGTACTGAAACTACAGACTAAAGTGATAGTCTCCCAAATACATTTTAAACATTTTTGGGAAGTGGACAACAATATTCCCCATTTTAAGGGTAAACCAGTTTCAGGTAAGTATATTCCTTTGAAGCCTTTGCTTATTAAAGTTCTAGGGTGAAACTATAGGTATGGTGTTTGGAGAGAGGCACTGGTGGGAGAAGGCAGACAGGTTCTGTGGTGGGGTTTTGTGGGGCACATTTGGATTTTTTGTTTGTTTTGTTGTTTTAAGCCAGGAAAAAGCTACATATTCTAAAAGTTTATTATTTTCAGTTAAAGAATTAAAGGTTAGGACAGCCTAGAGATTTACCTGGATAGGTTCTCTGAATCTTTCTTTTAAGGAAAACAGCATTAGAAACTGGTCCTCAAGAATATTTAATAAAACTGCAAATCCACATTTCAGACTTTGCCAGCTCTGCAAATCTGTGTTATGTTTATGGCAGGTGCAAGTTTGGGGTATAACTGATAATTTCTGAGAACTCACAATTTTATACATCACTGAACCTGAATGAGCAGCATGGGAGAGTGTGGTTGGTTGATGCTGACCGGTATATAAGATCCTTCAAGGAAGATCTTACACAGAAGAATAGAATACATGTCGAAGGGATGCATAAAAGTAGAAGTGAATTCTCTTGTAAAACCACAATTCATGGTTACAGGGCAGTTTTTAACCTAGTATAGATGTAAAATGCTGCAGGGAAGGGTGATCGTACCACCCCCTTTGTACCACTGCCCTCACTCTGTGTAGATGTGTGCTGGGTTGGATCAGGGAACTGATCTCTGAACCATCTTGTCATGTTACTGTGCAAATGCAAGATGAGTGAACATCTGGGGGGGGTGGCGAGGATGAGTGGGATCAGCTCCTTCAGTGGAGAGGTGGATTTATCACGGATTAAAGTGCCAGGTGATCAGTAATCATAGCTTCAAAACATTGAAGACATGCTGCAGAGTGAACTTCCCTGTGACAGTAACCTTCACTTGGCAGTAATCTGTCTTCTGGAGACTTGGGATAAGTGAATTGTGGAATTTTGAGTCTTCTTACTCTGCTTCTCATAATTCATTATTTTTACACAGTGTATTTTGAAGCCATACATTTTACATGCACACATATTTTACTGCTATTGATTTCCCCCCCCGTCTTTTAAAGTCCCTGAGTCAGGGAAGCCTCATTTTCCTTTTGTGCTGCCTTGGTAGTGCAGCGCATGTGTCTCCAGTGAGTAGATAAATATCCAATATGTTTGTTTTGCAGAAAATTAACAGAAAATTACAGAGAAACTGGTGCTGTAATGAAGACATTTGAGTCATCACTAGTTACTGTCAGCAAAAAGTGCTTTTCAGGGATCGAAAAAGCTGAATCTGTGTCCCCTAAGAGTGGTTCTCCTAGATATTTCTTCACTGTGGTTCCTTTGGCATAACAGTGATCTGAATTCTTCTCTTTTTGAATTAGTCAGCAACTCCTGTTGACCTAAAGGAAGGATTCTGTTTATCCGTTTGGGTCTCCTGCATATTTGGACTTCAAGGAATTTACACAATCCCTGGTAGGGCACTGTACA
Source organism: Pitta sordida (assembly GCA_013390025.1). Classification (NCBI taxonomy): domain Eukaryota; kingdom Metazoa; phylum Chordata; class Aves; order Passeriformes; family Pittidae; genus Pitta; species Pitta sordida. Next base: position 256,219 of record WEKX01015164.1, on the reverse strand, counting down.
CCTGAGGTTTGTGGTGCCAGTGGCAGAGATGGGCCAGTGCTGAAGCAGCTTGTTTGGAGACAGTGTTCTCCCAAAGGGCAAGTGCAGTCGGTTTCTAGCCGTGGGAACCTTCTAAGGGTAGTCAACCCCTCATTACACCACAGACTGCATGTCTGTTCTTGAACGAATTTTAGACAGTAACTGTGCATCTAATTCCTGAACAGGTAAATGTATTCTGGGATTTTCTGATCATGCTTTTCATCATGGCATTGTTTTAAAGCAGCCCTTTGTGTGGCCACTTACACTTTGCTCTTTCTGGAATTGGCATTCTGGGCTAGTTAAACTTTTTTCTTAATCCTGAACAGCCGTTCTTATGCAAAGTGAATGTACAGAAGTTACTGCTTAAAAAACCCCAACAAAACAAAAACCTGTGGGGTGTGTGCAAGATCACTTGTCCCTTCTGCAGTCTCATGAGCTTGTACCAGTGTCACTGATGGAGTGTAGTGATAAGAGTGGTAGAGCAGAGAAGGGAAGGGCTGTAAAACCTGCTGATACTGAAGGGTCTGCTCAGGACGCTGTACTTTGAATCTGTAGCCTTGATGGGAGTTTGCCTCATGCTCCCACTGATCCCTCAAAAGCGGCAGAAGACGAGAGATGTGTTGCCAGGGTCCCCTGATACAAAACGTAAAGATTAACTTTTGTTACGTCCAAAGCCTCACATCTTGCTAAAATGCGTTGTTTTTTTCAATGAGATAGTGTGGTTCTTGGTTCTGTACTGTCTTTATAGTTTGAACTACCTCAAAATGGTGCTACGGTACCATTAAAAGTCACATTTCATATGCCTTTGGCTTGAGGAATGCCTGGGAGTCTGTCATTTGAATCTGCATTAAAATATGCAGGGCTAACCAGTTTCTGTCAAAGATGAGGCAAACTGGTAAGAGCTGTTTCATTCTTCCCATCGCACCCCAAGCTGCATCTGTGGATGCTCAGAGGATGACTTAGTTCAGAAATCACAGAGCAGAGCGAGTGTCCTTCAGTCTCCTGTTCTCATGTGATGATGGGATGTATAAGCTGGAGCTTCTCCTAAGATTCAGCAACATGATAGGCAGAGAGGTGGCTTATGTTAAAATGTTGGGGGGTTGTTTGTTTTTCTCTCCTTGGCTGTGGACTCTCGTGAGCATAGAGCATCTACATGGTTACCTCCTGGAAGCCTTGTTACTGAGAGTAACAAATCCTGCAAAATTAGCCTATTCTGTTAATTTGGGGATGAAGCAGAATAAATGACTCTTAGTTTGTGCCTAGACGTATTTCTGAAAGACAAAGGTAGTTGCTTAACTTTTGCATTTAGATTTGTGTCTGCTGTGGGTGGGGATCCCCTTGCAGCCTTTCTAAAGGTGTTCACTCTTCCCTCCTGTTATCTTCGTCATTAAAGCTGAATAGTGCAGACATCTGCCTTGATGGGTGAGTGGATGTTATTCTTGGGAAAGTAAATTTGAGGCAAAAAAGTAAACTGTGAAGGATTTGTATTATTTTTTCTTTTTATTCTTTTTTTTTCCCTTTCTATTTATTAGTCAAACTAGCTGTTTTGGTTTCTTTTCTCAAGGAGCATAGGAATAAATCTGAACAATATGAGGTTGAGTTGCACCTGTAAAAATGTATTCATTTTGTTTGCTTCCTCCTGTTCTGCACAAAGCCACGAGCAGCAGAAGTACTGGAAGAGCCTGCTGCGTAGGCTTATGCTAACAGTATGTTAACTTTGCTTAAAAAAAAATTAAACCCTACCTCCTGCAGAACTTGATTTGCCATTGAGAGGAGCTTTCCACTTGCTGGGAGTGAAGGGGAATTTTTCAGACCCTGGCAATTGTGCAAAGAGAGGGCTATTGTTATTGGCTCAAAGACTGTAGAAAGAACTTTAATTTCCCTGCTCTGTTTGATGCCTTTGCAACTCTAAACTGTCTTTCAATGCAAATATTTAGCTGACTGTCCACTGTTGCTGCTTCTAGGTTTCTTTCGTTTTACATTTTCTTCTCCTATGCTCGTGATTCCTGTACCTTGAGTGTTTGCAGTTATTTTTCATGAGACGTTTTTATTTCCAAACCAATTTTATTTTCTCTCTAGGTCATTTGTGTATTTGTCTTCACTAATGTTTGCAACATCTCCAAACAAAGTATCCTCTGTGAATTTAACTAACGTGCTGTTTACCCTTTCTTCCAGATCCAGTTTCTGATCCTACTTCCACATTTGGGAGTATGCAAGGGACAAACGCATCTCTTTGCGTAGCTTGACTGGATATCCCGAGACTAGGATGTTAGTATATTTAAACATTTTCTTTTGCATTAACATGTTGCCAGTATCTTAATTGCAAATAGATTATTTTTCTAAATGTAATTAGCTTTATTGGCATTATGCATATTCAGAAGCCTGCTGGTAGAAACAGTTTGTCATCGGTCTGACTGGTGCTTATTGGTGACTTTAAAGTGGGTGCAGGAGTAAAAAGAATTTCAGGGTTGCTTTTTAAATGAGCTTATTTAGTGTTACAGCTTTGGCACTCATTCTTGAAAATGTTGGTTCTTTGTGTAATAAGATTAACTGTAGGTTAATCCATGAACATATAAAATCTTAGACTGTGTTTGAGATATTTATGAAAGACCACTTCAGACTTCTGAATGCGTGAAGAGAGATTTTTAAATACTTGAAATAGTCAAATATCTGTAGAAATACTTGCGTCAAATAAGTGTTAACAAAACCCAAAATTGCACACTGAAGTTTTTTTTTTGATTCCCTGCATCACAGGTCATATTCTGGGGCTTGTAAGGAGCCAGTTGCCAGGAAGAGTAAACCCTATGCTAAGCTGTTTTGGCAGATTTGACAATGCAGCTTCCTTAAAAATGTATTTTGTGATTGTGTAGTTATTGCAAAATGAGGTATTGCATGTTTTTTGTTATGTAAGTAATTGCATGGCGGCAATTAGCAGTTCAAGGATAAAGAAGTCAGCATTAAACTAATGTGCTATTTGTAAAAATGTTGGGTTTTTGACTCAACCACCTCTTGGAGTGTCTCGTGTTCAACTACCGCTATATTTAATTGAATTACTTATTGAACACCAGTGCAAGCAGGTATTGAAGTCTCCAGAATGCTGAATGCAAAGCTCATTGTGGATCTGTGGATTTTGTAGGTTCCTCTGCAGCCTTTCTTTTCCAGTTTGCTTCTGTTCTTTTCCCCTTGGAAGTGAAAGGAGCCTTCTCTTCATGTGGTTCGAATTTCTTTTGCTAAAAGTGCTGCCAGCCTTCTTGGCGAACATTTTAAAGTAATTAGATGTAGTTTCACTGCTTGGATTTTAATTTGTACTGTTCTACTCTGTATATGGGTAATAAATTTAGGTGAAATGGCCATTCTTTAGCTTGGCTGCTTTGATAAAAGAAGAGCCAGTGCTAGGAAAGTGCAGTGTATTGCAACACTTGTTCTACTGTGGTTTGTGGCTGATTTCCTTCACTCACCCTTATGGTGGTATTCCTATGGTTTTATAGAAAAGTAAGTTTGTTACTGTGGCTTACAAGGGTCTTGAGAGAATTTGAGACTCATTGAGTACTATTGTTTATTTTATCAAATCTGCTGAAGCACAATTTGTTCTCGAAGTCTAATATTCCTTGAGCCTGGAAATGTTTCTGGAGTGAAAGATAATTTTTTTTTTTTAAAGTTGGTTATATCTGCAATAACCTTCAGAGTATTTAAGGTATAAAATTGACCATGGTGGGCAACAAGGCACTTGCATGAAGTAGTTATTAATACTTCTTGCACACGTGGTCTTCAGCAATTTCTTATTCACTCTTTATGCCGCTCTTTCTTCGTTACATGTGCATGATACTCTTTTTCTTTTTGAGAAACCTTTATATGAAGAATTCTGTAGGGAAAAAAAAGACCTTAAGGGAAGATATTTACTAAGTGTTGATGGCATCAACCTATTTTGTAACTTTAAGTATCTGTTAGTGCTTCTGTAGACTTTTAATCCCTTAGGATCAGATGATTTGAGTGTAGCCTGTGGAAGTGCAGTTTGTAACAAATTCCTTCACTGTTGATATGGCTGTACTGCTGGCAGTTCCTAGCCATGGATCAGGAAATTCATTTCTGAGATTTTCTGAGATTTTACTCTGAAAGAACAGAAGTTACAAAAAGTGTTGCTTTGNTCCCTGGAGGTGTTTAAGAAAAGACTGGATGAGAAACTCAGTGTCTTGGTTTGGATGATGGAATGATGGGATGGGAAGATAGGTTATTGGATTTAAAAAAAAAAAGATGATGTCATAACCCCAAGATCAGCACCAGGGTTGTGGGTTCAATCCCTGTAAGGGCATTCACTTAGGAGTTGGACTCGATGATCCTCGTGGGTTCCTTCCAACTCAGAATATTTTCTGATTCTGTAAGTGGCCAGTGACCCGCATCTTAAAAGCTGGAACTTCTAGTAAAGCAGCACCCAAAAGTATCAAGTGTTCCTGTTGTTTTTTCATATGGACGTTGTTACAGATACTTCAGTCTCCCATTAATTCAGCAATACCACAAAGTGTGGAATGTGCCAGCTCGTGAAGATTTGTGTGTAGATTACCTGGAAAATTTAACTCTGATTTGGAACAAAGGATCTGTAGTTGGCAGTTTCTTAGAAGGCTCAGTGTTGCCTACCAGTATTTCTCTATTTAGCAGTAAAGAATTGGTTTTAGATCTGCTGATCATTCTAAATAGGGACTTCATTCTTTGAACAAACCTGAGGCACTAACAGGTCTGCTAAGACCTTTTTCTTGAGATACAGTTGTAAAATTAGACCAAGGCTGGCGGTTCTAGAAGTCTAATCTCCAGGTGTTTTGTCTTTGTAGGAGTTTGATGTTCTTGACTAGAAACTTGTAATTTGTTTAATTGTGAGCATCTCCTGGGATTCTGCTGTAATGCGATGGTATTGAGAAGCTCAGTGTGTGCAGTGTAGGACTGCTGCCTCTCGAGCTCAAATCACAAGTGATGCTTTCAAACAAAGGGCTTCAACTAGACTGAACCCAAAAGTTGCAAGGGAAGAGAGTGGCCTCAGCCAAAGTACAGTGGATTAAACATTCGACTAAGGAAGGCAATAATATGTTATGCCTCAGGAATTCTAGAAGGTGTGGGATAAATGAGATGGAGAAGACTGGGAAGTGTCAAAAAGCTGCACAGAACAACTTGGCTTAAGGACGACTTAAAGATGATGATAGAAGTTGAAATTATTGTGTATATAACTCAGTTAAGGGCAATATAAGTTGTTAGACACCAAATTCACAGTAGCTACCCAGAAAAGATACTTGGGCATAACTTTGAAATCCTGAATAGCCATTATAAAATCTGTATTATCCATTGTGTTACTTTTGTGTCAACCAAATCCCAGGTCTTGATTTCCACTGTGTTGTTGTCTAAGCTGTCACTGGCCCTGCTGCTTATTCTTGCTGACATAACTTGACTAGGCCACTAAGTGATTCCAATGTAGAAATAAGGCAAGCAAAAATAACTATTTGTTTCTTTGTCTTCTATATGCTGTTGTACAGGTTTTTATATTGCCAGTGAAAAGTGTGAACAGAAATGCTGACACAAAGCAGCCTTTCTCCTGTCCCATGTTGCTGTCAGGGAGGAATAAGAAAAGCTTGGTGTAACCCCAGTTGTAGTTCAACACAAAATGCCTTAAAAAACCTGAGATGCTTCTCCTGAAAAGCACACCTGCAGGTAGAGCTTTCAGAATTGGTGATCTGTATCTGAAGTTCAAAGGTTTAGTAAGATTCCAAGAGTTGCTACATGAAGTAATGGCACACATTGTGTGACATCAGAAGTGAGGGAGATATATCACTCGCTCTTTGGGAAAATTCCCACTAATCCCCAGAGGTCAGGCTTCCTTATGCATAGCTGTTTACTGCAAGTTTCTTGCATCTGAGTGTAGGGGTTTTTTAAAGAAGGTTCACTGCTCCTAGTCTACATTGAATAATGTTCTGTCACATCTGGCAATTTCAGTTCCCACAGCTAATTTGAGCTCCAGATTGTTTTGGTGCTGTAATATTTTGTTACAAAGTTGTCAGCAGCTGTGCTTATGCTTTTTTGTTTCCAGAGAAATATCAGGACTTGCAGCTTCTTTAGTGCATAGGGCTAACAGGAGGTTTGACTGGAGGATAGGTAGGAATCCTTCTGCTAGTATTTAATTCTCTTGGCACAAGAGTAACAATAGCAAAACAGATTTATTTTCCCTGCTGTATGCAAGTGTTTCCTTTGTACCATTGTGTTCTGGATACTATTGCTGTGCAAACCACCCTAAAGCTGGAGAGGGCTGTTAAGCTTATCTGTGCTTCCTTTGGGTTTGCACCTTCTGTTGTAGACTCATGGAATACCTTGCTTGAGGTAAACTTTCAAATGTGACTTCAGTGATGACAATTAGTCACTATCATGTAGTGTAGCTGGTATGAATTCTATGCTTCCTGTCTTTCCACATTAGATACTCTGTGCTGATTTGTTTTCAGGGGATTTTTGCCCCCTTCCCTGCTTTCATTTACCCTTTCATTTTGGTGTAGCTGCCTGTATCACCCACTGATTTCACCTAGATCATCCTTTCCTTTGAGACAGAACTGAGCTGTCCATCTAAAAGTGCTCCACTGTTCCAGAGTTTCTGGGAAGCCCTCTCAAAGCCTGAGATGTGCTTCATATTCACTGTAGTCATGATTCACCTTTCTTTCCATGATCCTTCTTTGCTTCTGCCAACTTCTTAACCGGAATTTAGGGGTACTCACTGGTGGTGTCGTGAAATAATCACGTGACTTAAAATGGTGTATCTTTGCACATCATAAGATTTTTCAGGATTCTGGGAGTTGACTGGAGTCAAGGTGTACTCTTCATTGGGGCAATCATGTCATGCCTTATGATGGAGATTTATTTTATACTGGGCAGACTTGCAATCACAAATAGAGTAAAAATTCTCTTGGCAGTTCTTACCTTTCAGGTAAGCTCAGCTTAGTGTATTTACCTCTCAACTAAGAAGTGTCCCATTATTTTTGCAGGTCTGTTAGTTGAAGATCATCACATTTTTAATGATGAATGATATATCTGTGTTTCCTAAGCAGAATCACATTTTCATTCCCATTTGCAGACTTCTGTATAGATTTGAAAATCTCTGTAGGGATCGTGAAAGGGATATCTAGAATTTGAGAGCTGAAAATAAAAGAATAAATATACGAGTTAATTCAGCAGTGAGTCATGATAAAGGTGATAAAGAAGGTGAAACTGAGTCACACTCCAAGGATTTTCTAGATCTCAGCTGTGGTTTGATCACTGCTTTTTCTGATGGTAGTCCTATTTTTAAGTGGATTCAGCAGCTTGTACCTACCCTTTCTGGTCTGATTTTTATTTCTGAATTGTTTCAGTTAGTCTGGTTTTAGTAGGTGGGTGTGTTGCAGACGGGAAGTATGTGGGGCAAGGCTCAGATGCTGGGATAAGGTAACCCTCATCAAATAGGACAGCTGTGGAATATGAAATATAGCTCAGACCTCAGCCAGTTTAGCTCACACCTCTAACACTTCTGCACCATGCAGATACAGATCTCCTGAGGCTGGGGTGGAAGTCACTGGTGTCCTGTGCTTCCACATACATCACTTCTGTGGGAAAAGGGAGGGTTCCTCCATGGTTTAAACTGACTTGGGCCTCTGCTGTATCTACTTATGGCAAATTGTTCCTGAGAGCACACCTGACTCTGGCTGATCTGTGACACAAGTATTACTGTGGCCATGAAGTAAAGTGGAGCAGTGAATTGATGCTCTTGGACATTCCATGTCTTCTATGGGAGGCATTTTCCACACAGATCAAGTCCATCTCCTGCAAGGCTGTTCCTAAGCTTGTGTCTCGGGAGTGTGAGGTATGGGAATAAACATCAGTAGTTAACGAATGTCATCTTGTCTTTGCTTGGGAGTGAAGCATTAACAATGCAATTGGAACTGGAGAAAAATTGCCACAAGTATGAGAAACATTTTGGTCTCTATATAAAACTTCTGCTCTTAATTCTTTCATTCCTGAGCCATTTGACTCTCTTAATATGTTTGTAAACTTTCTAGCTAGTTATTATAATTTCTTCTCAGTGAAAGTTGTGCCTGGTTGCCTGCTGGAAGTCCACACCTGGAGGCTGAACAAATAAGAGCTCCATCTTTGAATTGTAATATGTACTGAAAAGCAACTCCTGTTTCAATATTTAGTGTTAAAATTTGTTTGTTTGGATTTTAGTTTAGTTAATTATTTTAAAATTTACAACTTATTTTCCCCTTAATTATAAGTATATTTTTAAGGATGCATAGAAAGTTGGTAGTTACTGAAATTCTTCTCTTGTCATCCTTTGCCATTTTGTGATGTCTGTGTTTCCTGGTTTATTTCTAAAGTAATAAAATGCAGGTATTTACACAAGAAGATTACAGTCAGGCCCTGCTTGGTGGTGACTAGCAGTGAAGGAAGCCAGATAGTCATACAATAAACCTCTTGAACTTGAGTTAAAATGAAGAACAGAAGCCCACAGCCCCTGACTTGAACAACTAACTGGATCAGTGGTGCACTGTCTGCAAACTGGAGGATCTTCCACCCTGGCAAATCCCCATGAAGATTACAGGTCAGCCTGCCAGAGCAATTGCTGAGATGATGTTGAGACAGCTATTGCAGGGTCCTTGGCTTTTCTTGAATTCTGCTTCTGAGGCTTTTGACTGGAGATAAGAAAGTTGAATGCCTTTGTGTTATTCTCTTCGTGATATCAGATCACACACACAAAAATACTCCTTGTGGGAGGGAAGCAGGAGACAATCCATATTTTGCCTTTTGCCTTGCTGTGCTCTGCACTCTGGCAACAAGCTTTAGAACTTGTCACTTCTGGTTTTGGGGGGTTGAATTTTCAGTTGTAATCAGCGAGATAATCTGCCAGTTACAGTGCTACCATTGAATGGTGAGGCCTGTTTCCCTTTCTTGCACTGTGACAGGGTCTGGTGACTTTCTTGCTTTGCCTCTCTGTTCCTGTAGAGGGGAGACACCTCCCCTTTTTTAGGGTATTTGGCAGGGGGCTTTTCTGCTGTGAAGGCAAGTGCACTGGAGTGATGTAGTTCAGATATGGAGCTGTTTTCCAGTCACACTTAGCTCATTAAATTTTAAATGCATTGCTGTCAGTTTAGGATTGCGTCAGAGAAAATGTTTTTAGGCTTGGCTCTCAGAGGAAAAGGAATAGCTTGATGGAGAGGGATGCTTGGAGAGAAGAGTGAGGATGGTCTGCTGTAGATTTATTTTTTTTTAATTGCAGACTAGCGGTGGAATTTTAATAAAGTCCTGCAGGATGGATGATCAGTCAGAATCACTTCTATCAACAGTACTTGTAGGCTTTTGCTGCTTTTTTGATTCTTCAGCTTGCTGCTGTGGTAGGTTCCTGTAACAGTGAAGTGGCTGTTAGAACATGTACTTTGTTGAGTTCCTGATTGCTTCAAATGAACCTTCTCTACTGGAGGTGCTGTTCTACAGTGAATAAAGCATTACTCTAAGGCCAAAGAATTCTTTTTCTCTTGAGTTCCAAGGAACCTCAGCAGGCAATATCCTGTATTTTGTCTTGGGAATAGAAAGTGTTCTGGTTCAAAAAGCTACAGAAGAGCTGTGTGTTGCTGTACAGAACTTGGATATACCTGTTCTTTTAAACAGTACCTGCCTAAACATCCATAGTTTTTTCTGCTGTGTGCATGTGTGTCTATTGCCCCACAGAACGAGGTTATTGATATTTAAGGCCCCTAGAATAGAATCCTCTGGAGCAAGGATGTCTGCAGTAAGTCCCTGAACAGTGCAGTTTCATTAACAAGAATGGAGAAGCATGAAATTTGAAAAATTGCTTGAGATGCACAGCTTTTACTCTGTTCCCCAAGAAGCTAAAGCAAAGTTGTTTTAACTTGCAGTTGAAGTACTTAATTGGACTCCATTCAGATAACGAGATCTCTCATCGTAGGTGGACAGGAGTATCTTCTATTTGGTTGCATGAGTAAAGGAATATTCACAACTTATAATTACATGCATGTCCTGAGACTTAGTGTGTATTAATAACTGTCCTGTGACTTTTTTTCCCCTCCCTTGTTGCTTGGTCTTGCTTTTCTATTAAGATGCCTGTGACTGAAACGTTCAAGTTTAATAGATTTTTGTCCTGAAACAGACAAAATTCCCATGTTACATCTAGACTGTAGGATTTTTCTGAATTAATTCCTGCTTCAAATCCCACAGCTATGGATAAATATAACCGATCTTGACCAGAAAATCTAGGCACGAGAAATCCAATAAAAACCTGATGTGATGGTGGTGGCTTTTGCTTCATAGTTGTTAATGAGGCTCCTAACATGATGAATTTAAGTGCTGGGGGAGAGGGAAAGGGGAATAGATCTTAGCAGCCAGCTCATGCTTCCCTAAATAGCACCTCCAGAATCCTCGGATAGGGAAAGTATTGAACTGGTCCTGGAGTGCATGTCTTGTGTCTTCAGTTGGACCCTTGTAAAATTAAGGAGTGTCTTATGTCTGGCTGAGTTGGATCAGCTCCCATTTCCAGCTGCTGGATCTGGGTATGTCTTTGGGAAGCTGTTTTTCCTGTTCCTGGAGTTCCTGGATGTGTAATTTGTGACTTTCTCAGTTTCCTCCGCCCCCCTTTCGAAGCAGTGTTTAATTTCATCTGCTTTGGGAAGCAGCCTCTGTGACCTGGGCCTTTTGTTTCTTGCTGCTCTTCCTGTCTTTGTAGCTCCTGAAAATTTAGGGCCTGCTTTCTTCCCAGGCACCAGTGAGGACAAAAATGGTCAGTGGCGCAGGGCCAGGGACCAATAGCTGATGGACCTCCTTAGCAGTAGTTTCCCATTGAGGCCAGCATTTCAAGCGCTGTCACTTAGTTGATTTTTAATTTGTTTTATATTTATTTGACTGATTTTTATTTGTTGTGTCTTAGGGTTTTTTTACATTTCAGAGGGTTTTTTTCTGTGTGGTTTTACCCAAAATGTGTTGTGCCAGCCCCAAACTGTAAAATATTATGTCATACTTGTTTTCAATAAAAGTTTTAGTTTCATGAAAGTCTAATAAGAATTTTTGTAAGCCCATCTTGCTTGACACAGTTTTTGCTGTTAATTCCTCAGTAGTTCTCTGAACTGTTCCTTGATTTTGAAAACTTTTGCCAAATTGAGACCCCAGTACTTATTTCTTTAATGTTTTGACATTTCAAAGGGCTGATTTTTTTTTTTCCAGCCCATTGTGACTTTCTCAATATATCAAGACTTTCTGGTGTTAAAACAGTGCTGCAAATACTTATTGAGTAACTTCTAGGAAAAAAAACCCCACAACATACCTCATAGAACATGGTTGGACTTGATGATCTCTATGGTCTTTTTCAACCTTATTGATTCTGTGATTCTGTGAACATGAATCCAGTTCATTTCCAAATGTTAATGACACCACTTGGGTAGATATTGTTGAATGATTACATGCCATTCTATTGAATGTTTCTTAATATACGACCGTATACCATACTGCCCAAAGCCCCCCAATCTATATTTAGCTTGGTTTTGTTTTCATCTTTGTTTACTTTGAAGCTGTGTGCATCTCTTCTCTGACCCGTGTAACATTCCTGAATTTTGATTTATCTTCTCTGCTCTGAATCCTCCTGTGCACTTTCCAACCTCTTGTCTCCTCTTTGTGCTTTTAGTTGCACTGTGAGTTGGTTTTTTTTAATTTGTTTTACATTTAACAGATCAGATTTTATTCCCCGCGGTCTTGATGGTTTCTAGTAAGTTCTTAAATAGTTGAGAAATTTAAACAAAATATGTGGACAACTAATGTCTTAAGTGATTTAACTCAACTTTCAGCTTCTTGAAATTGTCCTTTTAATGTGCCAATTATGTATTAAGCTGTATATTATAAACAAATGCTGATGAATAACTTGTCTTATTTTCTGTTGCAACTGCTCTGTTGCAGTGGGACTTGATGATTTTTGTGGGTCTCTTCCGACTCAGGATATTCTGATTCTCTGACATGCTGTACTTAACTGCTGCCCTGGCTGATATTTAATCTATTGAGGTTTAGTTTACAAATTGATATTCAGAGATTAAATTGATAAACACAGGAAGACTCAAGGACTGTGTATGTTGGGTTTTATTTTCTCCCTTCAACACCTTTGCTATGTTGATTTTTTTTTTTTGAGTTATTAACAATTTGTATAATAATATATTCAGATCAATTGTAACCTGTCTTTTTTACAAGCCTCAAAATTATGTGTGCCACTACCTTAAAGTCAAGCTTTATTGGTTTGACTAAATACGTATGTAGGGCTGAATTATATATTGACTGTTCAAAGGTCTGTTTGAACTGTGCTGTCTTGAGGGGGGAAAAAAGCATTGTTTGACACCAGGTCTGTGTCAATGGCACTCCAGAAATGCATCCCTATCTTCTGAAGATCTTACAGTTCTGTGTTTTATAGTGGGGAATGTGCCTTTGGCTAATCCACATTGCCAGAGATCAGCCAGTAAAGTCCTCTCTTGGAATATCGACTTCTCTAATACTGTTATCTCAAGGAGCCTGGTAGCTACTTAATCATTACGAGTGCTCTCAGTTTTAAGGGAAAAGATGACATGAGGAGCTAACTGGGTCTTTTTTTTTTTTTTTTTCCCCAAAGATTAAGTCAAACTGTTGTGTTAAATCGTTTTCTTAAACTCTGAGCCATCAAACTACAATTACAGTTTGACAAAATGCTTGGTCACAGATGGGTAAAAATGCCAAGAAGAGATGAAAATAAAACTGTTCAGATGCAGAGACAAAACCAGTCAATTTGACCATGCTGAAAACTGCACAGTCCATCCACTCTTTTCTTTAGTTTTGATTTCTTTGCTTGCAACTGTTAGCATAGAAATGGCACATACATATTTTAATTTTTGTCAGAGTTTTAGGGAATGCTTTTATTTGTTAAACCAACAGTTGTGAAATAGGAGTTTGTTACAAACTCTGCATTTAAAAAGTTACTTCACTCTTCCTTCAGTACTAAGGGTTTTCTTTATTCTGGGAATATTTTTCTGATTCTTCACTTCATAGAGAGTCTTCTGGAATTGAGAATTGTTTTACACTTCATAAAACTTGTTATTTTTAAAACACTCCACCTTTTTTTTGTAAATTCTTACACTAACACCCAAAAGATGTCCTTCATTGTTGAGGTCACCAGTAACACTTACAAGACTTAAATGTGTGGCTGCTTTGATTATGAAGAACATATCTGAGAGATCTAAATACTGCTGGTATTGAAAATCTAATCTGATCTTTAAATAATACTGATTTTGAAAACACTAGGATCTTTTTCTCTGTTCTATCTGTTATTCCTCCAACTTCTCCATTGGCCCTGCTCTTCGACTGCTGTGAACTGTGAGACACTGAAATACAGATGGTGAAAATACGGAGGCTGGAATTTAGCAGAGGCAGCCATGTTGATTTCTGATCCATTTAAGATGCAGGAAAATATTATCTGCCAAATGGAAAAGGACAATTGGTGGGAAATGAAATGTTCTTTTGAAGCTTCTGAGAGGAGTGACAATGGAAAGAAAAAAATATTAAGAAGTAGGCAGCTCTCCTTTTTCAAGATTTTGTTTTCAATGTATTCTGTGTGATTAACTGCACACAGTTGCTCTTTTGGAGCCCTGAGTGACTGAATGTGACACTGCAGGGCTTGTGCTGCCTTCGCTGCCTTGCTCTTCGCATCGGGGGGAGTAGGGCTCAGCTTCATGGCAGTTCTACCAATCTTTAGTATAATTTTTGAATACATTCATACTTCCCTTATTTGCCTTTTTTAATGTCAAACATTGCACATAAGATGTTCTGCTGTTGCTATGCAACTGCTAAATCCAATATTTAATATTAATAAAACCCGAGTGGCATTAGCATCACTCAGAACAGTGGGCTAGCAAACTATGATCGTACAATATCCAAGCTGTAAAACTTGGCAGGGACTTCAGTGTGCAATTGCATGCATGGCAAACTGGGGGCCATGAGTCACTGGCAGTTACTATTTTAAGACTGATCAGAGTTTGAGTAGATTTCTGAGGTCTTTTGATTTATTTATTTTTTTCATATATATAATATGTAAGTTTTTAAGCAGAAAGATAAAAAGCGAGGTTGGGTAGCTGCTTTCCTTTAGATTTCACTTCAGAGTCAAATTCTGTCAGTGAGCATTATAAACCTACGGGTCAATACCCTCATTCTCCTATTTTTCTTCTAGGTCAGGTTGGTCGACCCTATCCCACTGTTCCTGCCACTTCCTGAAGCCTGAATTGGCTATTTTTGGAGGCAGTGCTACTTCTCTGCCTGACAAGGTGCTGTTCAATGGGATGTTTTTCCAGTTGCTCCTCTTCCACCTTGTTTTCTGATCTCTCCCTATTTCTCTTTACTCTTGACTGTTATTTCAGCATCGTTATTTTTTCTTTCCTTTTTTTCCCCCTCCCTCCACTCTGTCCTTTCTGAGGTTAGTTTTAGTGTCAGGCTGTGATAAGTGTTAGATCATGGACGGTGTTGTACCCCAGCAATGCTTTGGCCATCTAAGTCATGCTGCAGACTGGAAATTCTGGAGGACCCTGTATCTGACAGCCGAAGGTGTCGGTGCACTGACACTCCTGCTGACACCCAGAGGCGTGCAACACTGTTTGTCCTTTCCTTTTGAAGACTACTGTCCAAAACATAACTTTGATATTAGATCTGGATGAAATCAGAATTAATTCAGAATTACTGCTCTTCTACAAGGTCTACCAATTGCCTTCACAGTATGTATTCATCTAGATTTTGTCTGATTTCTTAAAAATAGCTATTTCAGATAGTTTGTCTGTCCCCAATTCACCCATGCAAAATTCTCTAAATTTAAAACCATATTTTTGTTTCTTAAGTTTTTTCCTGTTTCTTCTCTGCCACTCAATGACCCAGACAAGCAGGATAAGCTAGGAGCCCCTAACTGCATGCACACCATTATTAAACCTACAAAGCAAAAGTATTAATGGGGGGGGGAAATAGTTGTAGTCTTGAATTTTTCTCGTCATATTGCAAATACATTTTTATAAGCAGGTGGAATTTGCATGTCCCCCTTAAAGTAGTCTTTGTACTTTCATATTCACTCTGCTAGCCTGTCTTTTCTCACAGTGTAGTTAATAGCTCTGTAGATTTTTTTACTGCCAGCAGGGGTTTAGTGTAATATTGATTTAACATTTCCAAATAATGGCAGTAATTTTGGTGAAGGTTTTCCCTCTTTTAGAATCAACTCAAATTGGTTACGTTAATTTGAAGCGAGGCACAAATCATGGCACTGAAGTAAATCAGATTGTGTGTGTCTTAAATGCAGATCTGTTACTGGTGTTCTGTTCCTTAGTGACATGGCAGTGCTGAATCCCTTTCAATTTGAGTTACTCTCCTCAAACTTCAGGGAACACTGATTCTAATGTTTGCTGAAATTCAGAAAAGTAACTGAATGCCACTGAGACGGATGTAGTTTTTTTTATTTGGCAAAACCTATCTTAGTTTAGAGGCTTAAACAAGAGTATTTTCGTGTAGAAATGACCTGGTCATGTTGTAAAACCTACAGCTTCCTATGTGCTTTTCAGAATGGTTTATTTCAGTGTCAAAATGTTCTTTGTTTTTAACCCAGCAATTTACAAATGTACAGGAGTTGGTGGACTCTAAATTGTATTATGGTTTGTCGGTAGTTCAGTCATCACAATTGACCCAAGTATCTTATAGAAAACATGTTGATCTCTGTTGTTGGAACAGATAAATATAGAACTGCTGTTGTGAATATTGTAGTGACGTACTTACTCTAGAAAGCTAACAATTCTTTTATTTGTTTTTAGGGTTTGAAAGTATTCTAGAAGGCCTGTTTGGACCTGGATTATTAAAAGATCTCAGTTTGTTTAAAGGTATTCCATCTCTGTTTGTATCTTGTTCTGCATTTCTAATGACAGAAGCAGCCCCAGCTCTGCCTCTAGAAAATGTGTGTTACCGTGGTGATTTGTGCTTTTTTCCCCCTCCCCCAGGCAGTGCTCACAGTTTGTTTCATATTGGCTAAAATTACTAATGAGTGTGCGTTCATCTTTATGTAGCTGGGATTGTATTTGGCAGAGCTGGGAAAAACAGATTTGTTGTGCACTGATAAAATGTATACAGTTTGCTAATCTGGGGACTTAGAAAAATGGCCGAAATGAAGCCTGCATCGTCAGAATGCAGGCAAGAATGTTGTGAAACAGGTATTTAATCTGGCATTTCTCTTTTGGCTCCGGTTGTGTCGTGGTTTATGAATATGAAGTAATTTGCTATTCTTCTGATTTACAGACTGTGAGCCCGAAGGTGTTTCTGATTGGTCTTTTGATGAAAATTGTCTTTTCTGCTGCCTGAGAAGAGAAAAAGTGAAGGTAACAATGCAGATGTGTGAAGCTAGTAGTTGTAGGGGAGGGACAAAGGGAGGGAGTTTGCTGCTTCTAGTTAACTGAATGTGGAAAATCTGCAACCTCCTACCCCTTTCCCCTCATTGGAAAAAAGGTTTCTGAATTAAAATATGCAAGTTAATGAACAGACTTGTCCCTTCCATGCAACTTTTTCTTTGTAGTGATGCGGATGGTGCCGGAGTTTCCCCCTGTGTATTGACCCTTTCTGCTCAGTGTCTTTTGTTTGTCTTGGGTGGGGGGGGGTTGAGGTTTTTTAGGAGGTCTTGATGGGAATCATGAAACCTGTCCTAGGGGAGCCACACTGTGACTTGTACATGTTTGCTACAGTCAGATGATGGACTTATCTTCAATATGGATACTTGGTCCATTTTAGCAACCTCGAGTCTTGTTCTTTATTTTGGAATCTCCTTCCCTGTGGACCATATCCTTTTATTAGAGGGCTTTCGTGTATGGTAGATTTTGTACTGTGATTTTTCGTAACCAAGTCAGAGCCTAAACATGGACAAGTCAGCTTTACCAACATAATAAACTTAGTTTGTTTTCCTAAGGAGACTGTAGCTGTATATGAAACAAAAGCTGCCATTCTATACCTGATTGTTGCTCAGCCCAGGTGTTGAAATAAGGATTGTTCTGTACCTTGGGAAGGAAGGATCATCTCTCTTGGCAAAACTTCATTTACTGGAACTTGTAACTTCTACTACTTCTTCTTACATAATGTAAAACAACACCAGAGTGGATCTCTGTCAACTTAGGAATTAAATAAAAGTGCTCTTTCCTCTGCAGCAGCTGACACATGTAGCTTCATGGCTTTTCCATAAAGGAAGTACCTTGTTAACACTGATACTTACCATGGTGCCAGTTTGTGTCTGCTTTTATATTTCAGCTTCTGTTAAGGCGAGGGAGAAGGTTTAGGAATGCTTGGATTTAGAATAGATGTAGGTCATAATTCCTTCATTGATACTGATGGCAGGAAAGATGTGTGTATGGTTGTGGTGTAAGGAGTTCTGTCTTTTGTCTTTTCTCATAAAACAACAAAATCCAGTGTTTAGCACAGTTATAGTTAAGCCGCTGAATTGATTCAGATAAGATTTTTGTGGGAGGTCAGAGTGTCACTGAGAAACTGGTGATGTATTCCTTCTGCAAATGGAAGTTATCATTAATGTTAAGGATCCTCACTTGATTCCTTATTGTAGTCTGTGGTGTCTTTTAGATAGATGAAGGAAGACGTGCAGGTGTGGTCACATCTGGTGAGCTCCATGTTGTTCTGGTATCAGGACTCTGAGGAGGGTTTAGGATTGTTTACAGGCTGATACAGAATGCAGCAGGGACATGAAGCATTGCTGGGAGAAGGGGAAGGAGGTTTGTTCTGGCCAGGCTGGAGAGAACTGTGAGTTAGGGAAGACTTTGGAGTATGTGGGATTTGGGGAGGTTTTTTGTCCTACTGCCCTCCAGCCTCTGTCAGTTCCTTTAGGTTTGGGGTTTTTGTCTTTTTGGTTTGATTTTTGAGGGAAGAATATGGCTCTTTTTAGGTCTAGGGAGTTTGTGTGTGTCTGCTGAGAGAGATGACAGGGTGGGAGTGCTTCCTTCCCCTGTGAGTGCAGCAGATTGCTGCACTGCTGGCACTTGGTGTCATTAGCAGTACAGAGCTAAAGAGGATTCTTTCATGAGATCCTTCAAATAGTATGAGTTTGACAATATCTTAATTATAATTAAAATATCAAAGACTTAATTGTTCAGGAGAAGTTTGTAACTTAATTTGGTATTTTGCTAAATAATGGTCATTCTCCAGCTAAAGGACTGAACTAAATTACAAATGGTGCTAATTTATTTGAAATCTCTTCCATTCAACAGCTCCACTAATACCTTTAACTCTTCTTTTTAGGGAGTTGGAGGCTCATTCTTCTGTGACTGCTAAAACTTGTCTGTTCCTGTACATAAAATGATAACAATTGTGCTTTCTGTGCCTTCTCGTCTGTGCTGCTTTGTTTCATTGTTCATGAACATCCTCTTACGTTTTTAGGAAAAGAACTGGGCAGGGGTGCGATTGTGCTTTTATACTGGTGAGTTAGGGAATTAAAAGGTGTGTAATTGATGTTGTAGCTGGGAGCAAGACAGCCACAGACCATGTATTACAATAGCGTGTGGCTGTGACTGGCATTTTTTCCCCATGAGTAGATCTTAGCTAATCCTAGAGGGGTATTGGTTAAGTCATTAATCAATGTCCTTGATTTTCACCTTTGAGTGACATGTAGGTACCTGGTCTAACAAGTTCAAAACCAATAAAAGTCTTCAGGGTTTTTTTCTGGATTTCATTTGCCCTGAAGTATTGTAACTTAGGAGACCAGTAGTTGTGCTTAAGAAAAATTGAGTCCTGGACTGTGGGATGGGAATTGAAGGCCAGTATTCTTGTATTGGCAGAGCTGCTTAAGGGGTGAAAAACTACACTTGCTCTCCTACTCTTTCAATGATGTTGGTTCTTGCTTTTACAAGCAGTCAGATTCAATTACATGACTTCTTCAAAGGATGGGGAACCATCTGCTGAAATATTCTAAAAAGATTAATTTATTTGTAGCAGTAGTTCTACTTGCAAATACTAAGCAAATGCATGCATTTTTTTGGCAGTCAAAATGCAAGACAGGTTTTGATAGAGAAATAGACCAAAGTGTCTTCATTTGAAAAGGATAATAAAATACAGACAAAGTAGGGAGCTGACATCTTCCCAGGTGAATTTTTGCCCAAATCCAGAAGGTTATGTGCAATAATGTAGAACTCTTAGAAACTGTATTTTTTCCTTTCAACACAGAATGCAGAATACACAGTTGTTTCCGTAGGGTACGGTCAGAGAATAACTCCTTACCTGAGGAGCAGCTTCCAGGTTGTTATCATGGATGCCTGTGTGCAGAAATGCACGGGTACACTGATGAGCAAGAGACAGAAAAGGCACTTAGCAGCTCTGGCTGCCTGCAGTAGTGAGAGGAAGGTAAATTCTGTGGAGCCAAATTTGGTCAATTCACATTGGATCACCTGTAAATGTAGTGTAATTTCTCAAGTGCTTGTAGTCTTTATCACTTTTCCTTCTAAAAGGTTGTGGCACCCATCAATTCAGATGGGCTGAAATTTAAGTGTATTTTACTTACCTCTTTTTAATTAGGATTCCTAATAATTCTGTGTGGTTTGTTAGAAAATCTGGCAGAGTTGTCTTTGCCGAAGAAACCTGTGGCTCGATGTGGAAATCAAATGAGGTCTCTACTGTCATTTGCTCATAGCTGGAACTCCCATAAGAAAGAGGAAATTGGAAAATGAATCCTTAAAGAGGATTCAGTTGAGTATATTCGTATGTAAAAGCAAACACAATTGTCTAAAGCAACATAAAGCAATTCATATGTATTAAGAGAAAAAAAGGACACACACACAGGCACACAACTAATCTCATTAGTTGGTGAGAGCAGAACAAGAGGGATAATACTCCTAAGCACATTAACTATTTTATAGATATATTTAAGCTACAAAAATAGCAGGAGAGAAAATGACTTCTAGGAGCATATTCTGGAGTCTTATGCTGCAGATTGAATCTGGTATGCAGAGTTCTGTAAAATACCCAGGCTTCAGTGTAAGGATCTCTCAATTCTTCCATTTGTGAAGAAATGTGGTAGGGTACAGCCTACTGCACTTGAAGGAGTCGTTTTAAAATTCAGAGTTACTCTGATATGATTTGTGTATTTTTAAAAGCTTGTAAGTGCTTTACACAAACATCTAAAAGGTAATATGTCACTACTTGATTATGATTAATTATAATAACAGCCTCTGAATCTGGTCATCTTTCACTATAAAGAAACATAAACAATGAGATGTGAACTGTAGTAAATGTCTTAATAATTCTGAAGTTACCACTGTTATCTAAAGTGTGAACTTGTAGAATGATTGAAGATAGCAAAGGAAGTACCTGAAAGTGGGTTGAAGTTGCAGAACTCTTACAATTTTTGATGGCTTTAGAACATGTTTAAACTGTGTACAGAGATCCTAAGTGTGCTGGAACATGCTTTAAAACATTTTAAATGGATTTCATCACTTAAAAATACTCAAGCATTTAGACTATCAATTTTGTACTGTGTGATTTTAAAATAATCTGATACGGAAGCTAAAACCGGAAGAGGCTGTTTGTGATAATCTCCAGCTGTGTTTAGTAGTAATGCAGGGTTGCAATTTTATTTGTGCATAAATGGTAATGTAAGCATATTGTGTTTCCACTGATTTATTTCCCCCCCCCCCTTATAGATAATAAATTGTATTCAATAGCTATGGATCAATCCAGATAAATTTGTTTTGAATTTGATAAATCTGACATGAGTCATCTTAATATAAAAATATGTATGTTAAGTGAGGGAGGTCTTTAATTAAACTATCTGAATTTTTTTAATGGTAACCTGGGAGCAGTTGTAGATGCTTTAAAGGACGTGCTCAGAATTGAAAATTATCTTGGTAAAATTTAAGAAAACGGGTAGACAGACTTTTGCCAAGTCACAAGGTACAGATGTCTGAAAAGTGATAGGATTGTAAAATAATAAACTACTTTTGGGGCTACAATGATCCCTGCTACTTCGCGCTTCATTATTCGTGGCTTCAACACCTCGGGAGGTTTTCACCCCCACACCTTAGCAGCTTGTTCTAGATTAGAACAATACATTCCAGGGACGTTGGGAACCTTCCTGGAGCAGAAAGGAAAAATACCCTCCTTATCTGCTTTACTGTACGTTTTGAATCAAAGGGGCTTTTGGTCAAAACATGTAGGAAAAGGAAGAAATAATTGTTTACAGATATATATAAGGAACAAAGAGTAACACGGTGGTAACAAGGAGAAAAGAAAAACAAAAAAAGCCGAAAAGAGGACTCCATCCCCACCCCTGCACAGCCATCAGGGGCCAAGTGGCCCATCAGGAGCCATGAGCTCTTCAGCCAGAGGACAAAAGGACTCCTGCACCTCCCCCCAACAACCCATGTTTAGGAATTCTGCCTTTTGTTTAGTTCTGTTAACATCTCCCTTCATTAGAGTTTGAGAACGGCGTGGTGGTTATAAAAAAATTAAATCTAACCCATGTTTACCTTATTTACTGCTACTTTGGGCATTTCACTTACCAGACCCGAGCCCCGCGATATTCGAGAGTTTACTTATATTGAGAGGCATTTTTTCTCAATACCTGCAGAGGTAAATGTAAATGCTGGTGAAGCCTCAGCTAACGATGGTATTTTCAGAGATGTAGACACACCAAATAGCACTGAAATGAGAACAGCAAGAACGACTTGGTCTCGCAGGTAGAAGGAAAGAACAATCTCTGGTGTCCTTAAGGCTGCTCTGTAGGAAATAGTCAATTGTTCTCGTTTCCCCTGGCTGAGAATTAAAAAGACTGTATAGTATGAAGAAAAACAATATTGGAGAAAACAACCTAGGGATGCTGAAACATTCCTTTCTTACTCACTGTTCCTGATCTTGCCTTAGTGGGGGGCAGGATGGGAGTCTAGATTGTATCCCTACGGTCTGTGGGTTGACTGGGCAGCCATGAGTGGCTTCACTTCTTCTCCATGGAGATGGATAGGAATTATCTCAGTATTCACAGTATAGATAAGGCTGGAAAGGACCTCAAATATCATCTAGTCCAGCCTATGGTCCAACTAACCTAGCATCTCGTACTGTTCTAGTGGGCTCTTCCCGCTTCCCCTGTGAGTGTCCTGTGGCGTAAACTTGAAACTGCTGCATCCGTATCTGCACAACTGCCTATATCATACCTTTCTCTTTGTGTCAGCAGTTTATATTTTAGAATTGCTGTATCAACATTTCCTACAAGGAGGGTCTCGGTGAGCATCCAGCACTGACAAGGCCAGGCTGCCCAGGATTGGGTGGCATATCTCAAGGTTGTACATTGACCTTGCATTTTGAAAACCTGAGCTCTGCATTTCTGGGGCTCTTTGATTTAATTACATAGTTATGCTGTTTATCTTAACACACAAAAAGAGCTTTACCCTTACCTGGAGTGGTCTGCACATGCTCCCTTATCTTTCTCTGAAGAGAAGGATATATTGTTCTCTGTATTATTCAATGCAGCGATGCTGTATGTTCACTGATGGGATTCCAGGGCTGCTCTGTGGCATGGTTCCCACCTGAAGAGAAGCACAAAAAGAATAGCATCAGTCCTGTGTTGTAAATAATATGTAAAAGTAACTGATTGGTTACAAATACCCTGAAAAAAAACCAAACAATGACAATGCTATCCAAATATTAATAGGTTTTTCTTCTTCCTACTATTTGCATGTTGCTACTGAAATCCTGGTGTAATTCAGGATTCTGGAGTGAGAGGGTAAGCCTGAAATGTGGTTCCAAATAATGGTCATTGGGAAGAAATGTTGGAAAATGTTGGGAAAAAAATCAAAGCCCTAAAAAATAACTCGAAAACAAACCAAGCAGAAAACCCCACAAACCAACCAGCCAACCACATATCCCCAAACAAAAAAAAACCCACAGTTTTTTGGAATTTGGCTTTGAATAGCAATCACAGTCAAATGCCTAGTGTGAAAACTTGAATTTTCCTTCCAGGGGTGAACAAACTGTAAGGATTCCTGGAATAATTGTGATATACTGGATAAGAAAATAATTAAGAAATCCAATAAGCAGAAATATTTCCAGTATTTTTTGTTTCATGTAGTCACTGCTTTACTGCTGATGCCAGAAGATAAAGATTTTTTTCTCTGTATGCAAGGTTAAATTGGATTCTTTCATATAATTCTTTGTTTTGATGTCTTAGCATGGACACTGATAAAAACAGTACGCATAAGGAGATGCTCTGTAGTTTGAGGGGTAACAACAAGGCACTGCCATTCTCCTCTTCTCCTGAATGAATGAAATCAAGTGATCCTTTATTCAGTTGTTCACCAGTTTAAGCTACTTACAGTGTTTTTTCTGGTTGATCCCTATTTCTTCATTTCTTCTCTATGTAGAAAATGTGTCACTAGATTAAGTTGTACTCTTCTTACACTGAGTAATACAAAGTACACTTGTTTATGGTGAGCCCTGGTGCTGCTGGACTCTGTTTCCATTGAGTTGCTGAGCCAGGATTTATGGGGTAGTCTTAGTTGCAGAAAGCACTAGGAAGATTTGAAATGCATTGTGTTGGCCAAGGGTTATTTTTATTTTAGCCTTCTTCCAGAGCTACAGTCTGCTAAAGGGCAGGGTGTCAGATCAAGTTGAAGAGGTAATGTTTCCTTCAGTTCTGAACTCTGTTTGTCCTTTGAATTAAAAGGAAATTTTTTGCAATGGGTCATGGTACTTTTGCTAGAGGATGCTAATTAATTCCAGTGGATTTTACGTAGCTGAATCTTGGTGCCTGTGTTTGCAGAGTTTCTTTTTAAAGCAAAAGTTCAGTAAAGGCTTGGATATTTCAGTGGTTGCTCCAACACTTCTGTATGCCTAGATTACTTGTGTTATGTGTTAATTTGCAGACATCTGCTTCTTATACAAACTGATAAGCTCAGTTTACATTTATCCTGGTAATAGCTAAAAGATAATGGAGCTCATCTGAGACTGTCTGTCAATAACTAGGACAGATCCTGCATTCAGCTCTATCAGATGCACCAACACAATTTCAAAACCAGGATACAAGTGTGTTCTGTGAAGTCTCACCTGAATAGTAACTCTCAAAAATGTTTGGCTTATTATCCACAAATGTTTTTATTGTGAAATCCTGTACAGATACTTCAAATATTTTAGTATCACAAAAATACAACTGCATCTTCGGGGTGTTTATGAAATGCCAGTGAACTGCTGGAGCACTGGGATGCGTGGCACAGAGATGAACGCTTTCATTGTAGCTAATCCATCAGTTCAAATTCATATGGAAGAATTAGTGACTATGTATCTCAAAAGAAGCTTCCCTTTCCTAAGGGACCAAGGTTTGAATTGCTGGTATGGAACAAAGCATCAGTCACTTCTCGAGGTCTTCTGCAGGCTCTTACCTTCATAGCATCAAACGTTTTACTCACCTGTCACCTTGGTCATCACATGCTCCTCACCTTTTTATTTGGCATAAAATTCTCCTTGTCTCTGTACCCTGTCTGAATTGTGTCTCCCTTTACTTTTGGAAGGTATTGAATTACAAATATGATGTTGTTCAGGGCAGAGTCCACAGTGTTTTGTATTATTACCCTTTGCACATAGTTCATGTGCCTGCTGCGTTCATTGCTTTAATATGGGCTGCCTGTGTAACCTTGCTTCATTAAACCTCTGGAAGTTAAGACAGCAAAAACTTAAGAATTGTTTATTTTTTTCATTTGTTGTGATTTATAAATGAATTGCTAGTTCTTCCCTTCAAGTTCCATGAGGGTATGAATCTGAAAGACTTACACAGTAGAGGCCGAAAAAACAGATGCAGCCTAGGTATTATGGTAACTGCTACTCTGTAAAGGTTAACAAAACAAAACACTCCCTAAACTCAAAGAGTGGTTGTGTATGCATTCCTGCAGTAGGTAAATACAGGTAACTTTAATAGAGCTTAAAATGAAAGTGTAGGGAGAGGGATAGGAAAAGGATTGTTCTCCTGAGTAGGAGCAAGGCATTAAACTGAAGGAAATGAGAAAAGGGATGTGTATTTGTGGGAGGAATCCAGGTATTTAGATTTTGTGTTTTTGTAATACTTTCTTTTAGTTTCTTGAGTATATTTAAAATTAGTGATCTGTCCATCTCACACATTTAACTATGCTAGGTTAAAATATCCTTGAGATAGGTCAGTTGCTTCCATCTGTAAGAGATAGAATGTATTTTAATGTGTTATAGGGGTTGTAACTGCTAACTTAAGTTTATTTCACTTAAAAGTATCTACTACTGAGCCTCTTCACAGGAGAACCTGTTTGTTGATAATGCTTGGTAATTTTTTGCTCAGTTTGCATAAACGCTTTGTAGAGTAAGGAGAACTGCCTGTGCTTTGCCTTCAGTAGTTGTTTCTTGGATCTAAAAGTAGTAGCCAAAGAACAAGTGCTGGATACAAGATTTGCAGCCAAATGTTGTAAAATACCTATGTCGTCTTCTTTATAGTGGGCTCTTATTTCTAGTAATGTTATCAAATCTTAGAGGCTTCTGTTGCATTTACAACAAGAAAACAGGACAAAGTACAATGTTCTGAACCAGTCCAAAAACAAGTTGTGATTTCAATAGATTCAACTCCATGCTGAGTACCTAAAAGTTTTGAATTTAGGAACATATTTAATGTCTAAGGAACTTTTTGGAGTCAGGAAGATTTACAAATATTAAATATCTTTGCAGGAACACTTAGTCAGTCTGGATGAGCCAGCCTCGGAAGCTGGACAAGAAGCTCTGCTTAGACAAGAGCAAGCGAAAATCATTCGTTTTGAAAGGCAAGCAGAAGAGTTCCTCAATGCAGTCTTTTACAGAAAAGGTTGGTTTTAATGGGGGGAAGGGGGAAAAGGTGTCTCTTGTGATCATTTTGCATGCAGTGCAGTTGTCAAAGATCTGATGTTCAAGTTGTCACTATATGTTCAGTATTTTTCAGTTGCCTTCTTTATGTATAGCATTTGTCAAGGGTAAAACTTGACTCTCAAGTAATGTAGCAGAACAGTGGTGTGGGTTTGGGACTGAGGAAGAGAGTATAACATATTTAACCTTAAACCAAATGTCTGCATGAGAACACTGGTGCATTCACTTTTGGAGAGATGATGACTGAGTTCTTACCCAGCAGAACTGTTCCCCTGAACCAGTGTTTAGGTGGTGAGTAGGCTGTTGGGAAGAAAGGTCGAGTGGTGGTGGTGGTAGTAGGTGGGTAATGTATTTTTTTAAAAAAATATTTATTTTATTTTAATGGGATGTGTACTAATGCAATTTTTCTTAAAGGTCATCAGTCTTCTCACTATGGGTAGTGATTACCCACCCCATCCCCAGCAACGTACAGTATAAAATACTGTTGGAATAGTGCTAAAGGGGATATATGGAAAATTCAAAATGTGATCAGCAAAAGAATTGGAAAATCCATGTTGTTGAATATGCTGAGAACAAAAAATAACAGTGTCTCAATGCTTGAAAATCCCCAAAATATATTCTGGAGAGTGTCGCTTAAACTGTGATTTCAGGAAGGCAAAAATGCATTTCACTATTTTCTGCAAATCTGAGAAACAGGAATCCAGAGGTTGCTTCCAAATGCATCCTGGATGAAAGTGCATTGTACTTATCAGTCTGACCCACGTGTGAGAAAATCTGCCAAATCAGTAATTCCAACCTATCTGCTGGGGCACAATGCAAGGCTTCAGTTTAACAAATTAGAAATTGCTGGAGCCAGTCCTCAGCCCTTCCTCTTAGTGACCAAAATATTTAAAGGTGTTTTAGTTAGATAACAGTATCTTAGCCTTTCTTTTATGACTCAAATGAATAAATACAAGCTATACATTATGATGCTTCTGTACTTTTTGCAGTGCAGGATGGTAGAAAGGATAGTTACTGCATTACCACTGATAGTTCAGATAATGCTTTTATTCCAAGGCTTCCTTTTCAAGTTTGTTTTTTACTTCTTTTAAGGTTAATGTTTCCTTTTGCTCTTGAATTTATCCCATCTCTCTTTAAATCCCCAGGGAATTTAAGAAAACTAAAATCTAGAGAAAATACAGTTTTGTCTTATGTTACTTTTTCTGGTGAGGAAAAAAAGGGCACTTCCATAATTTTTGTATTGTTTATAAAAGACTTCATTCCTTTGAGACCGAGCTTAAATTTTTGGTCCTGTGTGTGCATATCTTTTAGGAAGGTATGTTTTTCTAATTTGTTGGGAAACTAGGCACATTGCAGTGTGCTAATGAGGGGTAAAATGCTCTGTCCATGGCCAGTTACACCGAAAGAGGATAATGAAGCATATCAGATGTCTAAGAATCTTTGAGAACTTTTAAAAATATACTCTTGTTTTTATTCCTCTGGCAAAGCTATGCTTGGTGCAAGACTAAAAAGGGAGGGATAGAAGCCTGTCAGGAATTCAGTTCTGAATCCTTAATGCATCATTGTCAAGCTTGTGTGTATTTAGAGTGCTTGAAATCTAACTCATGCCACTGCCATAAGATCCCCAGGCTCTGCCATACCAAAGAGGACACAAAGAACGGCAGAACTCAGGCGTCCCTACATTGCTCAGAGGTGCTGAGCTCTCTTGGCTTCATGCCAGTGAGTAGTTCTTTTCTTCTTTCCATCCTCCCTGCCAGGAACATTTGAGACCGGTGTCTTGTAGCCCAGGCAGATCAGAGAAAATGCAGATGTTCTGTGAACAGGTGCCTGTTGTGTGTCCTGAACATAAATGGGTAATTAGCGAGACCAGCAAACTTTTTGAACAGGTTTGCTGTCCATAAATGTGAAGTCCTTTCTCTTAAATTTGTGTCCATGGCACTGTGACTCAGTAATGCTTCCTTCAAACAGTCGTATTTTCCAGTGAAAGCAGAGTGGTGGCACTTAGTTGTCTATTACCTTTACTTTGTAGTAGGCTAGGACCTTCTTCTGGTTTCATGAAATCATATCTTTTTTTGTTTGATACTGCCCTTTTAAGATTTCGGTATAAAAATACACAAAAGCTATCAAAGTTTTAAAGCTCAGAGGTACTGCTTTAGACTATTAGTACCTGTATTTTTTCTTCTTTGAGGATTTCTATGTTTAATTAACTTTAGTTTTATTTTTCTCAAAAAACCTAGACAGGAGTCAAGATAAATGTGCGCTTGATTCCAAGTGATGCTGCAGGGGCACCAGCTCGTATTTTCTACTCACTTTTGGGCAGCTTTACTCCTTAGTATTCAGGCCTTATATTAATCAAGAAGCCTGTAACGTGCTAGGTAACTGTTCTTGCAAATGGACTTTTATGTCCTGAATTAGTGAGTTTCTCTTGAGCAGCACTAGAAAGTAGTCATTCTGTGCTGATTATTTATGTTGCAGATTACGAAGACTGTGGGCCATGCAATATTTTCTTTCTCAATATGTAAATATGTTCAGCTGTAAGCATTATTGAACTGAACACATGAACATGGTGCACAGTAAAGGCCTGATTGTTCATTCAGAAAAAAACAGGTGCCATGGAGCTCTGCATTCCTGCCAGCCCCACTTGTATATGCTACAAGCACATGTCGAACAGTGTCACACAAATTAGTGCGATCGTGCCATCAATTTGTGTCCCTCTGGGCCTCCCTGGAGCCATCTTATGCCCTTCAGCAGGTTGTAGTGAAGAGGGTAGAAGGTGGAAGAAATGTCACCACAGCAGAACAAAGCCTCCACACTTTCCCAGGCTGATGTCCTTGTGAACCATTTGGGAAGGAAGTGAGACAATAAATGTACTGAATTCTAAGTTTGCCTCATTTCTTAGTGCCTTCTATCCCATACTGAGCAACAATAAAACATCTTGTAGGTTTTGCAAGAAGATGGTCACCTATTTACATAAATGTCCTGGAGATTTACGGCTTTTATGCCCCTGTCAGAGTATACATGGTGACTGTATAAGGTCTAGGTGTAGAAAGCTGTGCCTAACAGGAAGAAATTTGGGATTCATAACCGTTTAAAGCTCAATATGTTTTTTGATCAATTCCATCAAGAAACACAATGGCTTCTTACTGCTGCACTCTGGTTTGTGGCCAGCCCTGCTCAGCCCTCATTTCAGTCATCTTCTACACATACACTAAAGCTGCTTTGTTGGATCGGTGCACTTTGTCAAAAATACTGGCAGAAGGCAAATCCAACACTGCAATGTCCCATGGAGGGTTTTGCTAATGCCCCTAATTGTGCAATCTCAGTAGATTGCCTTTCATCCTGGGCAATTTTTTAAAAAAAGGAAGTAAACACTTTTTTATTGTTCCCCTTTGAGAGCTGCTTTTAAAGGTTTGGCTGGAGAACACAATCAGTGTTTGAAGAAAAGTGGTAGGACTTTAGCCTCTGTATTTTAGGAGTTACAGATTTGCTTTCACATCATAAACTACTAGTCTAAAGTAGTGATTTTGTCAACAAATTTTGAGTTGCCCACACCCCCAAATAACTTTGTATTTACACATTTCTATTTCATAGAAATAAATTGGAATGTCTACCTCTTCCACTTCACATTCCTTACTAATAGATTTAGCAGCCCTTCTTGAAATAGAATTACTTTTCATGTGACAGATCTCAGTTTTTTGTGTTTGTGCAAGTTCCTTGGGTAGTCCCTGATGCTGCATTGACTACAGTGGTAGAAATGTCAAAAGGAATAAAGAGAATGAGATGGAAGATGCTTGAAAATTTGATATTGACGTGAATTATTTTGGGTGATCAGAACTACAGGGCTTTTATTCTCAGTAAACTGGTAGGGGGCTGCTGAAAGGTTTTCCCCTTCTGTAGCTGCAGGTAAGTTACTTGATTCTTGCACTAAGTAACCTGTTCAATATTTTTGGAATGGGCTTCATTACTTGGTACTTGTGTTCATGGGTCTAGCTCTCCTTTCCACTTCCATGCCTCTTCAGGGTCTGGATGAATATATCTGTGTTTGAAGACAGAAGATGAGATTGTGTATTTCTTTCAGGAAACTTTGTGAAACCTTTCTTTTTGAAAGGCTATACCAGAATTAGCAATGGTTCTTGTTTGGGTATTGTAAGACTGTAGAACATTTTCTGCAGAAACTGTTATTTTCAGCTGTCATTTTTTCCCCCTAGGTATTTTTTTATATAAAAAACAATGACTTAATATAAAAGCTGTTTTACTTAAAGTGCTTCCTTAAAAGAAATCTCTAATATTTGCAGACAGTCCTAGGGTCTCTGACCCCAATATTCCCCTAGTGGCCCGTGAGATCATGCAGCGAATGATCCGACAGTTTGCTGCTGAATATACCTCAAAAAATAGCTCTACTCAGGACTCCAGCCAGCCCAATAGCACAAAGAACCAAAGCCTGCTGAAAGCATCTCTGGTCGCCTCCTGTCCCACGGCTGCAACTGCTCAGAACCCTGTGCTCAGCAAACTGCTCATGGCTGACCAAGACTCACCTCTGGACCTTACTGTCAGAAAGTCTCAGTCAGAACCTAGTGAACAAGGTAGGACTCTTACCAGTGTCATGCATCCTACAGCAATCCATTAATGGCATTCTTGTTGCAAAAACAATTTGAAGATTGCACTTTGCATAAAATGTAAAGTGGGAAAGCAGCAGATGTTTTTATAATAAAATAATGACTAGGTAGATATGGTGTGAGAGAAGAGACTTTGAAAGAAGGAAGGCACATAGACGTGAGGGGCCCTCCTGAAGGAGGGAAAGGGGATGGACATGCTCCAGACTCTGAGGATAAATGTGCTGTTCCTGCTGGAAACTGCAAAAACCAGTCTGCCGAAATAGGCTGTGTGCTTGCTGATAAGACAAGTTCATGTGGTCATGAAAACCATGATGATGTCTCTTCTCTGCAGATCAGTACACACCCTGTCTGAAGGGCTGATTTATTTTAATTCTGGTTGTGGTGTAAGAAGAGTAAGATGTTTAAAAATCTGTGAGAAATTACTTTGTAAAGGCTGTAAAAATGATACCCATGAACTGCACCAAACTTCCTGGTTTGTGTGTTTGGAAGTAATGTCTCTTTTCTATCTTAAAAATAGATTTGTTCTGCAGAGCACAGATTGAATAACTTGTAACAGAGTTTCAGAGCTTATTTTAATTCAAAAATCTTGCTTTCCATCAAAAATGCTTTCTGGTTTTTTTAGCAAACAAATTGTTTTGAGTGATGCAGTATCTGAACTTTTTTTTCTGAAACTGTTGAATTGAGGTTATCTTAAGTGTATCTTTCTGATAAGATTAAAATTTTCCCCTTTACCCTTTTTTAGAAATGTGTTAGTGCCTGAAGTCATTCAGTCACAGTAGATTGTCCCATCCACTAGTGGAAATGGTGTCTGGAAAAAAAAAAGGCTTTTGCTCTCCCTTTATTCTTTGAACTTGGGTTTATGAAGCCTTTTGTAAAAAGGTTAATTTTATGTGTCCAGCAATGTGCAGCTTGGGCACCTGGACACTTAGAGCACTTACTGAAAGCTGTCATCACATTTCAGTTACAAACTGCAGTGAGAGGTTGAGTGGTCTCTCTTGAAGTGAGGACCTGCACAATTGGCTGATAGGCATTTGTTTCTAGCCAACTTTATTATGAATGCATTTCATGAGTGTGTTTTGCATATATGTTTCTAAATGTTAAGCTACTCTCATGAAACTTTTTGCTGAGAGGGAGTCAGTTTTGCTATTGTTTCTTTTTAATTACAAGATGGTATGATGAAGAAGAAAGCATGTTTAAGAACTGTTCTTAACTACCATGTGATGGAAAAAGCTGTAAGATAATGTATAATGCTCATAACACTTGTTATGGAATTAGAACATGTGCATATTGATTTACGCAGTAATATGTTTGCTGATGTAATTTTTTGTTTCCAATTTACATTTAATGTAATTGGAAAGAGATTTTGCCAAACTTGTTAATGAGAGATTTCAGAGGCTGGCATGAAAGACTGCTAGTGGTGCTTTGTGTTATATTTTGTTTCAGTGGGTTGAGGGGAACCCAGCCAGCTGAAAACTTCTCTGAGGGGAATGAGGCTGGTCCTGCTTGCTCTTAGACACATCTAGGTTGCACTGACCCTTCTGATGAAGGAAGTGTGCATGCAAGTGCCTCTGGCAGCGGTTCAGTGTAGCCACTTCAAAAGGAGGTGCTACTTGATCCAGTCTCTGTATCTTGTGCCTGCATAAGTGTTGTTCAAGAAGAAGATTGAATTTTCTGCTTGCTAAAGTTTGGGTTATGGTATGTTCCCAAATGCAGTGGGTGGAACAGCTTTCCGTAAGTTAATTCTAGTTCACTGTTTATCATATTTTTTCTCCATATGTCAAATGAGAACTTAAGGCAATGGGAAAGCTGTCTTACATTGTTCTTGTGTTGGGTGGTATTTGCTTGATTAGATGGAATGAGCAAGGAACTCTGAAATGTCTCGAGTTTACCTTGCCAACAGGTTTCATTTATCTTTGCCTCATAAATTCCTGATTTCAAAGTTTCCAGGAACTTCAGATGCCTGGGCTGCTTTTATGAAAATGTTGCCCTTATTAAAATGACCAGAATTTCAAGTTGTTTCAGTGCAGCAGGAACAAGGTTTTTCTGGCAAGAAGCACTCCCTTTTCTGGTGCCTATAAATGTGGAGTTTATGTAAGGGTTTGTATAGGAGCATGGGTGAATATGAGAGAGTGCCATCACAGCGTGGAAGAAGTCTAGCAGGAGAAATACAATTGGGTATATGGAAGAGAGGGGAAAACCGACAACAGAGGGGAAAGGCAGCAGCTTTGCCAGTAGAGACCCATTGGAGACATGGGAAAAGAAAGATGAAGCTGGCTGCCAGGTGAGGAGGAATCTCACATCTTACCTGTGTGTTCATTTCAAAGTGAGTTTCCGGTATTAAATTCTCAATTGATTTTCCTACAAGAGATTTGGATAAAAAAAAAAAAAAAATTCAAATGCTGGCTTACAACTCCTCTCCAAGGGAGAAAATATGTCAACAGTTTGAAGATTGTATAATTTTTGGACCACCGAGAGTTATGCAATAGACTCTGTTGCATCCTGAACTGTCATTTGTAGGTAATTTTTTATGCTATGTCTCTTGTAACAGATGCACTTTCAATTCTGTTAATTTTTGTTGTGATTTCTTAAGACTGTATTGAAGTCACATGTAAACAATATTGCAAACAAACCCAAGCTTTATTTTGTTTAAAAATACAATAAGACAAAAGTGCTGTGTGCTAGATATGACTTTAGCTCAAAAGACTTGTTTTGTCTTTTCAGCTGAAGGCAAGATCAGCATGGCTGGTCCTGCTTCTTCAAACACTGAAGTAATTCTTTTGTCTCTGCAGACGGTGTGCTTGATTTATCCACGAAGAAGAGTCCTTGTGCTGGCAGCACCTCTCTGAGTCACTCTCCAGGGTGCTCCAGTACTTCAGGAAATGGGTAAGAGAAAGCAACTTACTATGACCTTTTAAAACTGGTTTTTACTAAAAACGTGTACTTACCTCCTGTTAATTTTAACTTACTTTTGGCGTTAACCCTTTGGAGTAATGTGTTTTTCAACTGGTACCTTTGGCAAATACCTTCACCCCACCTGCCAATAAGAGTTGTTGCAAATTGAGACAGGTTTAACTTGCAGTTCAGAACGCTAATATGTCGTTTTGGCCGATTTGGTGCTTAGCCACAAGTCTTTCCATTAGCTGTTTCTTGGGTTTAGTGGTAAGTGATTTCTATGGAGATGCAAGTTCAGTTAAATGCATGAAGAGTCTTAGAATCTTTGCAATATATTTAGACTTCATTTCACTTAAGGGAAAGTTAGCTAACAGGAAAGTTTATTTTAGGGGTAATAACGATTTGGGTGATGAACCATGCTGAATTAGATTTAAATCACCGCATGATTTTTGTTAATATTGCCTAGCATAAGCCACAACTTTAAAAACAGAAAAGGGCCTGGGGCACGGAGTCTGGTAATTCAGAAAAGTTTAAATATGGCTTTTTGGATTCGTGATTGTACTCTAGCACTGAACAGTTTTTTAAAAAGATAATCACAAAAGTTCATGGTGTACTAGTCTTGCCTAAGCAGTTCAAGATGTGAAATAATGTAAAATTAGAAATACAAAACCTAACTATTTTTTTAAGAACCATCATTTGCATACATTTAGAAACTCTAACTTAGTTAAGATTGAGTTTATTGTACTGGAGAGGATGACTGGGAGTATGAGGGATTTGGGGTGTTGATGGGAGAACTTTTTCTTAAGCTACTGTCAACAGATAATATTTTTTGTGAAGTACAGAACCAGTAGTATATGGTCTTAAGTGCTGTTTAAATGCTGGATTTAGCTTTATAATAGCCTTTGAAAAACTTGAAAATCTGAACTAACAACCCACTACCACCACCAATCCCATGTACTGCTAACAGTTGATTGAATTTTTGCATTTCTCTTTGGGAAAATGTTACTGTCTCAGATTTCTCCCTTCAAGATTACTTTTCCATTTAGTATTTCTATTAATAAAATACTTCAAACGTTGTTCAAAAGTTAGTCTTAATACTTTTTCACAAGTCTTTAGCATAAACCTTCCCTACCAGCTCTCGTCTTTCCATCCTGAACAGGTTATTTCCAGAAGGCAGCAGAAGCCACCGAGGCTCTGTACTGTTTGTTCCCTTGTTTGTGAATCAAGTGAGGGCCGAAGTCCAACACACAGGGATGGCAGGGCCAGCGTCTGGCACTGTCCTGCTCAGTTCTGTGGGTCCAGGGAGGATGTGGCACACTGGCACCTGTGGTTACTTGTACAGGTGTGTGGTATATGAGGCTGGCTGCAGTTTGTTTAGCATCAATGAAATCAGGTGTAACCTTCTATTAACTGCCAGGATGACCTTTATTTAGGCACAGAATCACTGGTAGTCACTGTCACGCTGATGCATTCTGTAGAAGGAGCAGGAGAATGCACATTGCTTGAGAGGATTCTCTGGAATTGCAAACTTTCACTCATTTCTCTGGATTTTATTTTGAATCCTTGTGGACCCTTGTTACGCTCTTCATCTATGGCTTGTTGCATCCCGGAGGGAAGCGAGCAGTGTATGTATCAAGCACTCTGTGTGTTACATGCCAGGTCCTTCAGTGGATGTCTTTTCTCTGAAGACTTTTTTTAAGCCCAGTGTGATGTTAAAAATAATAATGTAGCTTTTCAGTAGTACGTATCCTATCCGTAAATAACGCTGACTTAGCCAGACGCTTTACACCAGTGTAGTGTTCTTTGTTAAACTGTGTGTTAAACATGGAAAAATTTGGAGGTGGATTTTGAAACTAGTATGACTTAGTTACTACAGGGGGTTAAGCAAGCAAAGAATTAAAATAGAGGTGATTCTCTGCAGCAGTAATACTACTTTGCTTCATAGAAAGTACACTTGTGATGAAAGGACAATGGTAAAAATACATACACTTTCTTGTGTGTGTGCTGTTAACCCTTGATCTGGATGACAGTTGGGACTTACACCTTTCTTTTCCTAGCCATGCTTTATATGAAATGAGAGTCAGGGATGTGTGTATACGCAGCTAGTTGTTAAGAGAGGAATTTGGTAAGTCCAGTGAAATGCAGCGTTTTTCTTTGTGATCCGCAGTATCTCAGCTCTCGTATTTAGTGCTCAATGAAAGTCAGGCAAATACCCTTGAGGCCTGCTAAGCTTTTTGGTTTATCCTGAACAGCAGTTCTTCAATATGATGTGAGCAAACACCATCCAGGGTTTCCACCTATGTGTAGATACTGCAGGTGGCAGTCACATTTGCATGTTGAATATGTTGCACTTTGGCTTACTCTTTTATTACTGTGCTTGTTTAGTGGTAACGTCACACCAGTAACACAGTTGTGTGTAGATCTATGGCGATTGATCACTACTTTGTAATTAAGGTGCTATTTTCAGACACTTGCGCGAAGTCTTTTCTACTCCGAGAATTTGTGAACCCAACCAGAGACCAGCCAACAGGTTTCATTTTTCTTTGCCCAAAAAGCTTCTCTTTTTTTGCGAACAAGTTTTAAAACTGACTGATGCTGAGACTTAAAAAAAAAAATAAAAAATTAAAATAATAAAAAAAAATTTTAGAGAAAAAAAAATAACACAAAAAGTGATGTTACCCAAGCAAGGCCTTCTAATAAAGGAGTGGCCCCCTCACCCATCCCTCCCTACCTGTGCAAGTCCTGCTCACATCAGTTTCCTTCCATCCAATTAGGCGACCTGGGAGACCCAGCCAGCACCATCCGGAGGGACTACAGAGTGGTGATGGGGTACCTCCAAGAAGCTTGCAGGATGGAACCAGGGAAGGTTATGGCCACTCCACATCTCTTAAAGTACCACTGGCTCGATCACTCCAGATTAGTGAAGAACTGCTGAGCAGAAACCAGTTTTCTACGGCTGCCAGCCATGGGCCATCTGGACTACAGAATCATGGACAGCACTTAATATTATCCAGGGAGGCTTCTTGGGCAAAACCACACTACGAATTCAATTTCAGCCGCATGAAATTCAGGGGAAATGGTGCACTCAGCAACATCAGTGACCTTCCTTTTCTTACAGAAAACTCTGCCTTTCAAAAAATGGCACTTCAAACTAAACAGGATGGGAAAAAGGACGTGAGCCATTCATCTCCTGTGGATTTAAAGATACCACAAGTTCGAGGCATGGACCTTTCATGGGAGTCCCGCACTGGTGACCAGTACAGCTATAGCTCTTTGGTAATGGGTTCACAAACGGAGAGCGCGCTTAGCAAAAAGTTAAGGGCTATCCTTCCAAAACAAAATAGGAGAAGTTTGCTGGATGCTGGACCAGATTCCTGGGGCTCAGATGCTGAGCAGTCTACCTCTGGACAGCCATATCCCACCTCAGATCAAGAGGGAGATCCTGGCTCCAAGCAACCTAGGAAGAAAAGAGGGAGATACAGACAGTACAACAGCGAGATACTGGAGGAAGCAATCTCTGTGGTTATGAGCGGGAAAATGAGTGTTTCCAAAGCTCAGAGTATTTATGGGATCCCCCACAGTACACTGGAGTACAAAGTTAAAGAGAGGCTGGGCACTTTGAAAAACCCTCCAAAGAAAAAAATGAAATTAATGAGGTCGGAGGGGCAGGATGTTTCAGTAAAGATTGAATTAGATCCCCAGGGAGAAGCAGCACAAAGTGCAAATGAATTGAAAGATGAGTAGGGATGTTGTAGAGTGCCAATTACTTTGCAAACTGGGTGAGCACTACTGCATAGTTCAACCATCACTGAGCACACCTGAGTCTCCTGTTTACTGCAATGTTCTTTCCTTTGCAGTGTAGCATAGACTTGTGTGAACACAGGTGAAAGATGTGCTCTGAATGTCACATTTGTAAATTTTTCTGGCCTGGTATGGCACAGTTTCCCTCCTTCACCTGTCCACTCCCCTCTTTCTTTCTTTCTTTCTTTCTTTTTTTTTTTTTTCTTTTGCCTTGTGCGTGTTTCTCTGTAATAGAGAGTTGAGTTACCTCACAAAGAATGCAGGTCTGTGTAAGTGGACATCTTGCCTGTAGAGCCTGCCTGAACTTCTGATGTTGAATTTTTCATGTCTGCCTTTATAGAAATAAGTCCACTTTGTTAAGCTGATACTTTCCTAAAACCAGGCATTTTTCAAATGAGAATCAGACTGTCATTCTTCAAAAATGCTTCAGAAATCTTTCTTTCTCCCTTATTTTTGTTGATCCAGTTGATTGAAAGATTTAAGCTAAATCAAACTATTTAGGAATGGTACCTCTGTTGAACTCAGTTTTGTTTGTTAGGTGGATAATCAATTGGGTCTAATTAGGCTCTCCACTGTTTTCTTTATAAATTAATTGTACTTACCATTCACTGTCTGCTTAGTGCTCACCCGGAGGGGAGGGGAGGGAAAACTTACATACACTACCTTCAGAATATGTCAGTTAATTATTTATAACACTACCTTCACTGTAATTTTATTTGGTGTTTTTGAAGGGTGATATTTAGACTCACCTGCTTGAGGATGTAGCCTTATCTCACGGAAGACAAGCTTCTCACAGTCAGGAGCAGTCAGGGTACACTAAATTATGTATTAGGGTATGCCTCATTATACCAGAACTATGGTTCTTTGTGACCTTTATGCTTTTTACAGACTTGATTCTGAGTTTACTAAACTATGTGGTTCCAACAGGTGGTTTAAATGACTCTAATCTAGGGAAGGGGGATTTGTGTAACAAACTACTGTGATACTGCAAAAAAAAAAAAAAGAAAAAAAAATAGCCCAGAAAACGGTGATCTCAAACGTTACAACCTCAGTAGTCTGCCCAAATATCCACATTAGTGAAGGAGCTTGTTAATGTTCAGGGAAGAAGTAAAACACTGGGTAGCCTGATCTAATTCAGGCTCTGCATCATATCTATCTGTAATACTGTCAGGGTCGAACACTCAATGATTGGGTGTTTCCTTTTTAAATATTACAGTTGCCAGTAGCAGGAATTAATTTAAGTCCTGCTTTTTCGTTGTTGTTTTTATTTAATCTATTTTGATAGTGGTTTAGCACATGCTAGAATAAGCATTTAGACACCATAAAAGCACTCCATAAACCACAGATCTGGGTTTTTTCAATATGGTGATATCATTATGGTTATCTGGAGATCCAGGACAAGTTTTGTACAGAACTTTTATCTTTGATACTTTCTGCGGGAGTGGTCAGTAACTACGTGGAGTTTGCTGAACTTACCACAACATGACCAAATCGAAATTGCTGGTTCTTCAGGTAGAAACAATTTGGTCTTAAACTCTGCAAAAGGTAGATAGAATTAGCAATTTTTTTTCCCCCATTTGCACAGCCAAAAGCAGCATCAGAGTTTTTGTGTGAGAGCATTAAGTGATCTCAGTGATTGAAAGCGGTTTCTCAAAGTTCATGGGAGGGTGGCCTAGGTGAACCCTAGGGATGCTGAATGACTTCTGGAAGAGTTGATTCTGTTAGCCTCTCCCCCTCCCCAGCAACTTCATATTTTCAAAGGTTAGGCACACCATTGCTGTTGTTTTAAATATGCACTGCTCATTCTTCAAATGGACTGGGCATTTGGCCCCAAGTATACTTTTGATTTTTGTTTACTTTATATATTTTAGTCCTCAAAACCCTAGTTGCTCTTAGCTCTCTAGTTGTCATCTTGGCATTTAAGGCAGTTTAAGCTCAGTAGCAGTATATAAACTCTGCAATACGTTCCAGTTTAGCTGGTGATTGCAATAAAGGCGCAGTTTAAGGTGTGGTTTCATCTGCTGTCGGAGGTTATGGTAGAAAGTTTGTTGCAAGTTTTTTTTAAAAAAAAAGTAACACAGTTTTACTGTTGAGAGAGGTTTAACCTTTTGCAGTTGTCTTTATTTAAGCAACTTGAGTTGAGTTTTATAAAATTTGTCACTGTAGTGTACGTGAAGTGCTCATTTTACTAACCTAAATATTTTGTATGTGTATGTTTAAGTGGGTGACAATCGTGCAGCAGAAGAATGGTGTGCCTACCCTTTAATGCTGCAGTTTTAAAAGAGAATTTGTCTTGTCATTTCAGACTGTAGGCTAAGAACTGTAAATAGATAGTGAGAAGTTGAGTACTCTTTATTTGCTTTGGTTAGAAAGTGGATTTAAAAAAAAAAAAGAACAACAAACCAAACACGTAACTTTCTCAGTTTAAATGTCCTGAGACCTGAAGATTGTAATACTCATGACTGCAAAGCTTTTAAACATAACACTTGATCTGTGATAACTTAATATTCAGGTAATCTTTCTTTTTCGAGAAGCTTTTGAACAACCATATTTCCTCCAAAGGTCTCTGTTTAAAAAGGAAAAAAAGAAAAAGTGTAGATTATTTTTAAGCACTAATTGCATTACGTTGGTAACTGCAATATGAAATAGCCATTATTGTTTTGTGAAGCATGGTTGAGATT
Source organism: Pitta sordida (assembly GCA_013390025.1). Taxonomy (NCBI): domain Eukaryota; kingdom Metazoa; phylum Chordata; class Aves; order Passeriformes; family Pittidae; genus Pitta; species Pitta sordida. The sequence goes on along the minus strand of WEKX01015164.1, from coordinate 216,297 downwards.
AGTTAGTGGTCCCTTTTTAAAATTTCATGAGCCTCTCAAAAAATAAAAACAAATTTAAAAAAAAGCTGCTGAATATTCAAAAGATATATATTTTACCTTATTGTAGGTTTTGTAAATTTAGTCTGTAATATTCAGGTGCACCTTTTAATGTTACCTTTTTGTTTCAAAGTCCCATCTAATGTATTTTCTCTGAGGTGATTCACCGTGTAAGACTAGTATCACTCTAAGTGCTGCAGTGATCACTAAGATTTTGTTTCATTTTTCACTACATATTTTTTGCAGGCGCTTTCAGTGTAGCTAACTAGTAGTATTTGGGATCATTTTAAATATATGATTGGAATTAATGTTTGTCCATTAGCATGCTTAATTTTCTGCTGACCAGCAGTTTGCATGGCCAAAATCCCTGGTTGACCATATTTTGGTGTGGGAAGGTGTGGTTCACTGCGGTCTTTGTAACAGAAGCCTTGTTTCTCATCTTATTTCTGGTAAGTGGATGCTTATGTTACTTGGATCACTTGGACAGGAGAAAGGTTTAAAATCTTACTCCTGCTGCTCTTCTGAGATCGCATTAACGTGTAACATAGACAAACTGCAACCCTGTAAAAATCGAGATGTTGTTAGGAGGAGACCTTTCGGGTATTTTCGTCACTAGTTTTCTCTTATTCCCGAGAATATCCACCCGATGTAGTTATTGGACTTAACAGTATTGTTGTGTACTACGTTGATGTAGCTGAAAAAGCCTGACAGCAAGAAACTGTGAATTATATTTGTGGCAGTCTCTGAAAACTAGTTTTTCAGTCCAAGTACCATGAAGGAGAATCCCTCTCCCCTACCCGATCCTAGAAAAGTAATTTTATATTTTGTGTGTATAAAGTTTTAAGAATCGAAGTTTCATATTGTACTGAAGTTTAGGTGTCGCTTGGTAAATCTTTGCTGCAGCATATAATTGAAGATGAGTAAGGCTTAGTGTGGTAGGGGTCCTGGTGTGGAGTTAATTATCGTACAGTTCTGGTGAGAAAGCCCAACATGTATGAAATGTGTCCTTTTTTTTTTTTTTAATTTGGACTTGTAAGATGTAAAAGTGCTTTTTTAGAACTCTGACCTATTACAAACTATTACCTCACTTTCAGCCAGCTGGATCCTCATTCCACAGTGTTGTAGGCATTATTGTGGCCGTAACGCTTGAGTACAGCTATGGAGTTGAACATTTCCAGTTAGATATTGTAGGGACACGTTTCTGGACTCATTTTTATTTCTGTCTAAAGGTAATTAATTTTCCAGTCATTCGCTGATTTTTTTTTTAAAGATTCACAACAGTTTCCTTTAGAATTTTTCATTTTTTCCCTGCTGCACAGGAGAAGTTGCTGCATAAGCAATGCAGGTATGCCTTTACTTTCTTCTTGTTGCAGAACTCATAACTTGATGCTTGCATTACCAGCCCTATTGCTAGACCTGAAGTCAGACTCTGAATTTTCATGGGAATTGGAGAAAAAATGGTTTTTAACAGTGGGGTACAGGTAGGATAGTGCCTCTAGTAAGGGAACACGTTCAGCTTCTGTGTTCTCACCCAACTCCTATAAACACCTTTTTTGTAGAACTTTCCAGTGCCTGAGAATATTCCTAAAAACGGGAGGGAACTGCACATAGGCTTAGACTGTGTAAGAGCAGGCAAGGAATAGCCTGTGCTTTGTCTTGTGGAAGGACGACCTTTTCATCTAAGTATTTCTTTCAAGAGTATCTGGGAGTACGTTGTTTTCTCTTGGAAACTCACAGGAGCTGGCAAAGTGATTCAGGGGCTTTAGGGTTGAGTAAGCTTTGTGGAACAACTTTTTACTTCTGATTGAATTGCTTCTTGCGTTATCTGCAACGATTGTTATATAGGCAAAACTGAAATTGCCGTGTGTTTCATTCCAGTTTACTTTCAAGTAATGCTCTTAAGGTGTCCTTGAGTCTTAAGAGAACACAGTGTCCAAGGAGTGAAGGGAGCACTCTGCTGTTCCCTTTCTTCTCAAAAAATAGTGTGGCTGCATCTGTAATGTAAAGAATTCTTTCTTCAGTGAAGACAAAATTTGAACTCTTCAGTGTAAGAATGCATGCATACATTTTTTGCAGTCCAAACTCTTATGAAGGCAAAATTATTAACCTTTACTGAAAGCTTTGTCACAATATTTTAAATAGCTTAAATTCTCTGCCAAATGTTAGAAGTAGAACAGGAAGGATTGTTTCCCTCATTTTCAGGAGCATCAGAAATGTCTAGATGTTCTCCACAAATGTTTCAGAAACTAAATATGATTTCAGTCTAGGTCAATACTGCTTTTTCTTGGCACCAGTAGATAATATTGACTCATGTTGGTTTAAAAAGCTGTATTGGAAAAGAAAAAATCCCACAATGAAACAATTTTTGAGACTAGTTTTGGTACTATGAAAGTTTCTACTTGATCTTGAATTGTATTGAAAACTCAGTAATTGGAACCTTCAGAAACCTGAAAATCTGCACTGCTTGTTTTACACAGTTCTGATGGATCTGGCAAGTAAAATAAGTCACTACAGTAACTCATGTCAAATTATTCAGTGTATAAGCAATGCACAGTGATGATCACTAGGCAGAGAGATATGTAGTACAAACTCAAAATGATCTGTAGATCCACTTCACATATACCAGAAAAAAACAGTAGTTCGAGCATTCCAGTGTCCATCTCCCTCCTGTCCTTACTTTAATTGGGACCAAGTCTCTATACCAGTATTACAGCAGCAGTTTTGGGACCTCCTGTCCTGCTGAATTATCCCTATATTCAGGTATTGTTAGAAAACCCTTCATATTCAGAGAGCTTTATTTAATTCTCACAAAAATCTCAGCCTAGTTGCAAAGTCAGTTTTCCTGGGTGACATTATAGGAAGGAGGATTTTTTTTTAACCTGTCCAGGGCATTTCATTTACCTTCTTAAAAACAAACATCCCCACTCCTGGCCCTGTACTAGTCTGAATTGGTAAGTATAATTTAGAAGGACTCAAGATGATAAATCTATTTTACAGAGCAGGGATTAGGACAAAGGCTTCATTCTGATTGGAGCAGGAAAAGTTAATGTCAGAAACAATATCTATAGTCATCACCTGGTAGAGTTTAACTTAATACCTTTTTCCTACCCAGAAATAATGAGGGCACTACTACAGCTACTAATACAGTTTATCAACTACTTGGTGCTACCTTTCTCAAATAATTTTGCAGGTAATACTTTTTATGCCTGCATGAAAGCATATAAACTTTACTGTCACTATAAAAAGCACTTGTCTGACCTATTCTAAAGTACCAGAAAAGGGATAAATACCTGCAGCACTTTTTCTGTTACAATGCCAGAGTCTTAATTAAATCTGGTTTTCAGGTTATGAGATATGTATTTTAAATGTACAATCTAGGATCATTAATGGCTTTTCAGGTCAGATCACAAGGTCTCTTAGGATATTAATCTGTCTTTTAAAGACTAGTACAACAAAATACTCTGGAGTTCAGGCAGGGGATGTATATATACATGCCTGGTATTTTTAACTAATAATTTCAATAGGCCATTTCAGGGCTTGACATTTGGAATCTGGGATGATGGGTAGGGAAAGGGAAATTTCTCAAACTGAAAAATCATTTTGGACCATTGTTTAATATTCTGTTTGAAAACTATATCACAAGACAAATGGATAGGGATTCTTTCTCCCTTATGCCTTCAGGGAATGAGTAGTATTTAGAATCTCTGGCTGAAATTCAAGCCTTTTTACCATGTAAATTTTTAATATAAACTCATTGACATGCTTTTTACATCTGAGGACTGAAAATGGATCTTAATGTTTAAGTTGTGGAATGGTATATTTCTTAAATGAAGGGGGAACATTTAAAAGAAATAGATTAGAATACCAGCATTAGTGAGCTTAAGGAATTTTAGTATGTAATAGTAAAGTATAGCAAAGTATTTGATTAAAAAAATTAATCTTGAATTGCTAGTCTGTAACTAGGTGCATTCTAATTTAGCAGGTGAATATTCTTTACTTATCGATATATGATGGGCTTTTTGCAAATAGAAACCTTTATCTGAGTCCCATGTGTTGCTTGTACTGATGGGATGTATGCTTACAGCAGCTTACTGCTGCTTTAAAATGTATAAAATGTTTTGAGTGTTTGCTCATAACTCTTTTTAACCTCCACTTGTTAAATTGTCAGACATTGGTATTTTATCAGTCCGCAATGTAAGTTTAAACTAATGTTCTTAGGAATCCAACTTGTACACACACTGTTTAAAAACCCTCAGGGACAGTTTACACACTATCCTCACTCAATTCAGGTACTTGTACTCTCTTCTTAAACCTAGCAGTGACTTGTATTTTGTTTTGCTTTTCTTTTGACGTGCTGATAGCACATCCTTGATGAATGTCAACTTAAAACTCAGTTCAGGTATCCAGGTATAACTCAGCCAAACGGATTTTAAAGCTGCATATTTACTCTCCAGCACACAGTGCCTCAGACACTTATAGTGGCATTCTGTATATTCAGTTATTACTACTGAGCAGATCGCGTGGGGGTTCCTGGTATGTATTGTAAGAAATTCCTATGTATATTATATAATATGTATTATATTATATACATATATAGTATATATGTTATCTTAAACTTATATATTTTAAAATGCCACTACTAGCCAGCGCAGCTAAAAATGAAATACATTCCCAACTGCTTCTGTGAACAGCAGAGGCAGCTTCTTGACGTGGCTCTTGCTTCTCTCTCACCATAACTACTTCTAACCTCAAGCACGGGTCCTTGGCTGTCTGACCTCTACACTCTAGTTATGCAATGTCTTTAGAGAATTCTGTGCACTGGCCACTGTGATGGAAACCAATGGGCCGGGAGTGCTTTGAGTTTATTAGTAATTGTTCTGCCAAAGTTGGTGTTTGTATGACAAGCGTGTAAACCTGTCAGATAATCAGCAGAGGTCCAGGTTGGTAATGGTGTCCGTAATCGCTGCCACCTCCTCGGTAGGACCAGACCTCAGCAGGTGCCTCCTCGCTAGTGCTGAGCCCTGACTCTCACCTGTAGTTCCAGGCCTCTGTGCTGCACTCGCCTGGAGGCCAAACCTGAAACTAAAATCTGCTGTTCTGCCCTCACAGTAATCTGTTGGCAGTCACAAGTCAGCAACACCTCTGCTTTATTATTTGACACTTTACATCTAAAAAGTCTTCTCTTTCTATTTATGTAACCCATAGTCTTTGAAGAGTATGGAAAATGGCATTTCTCTCTGACCTCTAGAAGTTCAAGTGTCATGGGAAAAAAAAAAACAGGAACCCCCCCTTTACTCTTATGGACCTCATTTCAATATACTGTTTACAGTTTGACGGAATTGTATAATTTAATATTTCTCTTGTACTGTAGTTTATATTTATTTACAGATTTTTTTTGTACTGTGTGATTTGAATTTTTTGTTCCTTGCTATGATCAATGTTTTATGTAGTAGAGCACTTATGATCACAAATTAAGGTTTTTGGTTTGATTGCACTACATTAATTTTTTTAATGCAGTTCTGATTTTTTGACTGGACTAAATAAGCTGTGTCTTAATGTATGTGATAAGTACTTTTAAATTTTTATTTCATGTGGTCCAATTTATTTTTTGCATTGTATGTCAAAGCGCTAATTCTCTTGTTGTGCATGTGTAAGATTTAATGGCTCCATTGTATTATTTGACCATGTCATTTTGGAAACACATTCCCAGCTGTAACGTTGTGTATGGTAGTTTTCACTGGATGCTAGACTTTTCAAAACCACTATTCTTCTAATAAATTTTGTTGTGAAAAACTTTAAGGGGTTCCAATTCTGTTGTTTCTAACGTGCTTTCTAAGTGCTTGCACTAATCACCTGAGGGCATGTAATGCAAAATATGACAAATGGGGAGAAGCAGGGGAGAAAGTAAAAATAGAAGGTAAAGCAATTTGTGGCCAAAGGATTGAGCTTTGGATCTTCCTACTCTTTGGAGTTCTTGTCCTAAATAGGATTGGCAATAAAGCTGCTTTAGCAGCTGGGTAGGGAATACATGTGGAAGCTGAACCACTGTCTCATGGCAGCCCAGTCTCATGAACTCCCGCACTCTAATTTGCGCTTCCCCACTGGCCACCTTAATTTCTTTAATGGTAAATAATTTATTCAGAGAAGAAGGAACGGTCTCTCAGGAGGGAAAATAAAAGGTGATGTAGACTTATCACTTAGTAATGAGCCAAGGCAGCGAGGGTGGTAATGAAAGCGTGGCTGTAGCCCACGCGGGTCGGTTCGGCAGCAGGCGGTGCTGGGGTTTGGGCAGCCAGGCTGTGCCAGAGCAGGCACAACCAGGCACAGGGAGATTGTTCAGCTGCTCGCCAAAGCACTGCTGTCGCTTCTATCTTCTCTGCAGGTTTACTTTCTTTGCTCTCCCTGCACAGAGACGGCAGGCACCCAGCTCCCCATTAGCACAGGGACAGCTCCGGCAATTCCATCCTGCTGTCCCTCTGCACAGGGGCACAAGGCAAACCCAGCGGTGACACCAAGGGCAGCCAGCCCTTCTCCGAGGCCCGTGTTTACTTGTGACTGTGCTTTGGGTTGAACTACTTTTGACGTTATGCATTATTGATACTCAAATGCTGAATACTAAAAAGTAGGTTACAGTAAGTGATGTATAATGGAACCCACGTGAGTTTAGGCATTTCTGCTAACCTTTGTGTTCAGTCCTAGGATGATTTTGAGTGATGCATGGGGATTTCCTAGCTTTAGGAGAATGCATAATGCTTCACAATGTCTGGTCCGTGTTTCTTTTTTCCTGATAATTTTGTCTTTTGTAGCTTATGCTGTTGAAAAATAGGTAAATCAGGGTTTGCATTTTTCAGTGCCTTTTTTGTTTGTTTTTAGGATACTTAAATAACTTACATTGCAAACTATTATACTCCTTGTATACTAATACTGGTATTAAAAACAAAAAACAAAATGATAATTGGGTGTTATCATGGGTTTAGCTTTACCAGGCAAATCTCTTTTAAATAAAAAACTTGGTTTAGCTAGAGCTTCCATCTTATACTTATTCAGATATAGGGAGTCTTTATGTGTAAATAGCTTGAAAGCCTTGCGCAGTAAACTATCATTTATCGTATTTTTTTTCTCTCTATCTGAATACATCTGTCAAATCTATGAAAATAGCCCTTGAAAGTGATGAACCATATTCCCATCTGCCATTCTTTAGGATGCATTACACTCTGCAGGCTTGTCCCAGAACATTTTATGTAGACACTTTTAGTCCTGTGATTATCACAAATACCAAGTTTTTCTTCTTTTCCTGAAGGACTTGCTGATGGTCTCACGCTGTTAAGCTGAAATTGTTCAGACTTAAAGGAACACAGTCTTGATTTCTTTTTTTTTAAAGCTCTTTCCTCTCTTGTGGTAAGAGGGCACAAGATGTTGCACCCAGACCCAGAAAGAAGCACCTCTTAAAAGTAGAAAAGAAACCCAAATAGCCCTGTTAGGCAGCTTTAAAGCTTGCCTGCTAATTTACTCCAGCTTGTTTGGACTTGGGATTGGTTTTGAGCTGCTCAGTTTGTTGTTGGTAGAGGCAGCTGCTGCTTTTGGATCTTCATGAGCACATCTGGTCACCTTCTGCAGTAGCAGGTCCTTCATGAAGTGGCAGTGGACTGTACCCTCACGTACACCTGGGTCGCTTGCTGCAATGCAGGTACTCCAGCAGATGTGAAGTGAGGGGCTCTGCTCCTTGCTCCTTTATGGAGGCATGAGCTGCTGGGAGGGGAAGAGCAGGAAGCTCCAGGTCACTACCTGCAGGCGTTGGGATTGAAACTAGACGTGAAAGTAGGCAACTCCCTGAGCTCTACATGAAGGCTCTGAAAGCTGGAAATCAACTTGAGTTTTGTGAGTGGAGCTGGTTTAATTAAGGAAATTTCTGAGAATAACAATTTCATCTTCCTGTACAATCGAAGCCAAGCGTTTGTGTCATGGCTCCTCAGAGTCAAACAGCAGCAGTGCAGAGCTTGCTCTGGCATCCGCAGTAAGGCGGATCACCAGTGGCTTTCCTGCCTGAGCGTGCCTGAGCTCTCTAATTTCCTAGAGGCATGGCAAAAGTGGGTCTGGGGGAGGGGGAGGAATTAAATCCCGATTCAGGAAAATACTTCAGCAAATCACTATTTTCTTAATCTGCAAACTCTTCTCTGGCAGATGCCCAGCCAAGAGTACTGACTGAAAGGTGGTTTTAACTGGAAGTGAGTAGCAGATTCTTGGACCTGTTTAGGAATGTGGTTCAGGTACAGAGCAACTGACCAAAAGCAATTTCAAAAAACTGAGCTTGAAGTGTTAGGATTATGGACTTTGATACAATGAAGGTGGCACAGAGATTAAAATGAAAGTTGATCTTTTTAATGTAGTTATTTATTCTTGAGACACTTCAATAGATGTTACAATGCTGGAAAGTCCCAAATATGTAACAGCATTTATGAGAGTGCCGTTTCCCCAGGTCTGGTACATTTGATGCAGACTCTGTAACTTAAAATCCAAGATGTTCTCAGTTGTCGAGTAGGAAATTCAGAAGAAATCTGAATGACTTCACACCTATGAATTATGAATTAATTAAGTTCCTTCTTGTGCACCTTCTTGAAAAGCCTAAACAACACAACCTTTAAAAGTCCTCTTTTGGTGTCATGAAGAAGGAATACAAAACAGTTACATCTTGATTTTACAGGTCACTTTGAACGGGTCGTATTTGAAATAAAACTTCTAAAAATCTTCTCTTGCCGCCTCCTCCTCCTCTGCAGGTGTCTCGCAGCTCTGCAGGAGGTCTGTTCCCTACACATTTGACTAAAAGGCAGGTTTTTGTATGAGATGGCTACAGCTCAGATTTCCAGGAATTGTTTAAAAGCTCAGCTAAAATTAGAAGCGCTTAAGGTATACTTCAGGGCATAGAAATATAAGCACTGCTGCCTGAAAATCCTGTATGAGGATATAGCAGCATCTCCTTAATAAACTGAATGGAATCCTGGGCTGTAACCTACCCAGCACCACAGTAACACCCTGGGGGTTGGGGCAGAGGCTTCAGCCGTCACCTGAGCCAGAGCTTGCGATGGATCCTTTGGCAACGGCTCCTGCCTTGGCTCCCTGGCTGTGGTTACCAGGTCTGGCTCGGTCACAGGTTGCTTGCCTACCTTTGCTAGACTGCTGCTCCAGGTGCAGATCAGCCAGCCAACAGGAGGAGTGGTTTGTCTGTACAGGATTATCAGCAAACGGCCTGTAAAAATTACAGTGCTAAAAATAGGTGGTTTTGTTACATTTCACTCATCACATATCTTAACTCGTTTTGGAATTACATTCCTAACTTTGAAAGGAGCTTTGATGGTATCCTTTCTTAAAGCCAAGCCTTTGACTGTACTTTTCTTCTCCTTGAGCTTTAGAGAAAGGCCCTGACATTAATTGTTGAGAGTTACTCTGGGTCTGCAGGGAAAACCTGACACTAGGAGAAGCTGAGCAGCTTCCCTGCACATGTGAAGGGTTTTTCATGCACACAGCTGATACCTGTGCTGTAGTCTAAGTCTGAGGTGCTTGCTTGGAGGATCCACTACTTTTTGCCACATTGGCCTTTTAGGTGAAGGTGGTGGTATAGTTTTTTATGTTTTCAGATGCGCTGTGGTCACACATGGCATCTCTGTCAGATTCCTTTCAAGCCTTTAAAGCAAGTAGGATCCTGGGTTTGCGTAAGAAGCTGTCATAGCAAATTTTCTCTCTTTGTACAGAGATACAAATTTCCTTCTGGTTTCTAGCTATCAAACATCAGCTCAAGGTGTGAATGCTAAACAAGCTGACTTGGTGCCTGAAGCGTGTTCGCTAATATCAAAGTTCTGGTTGGACCATAGTGGCAACTTCCTGACCTCGCTAGAGGTTTGCCTAGCTGTAATTCAGTGAGCTTTGCTGCTCCTCCATTAAAAAAAGTAAATTTTTGCTCCTGTTTCAAGTCCTGTGTTTGTCCCTTTTCTCTAACAGAGAGACATAAGTGTGCATGGTAAGGGTGATTACTTGACTGCTCTTTAATTATAGACGCCTTGACCATACATGTCTTTACATTGGTGCATTTTGCATTTACTTTCGTTTGAGTGTAGAATGGATTGCTAATTGATAAAGCAAAAATAACATAAGTCTGGATTTAAAAGACATATGCTTTGCACTCCTTTAATTATATTATTAAATTAGTAATAATAGTTGTATAATATATTGTAATAGTATAATAGTTATAAAGCTTAAAGTGACAAAGGTAGTGGCAAAGAGCAGGTTGATGAGGTTTGGGTTTTGGCTGTTTCATCTGTTCTTTTATAGCTCAAAGTGAAAAAATGGATTTCCATTGCAAGATTTGTAAGGGTACTGAGGCAGGACAACGGGGAATCTGGCACTCAGCCTTCTGTGGGTCAGAAATCCCCATGGTGTGCATGGTCTGGGCTCTGGCGTCGCCGTCTGAATATCTGAGTTGCTGTGAAGAGGATTTTTCAGAGGTGATTCAGCTGCGGTTTCTGAGGATGGGGCGGTTCTGTGTTTCTCTGGTCATAAAAAGCACAGTGCAAATGCCAACATCCCGTTAGCGCTGTGTTCTCCTCGTAACTGCGCGGTTAAGCCTGAGCTCATTTCTCTGAGCTCTCAGGGTTGCATAGTGCACTTACTGTTAATATGATAAAAAATGTCTGCGGTAGAGGAGATCCGTGAGTGCTTGATGGGCAGCATGTGCTAATGGGTCATCATCGCTTTAGATTCCCCTGCAAAGGTTAGGGATTCATTTTCCTGCTGGTGGGACCAGGGAGGCACAGAAGTCAGAGGGAGGCAATCTGTGAAGGCATCTCAGGGGGATCTGCGGCGCTGCGATGTGCTCTCCTTCCTCGCTGTGCATGAGGAGTGATGAGTCACTTCTGCTTTTTCCAAAGGATCTGTTCCTTTGCAGACATAAGCTGTTGTTGATAATTTTTTCCCTTTATTTTTCCCTTTATGACAAACCAGCAATTGATGGGTTTTGTCACCAGTTATAAAGAAACAAACAATACCTATCATTATGCTGCAGAAAGGAAAATTGCACAGAGATAAAGTATATTTTAACTGTGACATCCATTTATAAAGGGTAAACTGCCAAAGTCGAGGGGCTTTAAATGTGGTAAATACCCCTAAAGAAATCTAGCTCAAGAAAATTAGTAGTGATGGCATGTTACATCCTAAGCAAGATGTAGTTCCTTACCTCAATTTGCCATAAAGCTGCACAAATATTTAATGTGTGGAGGAAGATAGGACCTTTTTTAACGGACATTTGCCATAGTCAGATGAGGTTTGGGTTTGTTAGTCTTCCTTTAGCATTGGGATGTGTGACAGTATAAACAAAGGAGAAAAATAATGGTGGGCCAGGATACCAAGGTGAATTTTTGAGAGGAAAAATAGGCTCTCCTAAGAGAAGGGGGAAGGACAATAGTGTGTAATGACAAGGGTTAAAAAAAAAGAGATGATGTGAGGGATGTGCAGAAATGGAAGGATGAGAGGTTTGAGCTGAAGGGGAGGGGTGTGCATTAGCGCAGAGGAAATCTCTCCCCGCTGGTATGCATAGAGAAATTTCCTGCCTTATGTTTTGGTTTCTTAATAGTTATCTGACTATAAAATTAACCTGCATCATTTTATGGTAGTTGAATGGCAGTTAAATTAACCCACTTTCAAAATAGAGCTTACCTAGCCCGTCAGCTCTGAGACGGTTTCGTCCCCAGGCATCCAGGGCTGCAATCCACTTCTCTGCCTTAACCTATTTCCCAAGCAGGCAGCCAAAGTGGTGCATCAGAAAGAGGGTTTGCTGCTTAGCCCAGCAGCTGATAGGGAATACGGACATGTATCAAATTGCTAATTCGTTTTTCACTAGGCATTTCTGTGCAAGGAGGGATAGCGTTGGCAGGTGGGGAGTGCTGCCGTCAGGAGTTGATACTGTTTCTATTAACAGCGTGCCCTTGATTATCTGAGGCCCAATTATCTGAATCTCCAGGTTATCTGAAATGGGGTCATATCCCCCAATGTCTGTTAATTACACCCAAGATACCCTCTGCTCTCCAGTCTTCCACTGGCCCCTCCCAAGGGGTGACTGGGCTGTGCTGAGTGTGGTTAGCTCTAACGAGTGCTCTGCCTAACTGCTGCATTTCGGTTTTCATATCCATGTTGGAAAAAAACCCAACCTGGGTAATTGCAGACTTTAAAATCCTTGAAAACGTCTAGAAATAGGCAGTGGCAGTGTGTAGCAATGTGCCTGTTGGAGCTGGCACAGCAAAGTCTGTGGCGAGGGCATTCAATGCATTTGGGTTTTCTTCTCCCTTGCAGTGTAGATGCAGCTTAGGAGGAGGAGATGGGGTCTCTCAGAGCACAGCATGTGCTCGCAAGCCTTCATTTACTGCAGATCAGTGCACCTTTGGTGGGAGTTTTCTAGTTTGCTTGCATTTGCAGTGGCTCCAGCTGACCTGTGTGTGGATGCCCAAGACTTGGGAAGGGACAGCTTTGTCTCTGATATGCTGCAGGACACATGGGAAGATAGAGCAGGGAAGACACCATACACCTGCCTCACCTTGGGCCCAGAGCCAGTGTGCGTTCCTGACTCATACCTGGGACAGCTGAAGATACCCAGGGCATCCTTCCCTACTCCATAATCCATGTGGTTCATTCCCCCTTCTCTTAACAGGGTGCTGCTTTTTTTAAAATGTGCAAAGCTGTGAAAGTCATTGTAGGAATTTTTTTTTTCCCTGCAAGCTTTTGTTATCTGTCTTCTGGTGCTGTCTGTTTTTCTGTCTATTCTGGTCTTCTGGTGCTATCTATCCTTTTGGAGCACCTAGGGAAGATGGGGGGGTACTGCCTCAACAAGAAACAATCATGGATTTTTTTTTTTTTCCCTTTAAGGGAAGATCCCAAATGAGCTTGATAATTAGAAAAATTAGCAAGGACAATTCTGGAAAGGCTTTGAAAGCTAGTATATAGATTAATATTTCTAACATGATAAATTTCCCTTGGTTTTAAAGCAGTAAGATTTTTAATTAGGCATTAAATATTGTATTAGAAGTATCACAAGTGATGATAAACTACTATAGAATATAGTTGGGTTAGTTACTTGGGGAAGCTGAGAGTGGAGGAAGTTACAACAGGCATATAAAAAAGCTAAACTTACTTGAGATTGCTATTGAGTTTTTTAATGTGAAAACAACTTTGGTTTGTTTAATTTTTATTTGGTTACAGGTGGGGAGAAGTGATTTTTAATGTTCTACTATTTTAAAAATTAAATCAGCAAATAAAAGACACCACTCTGAAGGGTTAAAAGTCTGGGTCTGTAATGGATATCTGTTGTTTGTCCAGTCAGTTGGCTTACTGTACAATCTGGATACTTTGATGAATATGTGCAGCTGACAAAACCCCCAAGCAAACAAATCCCATCTATAATTTGTTTCTTCCTGCTTTTCAGTTGAAATACGAGCTCAGTCCATCCCCATGTGCGTCACCAAGAATGGAGTAAATTCAGGGGCCTTGAGAATCTGGTAGAAATACTTCCATAGTTATTTTAGCTGTGCTTTGCACAACTTCAGCTTTTAATATAGGGAAGGAAAATTCTTTTTCTCCTTCCTAGCTGTTATGTGAAGCCTCCGCTCTTTGAGTGCTTTTCTATTTTTTTTCAGTGCAGTGAGAGAGAATTACTGTAGCACCCACAGAGGTGTGAAGGGACTCATTCATCTGTGTGGGGAGTGTTAGGTGCCAGGCATATTTCTGAGGATTGAAATACAGGCATTTAAAATGGTGCATCCAGTGTCAGCCTTTAATTGGGGCTTTGAGAGATGAGCTCCAGAAAATCTTGCTGCCGTGGCTTACACTATTTGTGCCCACGGCTGATTTGCCCGTCTCCTGCAAGGAATTGTCGCATCCCAGAGCAGTGCCAGCAGAAGGAAGCATGTCCCCCACCTCCACCTCTCAAAGATCTGTGCTACAGTTATGAGAGGAGATGGGTTTGAGCACAGTACCACGTGTCAGATGGTGTCTCGGTCCCAGTGTGTTTGCTTTTGCATGGCCACTCCAGCAAGCTGGACTGGGACTGGCAGAGAACTGCTTTCCCCCTTCTGCTGGGTGAGACCTCTACATGCAGCCCTCTGGCATGGGCAAAGTGAGCCCACCTTTGGCAACCCCCAGCACAGACACTTCCAAGCGCACGCTGAGCACGCAGGATTCACTGCACCCCTGGGGCTGGGGTCAGCTCACCTGACTGCCAGCAGTGAGCGAGCTCCTTTTAAAAGGCTGCTTCTCCTTCGTAATCCCTCAAAAGGGCATTTCCACTTGCCCTGAAAAATAAATTAAGTGGCTGAAACCAGCAGGGCTGGAGGTGCCGCTCGAAGGCAGAGACACCTTGGGCTCACAAGTGGGCATGGTCAGTGCTTTGAGTTCAGCTGACAGAGAGCATTGCTCACCAGTTAGGCTTTTTTCCTAGTCATCCATGTTTCTCAAATCTCTGCTTTCAGTCAGGTTTCCAAGGCACCCTTCAGCTTGGTGGGGTACTTGAGTGGCACCTCTGGTTTTGGGTGCTGCAAGGCAGTGCTCCACCAACTGGCACAGAGTCTGCTGCATGGCAGCAGGAGAGGGAGGGGAGAGGTCATCCCCATAAAAATACTGAATTGGATTTTATAAGTTTATAGCTATGTTTTGTTTCTTTTACAGAACTATAATCCTGGTGCTTAAAGTCTGAAATGAACAGAAACACTTAACCTTGAACTTCTGTTCTGCAGCTGCTTCTTGTGCCTCTGAGGTACAAAACATACCTGTAAACTTATAATCAATTAAACCAATGTTCAAGGGCTAAAATAAAGAAGCCCAAAAAGAGTACAGGCTTCATGTTCAGTAGTGAGAAACTTGGGGTAGGCAAACCAGAAGATTGCAGTTGGCAATCGACAGGTTTTCGGAGACCAGCTTCCCAGGTAGGTTGGTATAAACCAGCTGATTTCTTTCTCCTTTTCTTTCTTCCCCTCCTTGCTCCCCACCCTAAATACACTCTTGAGCCAGAAGGCAGGCTGACCGGCCCTAAATCTCTGTTTATTGAATTCACAAGCAGAGCAAGCACAGTGTCACCCTGGTTACAATTGGAAGAGGGAGATATGACAATCCCATGACTGGGTTGGGGGCCCTGCAGAAACTGGGAAAAGCATCTCAGGCTGTATAGGGGGAAATACATACAAATAACTTGGCCTTTCTTCACCATGCTGTAAATCCTATATCTGTGTTACGGACAGGTTACCTATGCCTTCCCCCAGCCCCATCATCCCAAACCGTGTGGCCTTTGTTGGAGGCACCGCGGGTCACCTCCAGCAAGAGCTGGGGGAGGGTTGACTTCAAACTCCACTAAACAGTAGAGGCACAATGCAAACAAATGTATTGCTGCACGCAGCTATGCAAATAGCTTCAGAGCGCAGCACGTTTTCTCCAGCATTAATTGCTGCACCACCGGGGTTGCGTAGCAACAGCTCCGCTTGTGCCTCTGACAGCTCCTGCCCCTTGATGCCTCTGACACCTTCTGTGGCAGGCAGGGAAGGGGGAGAGAAGAGGGTTACCCTGGGAAAGCTAGAAGGGCTGGGAGGTATTGAGGTACTGTGGCGCTAAGATTTGCTTAGGATGCTGCGGTTGTTTTGTGCTGGCCTGTAGTGACATGTGCTGTGGGGCTGGAAGCAGAGTGTTGGGGCACACGAACAGAGGAGCCTCGATGGCTGCAGCCTTGTGTCAACAGCATTCAAGGCTGACAGGCAGAAAGGGCAGACCTGCCACCTCCCAGGCTCTGCAGGAGGGCTCACTGACAGGTGGGCTGTCTCTCCCATTGCAGTGAATCCTTCTTGTGGCTGTGCTTGCAGCTTGGCTGTAGGCATAGAGGGTCACCAGATACCCTCTATGCCTCTCACTGACCATGAATCTCCTTTAGACTTGTGACTTTTCCAGCCTTTGAGAGAGATGGCGTATTCCTCATGCACACCTAAAACTAAGAGAGCCTTGGGCCAAGCACCCTAGGGAGGGGCAAGCACACACATCAAAGAGAAGGCTGCAGGTGGTACAGGCATCCTTGGGCTCCCTCACTGGTCTGTCCAGCCCACCAGCCTCTATGGGACTGGTCTGTGCCTCCCAAAAAAAGGCAGGCTCTTCAGAGAGAGGGCTGGCTGCCTCCTGATAATAATTCTTCCTTCTGTTTAAAACCATGTTCCCAATTCCCATCCTCTGTGTTCACCAGTCATTCTTCAGCTCCCACTGTGCCTTTTGGCAGGGTGTGGAATCTGTCAGGCCCCTCTCCCTGGGAAACCACTTCAGCTCTGCAGTCTCCTCTTCTCTCCCTCTCCTCCCCTCCCCTCAGTAGCTTGGGGGGACAGGGAGAAGAGGGATAGAGGTGGGACTCAGCCATGCTTAGAGCCCGGCCATAGGTGGTGGGAAGAGCTCTGCCCCCAGGTTATCCTTAGACACCCAGAAAAAGTGCCTGCTGCACCTAAACAGGGATGGGCTGGGGAAGGAGGAGATGAGCTCAAGGTGAGAAATTGCAGCCCATCTTTGAGCTGAAGTGACATGACAGCAGAGAACCCTGAACACAACATGCTGGCAAAAGCAGGTGAATTGTGTCACTGAGTGCAAGACGGGTCTTCTAAGGAGAAAGGGCATCAGAGCTGAATGGATTTATTTCTTTTATCAAGCAGGAAAATGTTTATCTCTGGTTTTTAAATTTACAGCTTGACAAGCTGTGCATATCTCTGATTGACTCCTTGGAGTACAGTGGGTCAGATAAAGTGACAATGAGTACCAAGGTCTGAGTCACAGTTCAGAGAAAGAAACTAGGTGAAGGCAAGGCAGAAATGTCACTGAAGCCTTTAGGATCAGGGAGCGCAGGTCCCTCCTGCCATGCAAGCAGGACATGGGTCTTTTCCAGCTCCATACGTCTGTGCAAAAGTCATGACTTGTGGCCAGCTGTGTTTGGCGTCATGGTTGCAAGGCGAGGAAGGACTGTGCCTGGCCAGTTTGGTCCCTTCTCCCAGACTACACATCACCCAGCCTTTTCTTTCTTGCAACCCCACCTGAGCAACCACTTTGCCTATGCCATGGAGTCGTATTTCACAGCCGTTGTGTGTAGCTCTGAAGGTGCTCTGGCAAGGAGGGATTTGGCTGTTTGGCCACTGTAACCCCTTCCCGTGGCTGCCCAGGGAGCATGGCAGTGAGGTGGGCCAGGGCAGGGCCCCAGATCTGCCACTGCCATTATAAATTCAGGCTCCTCGTGGGAAGATGGCTGCTGCTCCTCAGTGCTGAGCTTGCAAGCAGGTAAGGGGAGAGTCACTGCCTTCTTAGCAGAGGTGGAGAAAAATTACACTGAGCCCTGCCTTTTCAAAAAGCCCCCTGCTCCAAACCCAGGGAGGTGAACGGTTTTTTATCTCCTTTTGTTATTCAGCAGGGCAAGGGGAGGAGCTGGGCTGTGTAAGAGATCCTGGCTGACATAACCCTTCCCATGCAGGGCTCTGGAAAGGGGCCAGGTTATACCTGAGTATTTTTATTTAAACTAATCCCAGTCGTTTAAATTGAAAGCAAGCCATTGAAGACCCAGGTAGAACCAGTTGAGACGGTTGCTGGAGGGCGTTTTTCTTGACGGGTGTAGTAAAGCAGTCTCGAGGTATGTTGTTTATCACTAACCCTGGGAATATGTTCGGTAGGTGCTGGAACACATCTGGCAAGTTGAGCTCGCTCAGCCTTTCCAGATGGTTTTGGGAAAACCCTGCCCAAGAAGCCTTTAGGGAAACTGGGTGCCGTGATCAAGAGGCAAAGCCTCATTATGCGTGAAACACCTTATGTGTGAGCAAATTGGAAAGCAAAGGGCTGGCTGGCAGCTGCTCAGGGCAGGCTTGGCTGCACCCTGGCATTTCTGGGTGAAGAGGAGACCTGGCCAGCCCTGAGCCTGAAGCAGCCCTGGGCACCTCTCTGGGGAAAGCAGCCAGCAAGCAGTAAGTAAGGAACTGGGGAGGGCTACCTGGGGGTGACTCTGGCATGCTGGCTGCCACTGATCATGGCTGGCTCCAGCCTCTGGCTGTCTCTCCTCCGTTTCTCTCTTGATGGCTCCTCTGAGCCAGGGCTCTTCCTCCTTGTCCACCTGTTGAGCCCTGCACCTGGCAGCATGGAGAGGGAAAAACTGCTCCAAATGAAGCTGCTTTTTCCCCACCCTCCCCTGAACCCTGTGATAAGCATTGCCCCCCTTGACCCAACTGAGTGAGGTTGGTGTCTGATGCTGGCAAGGGGCAGAGAAAGGCTGTATGGTGAGAAAGGACTTTCACTCCTCCAGTACAAGGCCAGGAGGTGCAAAGTGCAACTGTTACTGCGACGTTTCTGGCAAAGATCCTGTGTCAGGCAGTGTGGGTGCCAAGGCGCGGGGCCCCCTCGGTGTGGTCAGGACAGGGTGGGAATTGACTGTGCTGCCGTTGGGAACAGATATGGTCTCGATAACAGCACCTGTCATGACATTCATGATGAGTTCATGAAAACATTGGGTAATTATCCCTTAACCTCTGCACAAGTAAATCCTAATTGATTGCCTCTGCCAAGCAGGTAAATGATAATGGCCTGGGTTTGAGCGCTAGCTAGTGGCAGTGACCCTGTGCTGTAGAAACCCACCTTTCTGCACGACCACTGCATGCTGACAGCCCATCAGCTGCAGAAACACTTCATTAAATGGCAGCTATTCAGAGGTCAGTGCAAATGGCATACCACTGCCTAGGGTGCATTGCTGCCTGCACGTCCTGCAGGTTGGGAGCTTACCAAATTTTCTGTGCTGATTACAGAGAAGGCTCAGATCTGTCCCTTTTAGCCCAGACCCATCTTCTGCTGCTGACGTGTGAGTTGAATTTGAAGACTTTGAGTAGTTCAAGATTCCTGGCATCTAGCTGCCCAGCTGGGATGCTGCTTTGCTGTCACCCAAACTGACAGTGCAGAGTGAGTGTGCAGAGGAGTGCAGCCATCCTGGTATGTCCCAGAAGTACTGTGCCTCCTACACCAGGTGCCATGCAGAAAGTAAATCTGGTTCTTTTTAGGTTTGCTTTGAACATGTGACATGGTGCCTACACACTGGGATGTCCTAGGCAGAAGTATAATTAAGGGTGCTCTGGCAATGGGAGACAAACAAAAGTGCAGTCTGTCTCCTGCCAGCAGTGTGCACACATATGTGTGCATGCTGGGAGTGAAGGGATATTTGCCAGCTCCAGGAAAACAGGACGATTGATCTCACCTGGAGGTCAGGCGAGCAATGTGCCTGAGTGGGAGGGGAAGGGTTATTCTGGTTTTGCAGCATAAACTTTTCTTCTCTGAGACATGTTACTGATTGCTTCTCTCTTTGTCTCTTTAGTGAGGATGCAGCAGAGACAATAGCAATAGACTCTAACAATCAGCCGAAGTCTCCACTGGAAAAATTTATGGTCAGATTGTGTACACATCACCAGAAGCAGTTCATTCGTGTGCTAAACGACATATACACTGAAGTACAACCAGACTCTGACAGCCTACAGTTGTCTGAATCCGAGAGCATGGAGGTCTCTACTTGTGGCTCTGGTTGTAGCCAGCAAAGCACTGAAAATCAGGATAAGGGTGCTACTTGTACTGAATCAAAGCTCCCTTCTTCCTTGGACCCAGGACAGTCAGGGTCTGATGACCCCTTGCATGTCACGGGACAAGCTCTGAAGCAGCCAGTGGAACTGAAGTCTCTGGACACAGCAGAGACCTCCAGTCCTGCTTTGAGAAGGGACTTCTGTGAGCTCCCTGTCACCAGGCTTCACTCTGCTAGTCCAAAGGATAGCTCCACCCAAGGATACCTCAGCACATTGAACTCTTCTTTGAATTTCCATCATGCCGCAAAAAGCTTGGAAGGGCAGCAACCTGCTGGACATGAGCAAGAAGCCAGTGTCAGAAAGTGTGAGGACAGTAAAGAGCAGCTAGCAGGTAAGACTCTTATGGAAGGTTATATTTCAGTCAAAGTGGCAAATGTGAATGGCAGTGAGGACAGCTTAGACAGCTGTCTGGGATCACAAAAGAGCTCTTTCAGGGCTCTGCCGGAAGAGTCCTGGGATCCCGGCTTTGCGGTGCCGCCCCCTCGCAGAGCCGACAAAGAGAACACTTTGCAATGCAGCTCGAAAGCATCTTTGCATCAGGACTTAGACACAAAAGAACAGGATGCGAGACCAAAGCAAGAAAACCACCTGCATGCCATGGCCAGGGGCAAGGCAGGCTGCCACCTGCACCCAGCCGACAAGGGCCTGCTCGACAAGTCCAAAGAGGGCTGGCTGCCCACTGGTGCTGCACCAGCCACCCACCGGACCCCCAGTGGGCACCACCCCCGCGCCAAGGCAGCCTCCCTCAGGTCCACTCGGAAGAGCAAGAAGACGTCAGGATTGAGGATCAATGACTACGACAACCAATGCGACGTGGTCTACATCAGCCAGCCCATCACTGAGTGCCATTTTGAGAGCCAGCGGTCGGTGTCGTCCCGCAGGACTGCAAGGAAGAGCACACGGGGCTATTACTTCAATGGGGAGTGCTGTGAGCTCCCGACTGTCCGCACGCTGGTTAAGAGCTCCCGGGCAGAGGAGAGGGCGAATAGCCCAGCACTGAGAACAGAGACCCTCGTAAGCACGAAGCCGCCCCTTGTGCTCTCAGCTGGGGGGTCTGCAGGGGCAGGACAGGAAGGTGAGAAGAGGGTTTCCCTGAGGCTCCTGGCCAAAGTGGCACCAACCAGCCAAGAAACGAAAGAAAGAGCTGAGCTGGGCTCCATGCAGCTCCGGGATACCCGAGCGCTGCGGTCGAGGGAAGCTGCTGTGGCCATGCCCTTCTTCTCCCTTTCTGCTCCCCCCAGCCCCCAGAAAGAGGACAGATTGGCCAGCTCACAGCTCCCTGGCTCCCCTCCTGCTGAAGGAGGGGGGATGAGAGTGGGAGGCACTGCCACCTGGGAGACCAGCAGCAGCCTGGTCTCCTCCGAGGACAGCAGTGGCAGCAAGCAGGCTACTGATTTTGCTGCCCTTCCAGTCTCAGAAGCACACAATGGGGAGGAAGGTTGTGCAGGCTCTGACATACAAACTGATCCAAACCTCTCTGCCAGCCTGGAGCCAAAGTACTCCTCACAGCCCTCCACCACTACAGACACAGCACCCCTGGCCCATGATGGTGCTAGGGATCCTGCCCAGCTTCCAGGCTCAGGGGATGCAGAGCTCTGTGAGAAGTGTCTGGCAGAACCTTCCCCATGCTCTCCAGCTTCACAAGCTCCTGATGAGCCGCCTGCCACCATGGATGAGGAAAGCCCCTTGGAGTCCCCTGAAACTGTGCAGTGTGTGGATGTGAACAAAAGCATCGATGCTAAACCAGAAGCTGAATCATTGGTCAGGGTGGATGATGGCTCTCTTGAGCAGGAGGATGCTGTGCTGATCAGCACAGCCCTCCCCAAAATTTCAGAAGGGGGTGCAGTGGAGAATAACAGCACAGCAAGTGAAAAAGAGCCCATTGAAGGGGAAATGCCACCTGAACCCAAGAGCTCAGACACTGCAGGAAAAGACTCTGTCTCTTCCAAGGACAGTCTAGACAAGAAACGAAAGAAAGGCAGGAGAGCACTTGTGGCATCAGACCGATGTCTCCGAAGCCAGCAATCCCAGTCTTCTGCAGAGGGCAGTGCTGAGGACTCTGGCTCTTCCAGCTCTGTGCAGCTTCCTTCCCTTCAGATCAAACCCTCCAAGAGCCCTGGTGCTAAGCGAATCAAGAGAGAAGTGGAACTGGATGAGGCAGTATCCATGCACTTCCCAAATGACTGCTTCCCTGATGTGCTGCTCAAAACCAGTGAGGGGCCAGGCACTGGCCAGGCTCCAGAGAGCATCACTGAGCAGCAGCCAGGCGAGGAGAATGGTGTCACTACCAGACAAACCTATAAAAGCATCTTAGCAAAAGAGACTGCTGCAGAGGGAGAAAATCCCTCTAAAGATGAACTCTCTGCTAACAGCAGCCAAAGCCAACTGAGTGAGGTGCTGGAAGTCAGCGTTCAGGCTGATTCTGAGAAGAACATTCTCCTCCCTCCAGAGAGCAGTGTTCCTGCAAATGATGCTGAGCAAGTGGATCTGAAACCAGGCAATGTCAGTGCAAAGGGCAAGGAGAGCTTCGACACTGCCAGGGATATGGGCAAGCCAGTGAACCACAAGCTGGTGACCGAGTCACCTCCATGTCCCAGCAGCAGAGGTGGAAGCAAGCATCTTCCATCAAAAACTGCAAAGCATAAAAAGGTTGCCCTGCAGTTTTATAACTTACGACACACACCTACACCCACAGACACTGCAAAAAAGAGCACACCAGGGAAGGAGTCTATGCAAGCGATCCCCAAACCAAGAGATGAGCACAGTTCAGGGAATTATGAGTGCCCAGCACTAGAGGACACAGACGTGGCTGACAGCAAACCAAAGTTCATGGAGTGGTGTGCTGAAGAGGAGAACCAGGAGCTCATTGCTGAGTTCAACACTCAGTACATGAAAATCCAGAAGGGCTGGATTCAGCTGGAGAAGGAGGTGCAGCCGACCCCCAAGGTAAAGAACAGAGCTGACAAGCTGAAAGAGATTTGGAAAAGCAAGAAAAGAACACGAAAAAGTAGAGGCTCGCTGGAAGTGCAGAAGCTTTCTCCTGTCCAGATGCTGTTTATGAAGGCCTTTAAGCTGTCTGATATATGCCAGTGGTTTCTGGAGACAACTGAAACCAGGTCTCTAGTAATTGTGAAGAAACTAAACACCCGTCTCCCAGGGGAGATCCCCCCCATCAAAGTCCCCATGCAGAAATATTCCACCTCCAGTCTCTACCCCAGCTCACTACAAGCTGAACGTTTGAAAAAACATCTCAAGAAGTTCGCCGCCACTACCCCGGCTCGGAATAACTTGAAGAACCAAAAGCTTTGGGCCAAAATTCGTGAGAATGTTGATAAAGCAGAGGCTGAAGAAGCCAGCACTCTCAACCAGACCTCTCCCACTGATGCTGGCACCAAGGAGCTGAGCGAAGACAAAACCATCCAAACTGCCCTCAGCTTGCCCACACAGGCCAGCACCAGGATCCTGCGCAAGTACTCCAACCTACGGGGCAAGCTGCGAGCCCAGCAGCGCATGGTGAAGCCAGAGAAGCGGGGTGATGGCCCAGGGGACCATCTGTCCCTGGAGAACAAGCAGAGCCGGAAGAGTGTGTGCATCAACCCCCTGATGTCTCCAAAGTTGGCCTTGCAGATCAAAGCAGCTGCCTTCCCTGCTAAATCTCCATCAGTGGATGGGACGGGGAAGGGACGGAAGGGGAAGGGCAGATCTCAAGAGGACCCCTTACCCAAAGTTGACCTCCAGCTCAGCAAGAAGAAGAAGATGCTGAAGGAGAGCAGGAGCACCCAGGAGCGATCCAACTCCTCCACCAAGGACAAGCTGCCTGCCAAGAAGGCCAGTAAAATAAAGCATTCAGAGGTCAACACGAAAGCTCCCGCCACCCGGAAACAGGCAGCCATGGAGAAGAGCAATAAGGTAGCCAGAAAAATTTCTTTCAGAGAGAAGAGAGTCCCGAAAAGGCAGCTGGAGAAGGTGCGGCTCCCTATGCGGAAGGGCAAGGAGAACACAAGCAGACGGGCTGTGCTCCCCTCCAGCCATGAGGAGCTGTCCAAGTCCCCAAAGCAGAAGCCCCTGGGGGAGTCCTCCACACGGTCACAGAAGATGGCCAACAAGAAGCACAGCAGTGGGAAGACCCTGACAAGGTCCATGAAGAAGATGCAGGAGAACAATGTGTCACAGGGCAAGAGGAAGCTGAGGGCGAAAATGGACTGTTCACACAGCAAACGCTCACGACTGGACCCAAAATAGCAAAGAACCGGTAGCCATGTACAAAACTGATGTATAGTAGTAACCCTTTACCATGCATTAACTAAAGCTGCTTTTATAAGCTGTAGCAAGCCTTTAAAAATCCGCAGTTAAAGGATAACACCCATGATTTTAGGCATCAGCAGATGTGTCTTGGACAGAGAAGAGGTCGGCCTGTCTGGCTCTGCTGTTCAGAAGGAAGTTTCTGCAGTTTGAAAGTTCCTTGGGTTTTTTTAAACTTGGAACCAGGCAGTTTTTGTTAAAAGTACAGTGCCTTATTTATCACTTTAAAAATAAAAATAAGAAGCTAGTCTGTGTGATTTGGAGGCTTGCGTTTTATACTTGAGGCACAAGCACTTGTACTGTAGCAGAAAGAAAACCACCTTCGTGCACATGAAGTAGCTTTTGTCAGCCTTTGGGTGCACACAAACATTTCCCTTTCCTTCAGAGTCCTCCTTCTGTCTGTCTTTTTAGTGGCATTTAAAGCAAAACCAAAACCATTTCCCATCACTGAAGGGAGAGAAAGGCGAGTCTGTCCTTTGTTGGTTTGTTGGTAGCAGCTGCTGGTGTCCTGGACTGTTAGGCGCATACGAGTGTGAAGTACCTCCTGGTGTGTGTGCTGCTGATGGCTGCCCACTGCACAGCCCATGAGGTGAGGAGGACCCGCTCAGGCTGAGGAGATGCCGAGGAGGCACTGGGTACCAGGCTGCTGCATCCACTGCTGCCGGCCAGGTGTGCTGGGCTGTATATCTTTTTTCTTGCTGGCTTCAGGGAAGAAGCAGTCCTGCCATGCTCTGCTTTTGGACAGACCTCCTTCTCCCATTTCCTTGCCCTCGTGGTGATTTATGTGGTCTCTACGGCAGAGCTGTTTCTGCAGCTCTTCACTGAAAGTTGAATCTCTCCCTTTTTAAGGGCTTGAGCTCCTTCTGCTGTTGGTGCTCTGCAGGAGTGGAGCCCTAGCCCATACCCTGTGCTTTTGTGCACGTCTTTCCTAGTGCTCTCCTAAGCCAGGATTTGCAGTTAGAATAGGGTTGAGATAAGGGACTGGCTTAAGTTTATTTTTTACCATAATCTGCATTTCATTCTTTTCCTAGCAAGGTGTGGGAGATTTGTCCTTGCTTGTGTCTGGCTGTGGAGTCTGAAAGCAACCGAACCTCTGCTCTGTCCTTTGCAGGGCTCCTCCTAAGGCCTCTGCAGCATGTTTAAAAGGGGGTCTGCAGTGTCAGAATAGGGTCACAGTGCCTGGTTCCTCTGAGAAAAACCTGTTAGACGTGCACAGAGTGTGTGGCTCTGCTGGCTCTGCCAGGCAGAAACCATCAGCGGGTGGGAAGTGAGCTCTGTGATGTCTTCTCGGGAAAGGACCCTGCGCAGCCGTTGCATCCCCATGGCTTCACTGTCGCATTCCTGCACAGAGTCCATTTGCAGGAGTCCCAGTGCTACCCTCTGCCCAAAGAAAGCAGCAATGCCTGGCAGGCACCATGCAGGCTCTGGGGGCAACAGACCTTTAACAGCCACCTTGCTGGTCCTGGCTCTGCTGCTTGTCCCTGCTGAGAGCAAGGCTCTGGTGCAAGCCATGAATTCAAGAGATGCCTGCCCTGAGAGCAGAGGCTGGAGAGGGATTCGCTGCAAAGGGAATTGCTTTTCATGGTTGGCATTGAACCTTAGATCACAAAACCTGGGGGCTAGAGGTGAAAGGCAAATAATTGTCTTTATATCTTTCACTGCACCTGTTTAGTACAGAGGATGTAATCAGGTATTTTGGGATTCACACGCCCTGCAGAGACCACCTCTGGTTCTCTTGAAGGTATTCCCTTTCCCCAGCACTGAGGCACCTGAGACTGCAGCACATTTTTCTCTTACTGTGAAATGGCTGATTTAAAAAAAAAAAAATCTTTTCCCTTTCCACTGAATCGTGCCAGAATAAGTTAACTCTCTGAACAGCTAGGACGTGATTAAATCTAGCCTGTCAGTCCCTGTACAGATTAATATGAAATTATCTATTACTTTAATTTTTACTGCATGCATTAAATACGTTAAATATTCCATCAGAAAAGATTTAAAAGCATTTCAGGAGAGGTGTGAGGCAGGAGGGCACTGATGGCAGTTCAATGACTGATCTGTACCTTTCTTTCAAGTTGTCTTTCCCTCTTGCTTCCCCATCTGTACTTAGAGTCCTTGTCTAAGCTCTGTCTGGGGCAGCCTCTCTGCAGTCACATGGGCCTGGGGTTTCCTCTCCTTCCTCTGGGCCAGGTGTGCATGTGAGCACTCCTCTTACCGCTGGTCCTCATGCTGCTCCCCTGCAGCAAACTCCCCCCTTTCCCCACCCTTCACCACCACTCCTGAAGCGCCTGTGCTGCCCTTCATGCACTGAGTGCTCCTTGGGGCTTTCCCCCTCTTTTTCTTTCATTTTTTGGCTGCTGGTAGATGCAGGCTCTCTGTCTTCTGTTCTTCTGGGAGCAGGAACCTCGTTAGGATAAAACCATAGAGAAAGCAAGTGGAGAGAGGCTTTCTAGATGGGGTGCTGCACTCCAGCCTCCCAGCTGCTTTCCTATGCCCTGTGCCTTCACCAGCACTGGTTTGAGTGTGGCAAGGCTGGGAGATGGCAGGTGTCTCACTAGTGCTGGAGGGGAGCAGCATCTGGACATCTGTCCCAGTTGAGTCTGTGCTGCTTGGGTTAGGCAGTGATGGGATCAGCACACTGAGCTTCCTGGCAATGTCCCTGACAAGCATTGGCTCCAAAGGGGAATAGCCAGGACCTCTTGTGTGAAGGAAGCAGAGGTGCTAAAAGGAAAGCTGTATTCCTCCCACACCTTTGAACTTCCAGTCTCATTTTATAGTCTTGTCTTGCATTGCTGTGTTTTGACAGGTTGGATAGAGGTTTCCCGTACTGAAGGCAAGGAATTGCAGGACTCTGGAAGGGAGTGAGGTGGGTGTGGTGGTGCTGAACAGTGTGCAGGCAATGTGGTCTGAGACTCAGAGTGCCTACAGCTTATCTCAGCCTCTGATCATCTTCAATGAGCATCTCTGTCCCTCCCTGTGGGGTGCCAGAGATGTCTAACAAACCCTGGTTTTCCCACATTAGAGCTGGTATGTCCTGTGCAAACAGTAATGCTCATCAGATCTGTGCAAAGAGCCTAACAGGAGCGGGGCTGACACTTGTAGGTGTAAATCTGAATTTCTGCACCCTTTAACAAGGGTGTGTGGGGGGTTGTCAGGATGAGGCTGAAAAGAGGGTTCTGGACTGGGCTGTGAGTTGTTAATCTTGTCTTCAGAATCCAAAAGAAAAAAAAGCAAATAATTCTGAGGGGGGAGTTTCAAACAAAGCCATTTTTAAATACAATTGCCCCAGCTTGATGCATAGGACCAGACCAGGGGCACCTGGCTTGGGTAGGCAGATGCAGAGCAGCACCTCAAGCATCTGCAGGAGCAGGGAGCAGTAAGTAGGTTTGCAGGAAGTGCCAAGCTGGGCTGTCCCAGGGGGTGAGATGGTCTGAGGTTTAGTTGACAGGATGCCCTCAACTCTCTGCTCCACTGTCCTTAGGGCTGGTCCCTGGTCCCACAGCCTCTGCAGGGCTCTCCCCAGCCAGGCAAATAAACCCCACTCTGAAGTGCTCTGCTCTCTGCCTTCTCCTTGCCTCCAAACAACTCCACCTTATTACAATTTTGAGGAAAGCTGGAGTGGTTCCTCTCTATATCTTGCTGTTTGTGAGGAGCTGGAAGGAATGTTTCCTCTCACAGCTGCTGCGCTGTGGGTGGTGGATTTAACTCATGCAGGTAGTTTTTAGGGAGAGCTGGCTGATTTGCCAAGAGATAACCTATGAAGGTGAAGCCATTTGCCTATGGCTGAGTTATCACAGGAAGCCCTTGGAGCATGAACCCCTTCCAGCCCACCTTGAGGTGGGAATATTGCTGTGTTAGTACAAATTCTCAGAATTACAGATTTCTGCAGTCCTTTGGATTACCCCAGGGAAGGATGCCCCGGGGCTAAGGTGTGCCAGGGATCATCATCATTCCTAGAAAACCATTAAGGCTCCCAGCTCTGAGGAAGCCCCCAGCTCTTCTCAGTGCTGTCACTGTTCCTGGCGATGCCATCCTTTGGGTCCTCTACTTCTCCTGTGTGCGTTCTCCACACCAGTAATAGCAATCAAGTCTTGCAGACTACAAGACTTACTCTTAATGTGCTTTGCACTTGCTTTTCTGAGTGCTTTATTTTGGTGCAGGAAGGGGGAATGCTGTAATTTGCTAGAAAATTAAATTTCAATTTAATTTGATAGCAAGTTAAAGCGTCTGCCTGTGAGGTGACTGCCTGGCCAGGTGGCATTGCCTGGGTAGCTCCATTTTCTTTAGCAGTGCGCAGATATTTGAATTTTTTCTTGTTTTCACTTTTTCCCCAATCAATCCTCATGCATTACTGTCTTCCCAATTTACTTCCATGTTTCCTCTCTTCATGCAGCCACACTTCAGCTAGAACAGTGCACCAGACACAGCGGTAAGCAGGAGTGATACCAGGTGTATGCAGCCTGTTGCTGTCTGCTAATGATATGCACTACTTTTTTCCTGTTTGTCCAGTAGCGAGACAGTGGCAAGGTGTGCTGCTGAGGCGCAGTCTAGGGATGCACAGGGAGCTTCAGATGAGATCAATGGTTTGAAGGAACTAAGCAACACGATTTATCAACTTACTCCACATGGACATGGAGTGCGTTTCCATGTGCTATGATGCAGAGCTGCCCACTGGCACTACCACAGTGCCATCCTCAGATCCATGCCCTCACTGCACTCCTCCTCTCCTAGGCCACCCCACAGTTTCCTGTTATGCTTCTTCAGCTCTGAATTTCAAGTGCTGCATCCCACAAAGTGGATATCTTTCTGTTGCACTGGCCATCCTTGCCGGTCACTTTCTCATCCTATTCTTGAAATTAGTCTCCATCACACACCCTGGTCCATGTACCAGGAGCACCATTTTCTTAGCTCTGCGCCTCCACAGCTGTCCTCACCGTCCTGCTGCCCCCCTCTCTCATTTGCATGCTTACCTTTTCCTCTCTCACCTTGTCATCAGCAGCTCTGGGTCTTCACGCTTCGCACACTCAGGGTCTGTCCATCTTAATTAACCACCAGGAGGAGTTGCATTTGCCGAGCTCAGAGTCAAAACTTAGGCTGGGGGTTGAGTGCTGCAGTACGAGCCGTTTGAGCCCAGGATGGCCTCTGCTGCCTGTCGTCGTTAGGATCTTGTCTAGCGAGAATAACCCTGGAATGGGTTTCCCTGCTGACAGGGTGAGTGCAATGTACCCAAGGTGTGCACATGTTTATATTCATCACTGACTCATCCCTGATGAGGTCGTGTTTGCTGGTGTTTGCTGTGTGCAGTGGGGTTTCTGTAGTAAACTGCCAGCATGTCAGTGAGATGCATTTGCAACAAACCTTCTCTGAAGAGCTGGCCAGCTGGCACTGATGCTTCCAGCAAACTTTTCTCTGCATTGCTGATCAATGTCCATGAGCTGGGAGAGCGGGATGAAATTGTCCCTGCTGCTGTCTGAATCCCTGTCCCTCCTGTGCTGGGGGAGCCACGCAGCGCTGGACTGAGCGAGCTGGCTGGCTGCCCAGGCTGCTATTTGCTGGCATACAAATGAGCAGATCTGCAGCCCAGCCCGTGTCCCAGTTGCTCTCGAGGCACCTGTGGAAATGCTGGTGTTTCCTAAAGCTCTGCCGACCCCTAGTAACATCCCAGGATACAGAAACAAAATCAGTTGTTCTGGTGCTCTGTTTTTAAAAATTGCTGATGGACACTTTTCTCTCTCCAGCTCATATGCTTTCAGCCTTACAACTGCATTCCCAGTAGAAGGTGACAGAAAGCTGTGGTTCCCAGCCTTTCATAGGCATAGGCAGTGACCAGGGAAGCAGGAAGATGTAGGTGGCTGTCGGGGTTGGGCCCTCACCTTCCCACCACCAGCAGTCATGCCAGGGGAAGAGGGTTGAGTCCCAGCCAAGGTGTACTCAGGTCTGCGTCCTTGGGCTGTACGCCTGGACAGCCCAGGAGCAATATGGGTGAAGGCTCCCCCCTGCCAGGGAACACCACTGCAGCTTTTCTTGTAGCAATAGTTTTTTTGAGCAAACCACAAGGCTACGATGTCCCCACATCGTGCGTGTTCTCCCCCGTGTGTCGTAGCATCCATTTGGCCCATCCTTTAGCTTGGTGGTTGTGAAATGAATCCATCTGTTCTAAGATGTTCTCAGGAGTTCTTGTTTGTATTAAGCTCACCCTTAGGCTTAGCAGAAATCACAGTCCCCATCCTCCCTCCTCCCCTCCCCGCAGACAAGCCCTCTCCTTCACGAGCACTTCCACCCTTTCCCCGGAGGGCGGCGGAGGGCAGCTGGGCAGCTGGTGGATTTTATTCAGGGCACGTTGGCAGCTTTGGGGCAGCCGAGAAAGAGCCGGGATGCAGCCGGCCGGCATTTGTGACATGGGTCTGGAGGCCAGGCGGTCCCATGGGCTGCATTGCTAGCCAATGTTTTCTAAGTCTGTTTGTAAGAGTACCTAATTTTAAAATGAAATGTGAATATATATTATGTGTAGGTGCCATGTAAGATAGTGTTGTGCTAGGCAGCAGGATGCTAACCTACTTTTTAAGCTTTTTGGGGACAGGAAAAAGCATTTTTCTCTCACTTCGTGCTCACAAATCTAATATTGTAAATAGGTTTTTTAAATATTTATTTCATGGGCTTTCCACAGGTTCTTGTTCTGACTGGTGTGTCGGTTGGTGGGGCTGAATCGCCCAGCGTGCCGCAACCAAAGGGCTGGTGATTGTGTGGAGGGGTGGGACGGGGTGGGACAAGGTGGGGTGGGTGGTGGTGGTGCTCGGTTTGGTTTTATATCACATCAAAGTTGAAGCATTAACTCTTGCTCTTCATCTCATTTTGATGATGTCAGATCTGGCTGATGGCCATGGTCCCCAGGGAGGCAGAGAGCTCCCATGACTGTCTGGGATGGCCGTTCGCCGGGGGCGGGGGCACTGCAAGCAATAACATTTGTAGTAATAATGCCTGCTTTGATGGCAGGGGCTCTCGAGGCTCAGGGCTGGGTGGGAGGAACCCCACTCCCGGCAGGGGCTCAGTCCAGCATAAATCGTGGAGGGGTCTCTTGACCTGGGGATGCCCAAGGAAGTGTCCCCAGGGATCCAGGAGGTGGGGGCTGCTGTCACCTCCAAAGAACACCCCCAAAACCGCCAGGGTAGGGTAGGTAGTTACTGATAGCAAACCCCTGCTAGTGAATTACTGCTGCGAGCAGCTGCCTTTGTGGGTACGGGTGACCCAAGGGAGTGCACCGCTGTCACTGCTACAATCCCAAGGCTGGCTCAAGGAGGGTGTTTGCTCATTTGCTTGTCAATTTGCAATTTTAATTCTCTTCTAGGAGGTTTGAGGTCATTCGGTTATTTTTTTCCTAAGTGAGTTCAGATTATTCGGTTGTTTTGGTTTTTTTTTAATGTTAGTTCCTTTTTTGCCTGAAGGCGTGGCTGGCTCTGACCCTCCAGCCCAGCTGTCTGCGTGGGGCAGTGTCAGCAGGATCAGGGCTGCTTTTGCAGAGATGGGTCTCTGACTCCGGGAGGCAGAGCAAGGAGTGCCACTGGGTCCCAGCCCTGCAGGACCCCTCACCAGCCCCACGCTTCCTTCTTCCTCGAAACAGGTGTGTAAAAAAAAGGGAGGGAAAAAAGGAAACAACATCACAGTAATTTTTTTTCTTAAGATGGTCAACATTTAAATATTATCTCCACCCTGATGGCAAATGTTTTTCCTTCATCTGTGTCTGCTTCCCTGGGAGAGTTTTATTTCTCTGTTTCTATATGAATTTTAGACACTGAGCTGAAATTCCTCCTGTCCGGTACTGTATGTTTGAGCCTAAGCAATGTGAACTGTACAGACCAGCAGTGGGAAGTGGGAGCCAGTGACTGCACCTGGGAGAGCCGTGGCTTGGGACGGCATTCCTAGTTGCTGTAGGGAGCAGGAAATACTGTGTCGCGAGTTGGGAAAAATGAACTGCTGTGAATTCTTGGTTGGAAATGTGGAGAGAAGTTTCCATTAAATAATGTTTACATACCTCACCTGACGAACCTTTGAAAGTGTATATATTAAAAAAAAATTATATTAAGTTGCTTTAAATCAATATGTATAGCTATAAGAGCTGGGTCATTTGAACTTTGAATATGTATCGACTCTCTTCTAAATGTTGACATTTTGTGAACTCTGTGCTCTTGTCTTTTATTTCATCCTAGCCTATGGAAAAAGTTGTGTTCTTGTTCCAAGTAAAAGGTCCCTGACTTAGATCTGAACTCCTCAAGGATTCCTACAACCTTGTTTTCTTCCTCACTGTCGATATTCACCCTATGAGCTTTCTAAAGGTCCGTATTTTATTGCAGCTTATTAAACGTTTCTTTGATATCAACACTTGTTTAGTGTGATAAGTGGGGAAGGGCAAAGGTAAGTGAGTGCACAAGGTGGGGGGCAGCTGGCTGGCTCTGGAGGGGGAATATAAATGTCCATGTGGGATTTCAGTGCTCCCACACCGGTGCCTGAGCTGTGGCAGGTTCATGTTTTGGCATCAACAGTGCAACTTCTCAGTGCTCCTGGGGACTGCTGCCCAGGCCCCCTCTCCCCATCCCCAGAGAGCTGTATGTGCCCAGTTTCACCTGTAGCCATTCCATCCCCACAGCAGGCACTGCCCCTTTGGATTCTCACACTGCTTCATGCACGACCCAGGCAGTGATGGCTCCTTTTGCAACCTGTTGCATGGATAACCCTGGCTGCATGCCCCTGCACTATGTGGCCAAAAGCAGTGGCCAGGGCTGCTCCAGGAGTAGTAAATCATCCCCCATGGCAGAATCAACTTTTCCCAGCCTGTGGTGCTTCCTCGCAAACCCAGCAGTTCCCAAACAGCAGCTGCCCCCTTCTACCCTCCAGGAAAGAAGAGGCCAAGCCTCTGAATGAATAAATGTCATGTTCACATGGAAGACAACATAGACAATACCAAACATCTCCTAAAACAATACAGCCTCTGCCAGTGGAAGGATGCCCAGCGCCTCCCTCGCCGGCCTAGTACAAACCAGCGTCTTCAATAGTGACACACACAAACCCCACAGGCCAAACAAAGCCACCGTCATTTTTCCTGCCCAGTAGCATCTGTAAACAAAAAGAAAACATCATTTGTTGACCCCAAACATATAAAAATACTATAACAAAATGAAATACAAATATATATTAGAATCTGTAAGTATTCTGTATAAAGAGATACTTTAGCGGTTAGCGTACAGCAAGAACAGAAACACAACACAACCAAGCCCTGGCCGGGCCACAGGCAAAACGAGACACGTCCGAGCTCCTCTGTGTGGCAGAGGAGTTCCCATGGAGAGGGCATTCATAGCAGAAACACATCCCTGTGATGGTGGGAATGTCCTGAATGCCAGTGGTGAGTAGGGATGGTGAGAGCACCCACAGAGCCAGGTGTATCCAATGGAGATACCCGGAGCCTGACTGCAGCTGGCAGTGTGGATCTGAAGCCAAAATGCTGCAATGGTGTGGAGAGATGCAGGGCTGCAGCCCTGGGATGAGTCTGTCCGCCTGGGGTGATGTGGAGTCTCGCTGTCCAGTCATGTGCAGTGTCCCAGGTCAGGTCCCCACCATCCTTGGCTTCCAGAGTCAAAGAAATGATACTGCGGTGGATGTCAGGTGCCTACAGTACCCTGGCGTGAGTTCCCCATGTGCCTCTGCTCCTACACCAGCCCAACACATCCCCTGGCAGTTCGGACTTTGAAGAGGTGCTGCCCGGGCATGGATACTTGAGTCCAAGAGCTGGTGGGTCCTGCCCTGGCAAAGCAGGTTTGCAGGCTTGGACATCTTCTGCGTCTTCAGCTGGCCCTGATACCCACAAGGCTGAGGCCATGATGTACAGGGCATATCCACACCCTGGCTGTCCCAGCAGCCTCTTGCTCCTGCTGGCTGGGTCCATGAGACATGGGGCACTTTTGCCCAGCTGCAGGCCCACTCCCCCAGGGCAGAGCCTGAAAGAAAGGGGTTCCTGTGCTGCCTCCCATGGCTCCCATCTCTGAGCGGAGCCACCTTGCTGGGCTTGGGGTATCTGGGGCCCTCTCCCCATGAATGACACAGTGCTGGCCTCCGTGGCACAGCACAAGTTGACACTGGTACTCCCAGGGACATTCGTGCACTGCTGCCTGTTCCCCATCTCAGCCCGATGCTGCCAGTGTGCCCAGTCCTGCTCCAGCAGCGTGGCCCTGATGTGACCAGAGTAGCCTGGACCTATCTATGCCCTGTGCACTGCAGAGCCCAGCCAGTCTGTGCAGCTCGGGGGTGCCAGCAGATGGTCAGGCTGCGGCCGTGGAGCTTGTGACATTATGTGGGGCACTCTGGGCTCCAGCACCATGGTCACCACCCCAAGCTGCTTGCTGCAGCTTCTATCGGGGCAATAGCAGGTGTTTAGCAGGGAGACAAGGGCTGCTGGAGGAAAGGATGGAAAAACGGACTCTGAGCTCATGGGGACTGCAGGATGCTGGCGACGTCATGCATCCCTCTGCAATGGCTCACACGGCTCACAGGGCTCTGCCACATCAGGCCCCTCTCCTCCAGTCCCAGGTGTTGGAAAAGCCCTTGAATCACTGGGCTGAATGCAAGGGACAGGGCTGCCAGGGAGGGGACACACAGGGGATGCAAGCACTGCACTCCATGGCTGTGGGGCTGCACTGGCAGGGAGGCAGAGTGCCGCAGGAAGAGGACCAGGGCAGCTGGCCAGGATGCCCACCCTGTATCCATACGTCTGTGTAGCTGCAGTTCATTAAAAAATTTTCTATCTACACATTTGCTTTGTGGAGGGGGGGGGGTTGGGTTTTTTTCTTTCCCAACCTTCTAGATGCATCAGCTCTACCCTCTGCTGGGCTTCTCGGGTGCAGCTGCAGTTCAGAACACCCAGAGAGACACCCAGAGAGCAGCACCATGCTCACAGGGCAAAGTATGGTCCTTGGCTCTGGGGGGTCTCCCCAGCAGCCCCCCAGCTCTGCAGGGCTGGTGGCTGCTCACAGGCACTGGCTGCAGCCGCACTTGCTGGGCTTCTCCACCTCCTCCACAAAAGTTGCACCATTGCTGCACTCAAAGGCATATTTCCTTCGCCGGAGGCGCAGCCCAGTGCAGCAACCAGCGTCAGGGCCACCGCAGGTCCCCCGGCATTCCACCCAGGCCACCGGCCGCGTCGTCTGGCAGATGGCATAGCCCCGCTGCACCTGGTGGTAGTCCCGCACTGGCTCCCCACGACACTCTGGCTCTGTGGGACAGTAGGACAGCAATGCTCAGCCTGGTGCTGTGAAGTGGGAGCTGTCCTCCCTGGACACCCACATCCTCCGCGCCTACCTTGGTCACAGAGGGCTCCGGTGTAGCCATCATGGCACTCACAGGTGGGCTGGCCACCTGGAGCGAGGTGGCAGTGGCCATGGACACAGGGCTGGTGGCGGCAGGGGTCAGGTGGCTCGGCAGGTTGGTTGCAGAGGGCGCCCTGGTAGCCTTCATGGCACTGGCAACTGTAGGAGAGGGCGTCGAGGGGCAGGCACAGCCCATGCACACACCTGTGGGCACCCAGTGCTGTCAGGACCTGCCAGCATGGCATGGCACAGCACCAGCATGTGCAGCCCACCGGCACCAAGCATGGCATAGCTCAGCACCGGCATGGCACCAGTAGCAGCACAGTATTGCGCTGGGACTGGCAGAGCACCACCATAGCATGGTACTGGTATGGCACAGCCATGGTGGGACAGCACTGGTGTGGCTCTGGCATGGCACCAGCAGCACAGAACAGGCCTGGCACAACTTCCTGCGAGTGGCATGGCATGCCAGTGCTTTGGCACAGGATCACCGCCACAGCACAGAACTGCCATAACATAGGACTGCCATGGCACTGAACTGCCACAGCACCAAATTGCCATGGCACAGAACAGAACTGCCATGACACAGAACTGCCACAACACAGAATTGTCATGGTACAGAACTGCCATGGCACCGCCACCACAAACCGGCTACGGGGGAGGGTCTTGGACAGCCAATGGGAGGGTTGGGTGGGGCAGCCAATGAGGAGGAGGCTGAAGGCTGACAATGAGCCAATGGAAGGCAGCCAATGAGCCAATGGAGTGGTTCAGTCATGGTGGGATGGCCAATGAACTGGTGCAGCCAAAGACCCAATGGGGCAGATGCATCTCTGGGAGGCAGTAGTGGGGCAGGACCATTGGCCTTGGACAGCCAATGGGGTAGAGCTATTGCTTCAGGACAGCCAGTGGGGCAGATGGGTCACTGCAGGGCAGCCAATGGGACAAGGACACTCACTTGTGCCCCTGGCAGGGGCCACCGCGGGGCTGGTCACAGTGGGGCCCATCCCAGCCGGGCTCACAGTGGCAGACGGGGCCCTGGGCACCAGCAGGCTGGCAGATGCCATGCAGGCAGTAGAGCTTGCGGCAGGGCTCGCAGCCTGGCACTACCCCTGGTGTCATTCGCGTCTTGGTGAAGTCCTGCAGCTCATTGTTGATGTAGAGGTTGCGGATGCATCCATGGAAGCTGGTGCCGTTGAGGAGCTGCCAGAGGCGGAAGGCAGCTGAGTTGACATCCACAGGCATTCCTGAGGAGAGCAGTACCATCAGCGCATCCAGAGGGCCCTCGTGCCCTCCATCGTTCCCACCATCCCTGGCCTACCTCCCACGTAGAGAGGAGCCTCACTGTTCAGCGTGTAGTGCTTCCCTGAGTTGTCCATGGTCATGGGGCTGCCACCGTCAATGGAAAGGTTCACCATCTGGTCAAAGGTCACCAGCTCTACCGTGTGGAACTGCCCATCGTTGATAGTCTCAGCACTGGTGGGGATGGCTGGGTCACCAGGGATGCCCCTAAGCCCACGCAAGGGGGGTGGTGGTCCCCAGTGAGCAGGGAAGGGGTAGCACATACCTGTAGATGGCCGAGCTGGGATGGGTTCCGGGGTCATAGCTGACCCTGACGTGGCCTTGGTACAGCTCCACAGCCATGTGGTCACTGTCACCATTGTACAGCAGGATGCCATTGCCTTCAGCTGTAGAGACCTGTCAAAGGGAGAGGTGGGAGCACACAACCCTGGGACAGCATCCCCAGTGCCACATCCCCAGATGTCCCCTTGTCCTCCCTGCTCTTACCTGAAGGGTGATATTGGCCCGGGGCCAGTCTTGCAGGTCAGTGAACTGCAGGTATGTGTCACGGTCCACAAAGTTGACGCTCAGCAGCTTCTCACACTTGGGGCCACCGAAGCCGGGCAGGCACTGGCAAAGGGCGCGGGCACCCCGCTCCACACATGGGGCCCCGTTCTGGCACTCGGCTCGCTCACACAGGTCGGGCTGGCCAGCAGCATGAGGTGGCATCTCGCAGAGCTGGCCACTGTGGGGCCAAGGGTGCTGCTGGGCAGGGGACTGAGAAAGCTCCCTACATTCTGCCCATTGCCCCACAGGGCTCTGGCAGTGCCCCCTGATTTGGGGTCCCTGAGGAGCCTCTCCAAAAACTGACATCAGAGGGATGCCTGGATGCTGAGATGTGTCCTTGGGTCCCTCCTGAGGGATGCTGGCTCTGCCCAGCCTCCATCCCCAGAGACACATGCTCCCAGCCTCACTCCTTCTCACACTGAAGGGGCTGGACAGAAGGATGGACTTGGTAGTCAGGACTTGTACCTCCTGTACAGTGACACAAAACTATCCCTTCTATCCCAAGTGCCCCCCGTCTTCCTCATGATACCTGTAGCCCTCAGTGCAGAGGCAGGAGTAGCCGTTCACCTCATCCAGGCAGCGGGCATTGTTCTGGCATCGGTGGTCCTGGCAGTCATCGAAGTCCTCACTGCAGTTGTTCCCCACATATCCAGGGGCACACTCACACCTGAAGCAGGAGGAGGGCTCAGGGCTGGCCCTCCCTTCACCCCACACTGATGGGTGCCTGGTCCTCCTGGCATCCTCCTCCCCAGTCCCTCTCGCCAGACTGTGAGCTGCAGCTCCCCAAAGGCGAATCTACCTACACTCACACAGCCAAGAACTGTGTTTTGGGGAAGGGGGGCTCACCTGGGCCCCTGGCTGGTAGAGATGCAGGTGGAGTCGTGCTGGCATGGGTTGAGCTCGGGTGAGCAGAAATTGTGTGGCTGCTCACAGAATTCCCCTGCAAGGCCAAAGAGGGGGTGCCCATCAGTTCCAGGACCAGAGGGGCAGTCCCAGTCCCTGTGGGGCAGGGGGAACCCTTGGGGGGCTCAGCTCAAGGCACGGAGCTGCCAAGCCTACAGCTTGCACCTCCACAGGCACAGGGCTCTGCTCTGCTGGAGGCAGCTCTTGCACAAGCTGGGCACTGAGGGCATCCCAGGGTGTGTGTGGGGGTTGAGCTGGGTGTATCCAAACTCAGGACAGCTGGGAACAGAGGCCGTGGTGATGGGCACTGGGACAGCAGGCAGAGAAGCAATTAATTAGCCCTAATGGCAGATTTCCCTGCCAGGTCTGTGGGATTTGGGGATGGCTAGCCCCCAAGCCAGGTACCTGTGTAGTGGGCAGGACAAAGGCAGGTGTAGTTGGTGGCACTGGGCACGCAGGAGCCCCCATTCTCGCAGTTGTGCTCGTTGCAGGGGTTGCTGGTGGCGTGGCAGCTCGGGCCCTCAAAGCCCACTGGGCACAGGCACCTGCCACAGGGCAGGGGCAGTGTCAAGGGGGAAAAGAAAATGGTGCATTTTGGGGTAGTTTCCCCAAAACGACCAGCACAGGACCTTGTTGTGGAGCACACATGCACACTGAGAGCTGGGTTTCGTGTCTCCCTGGTCAAACACTGGGCGCAGGGTGAGTGGCACCACAGCCTGCCCAAGGATGCTGGGTTGCCACAACAACGGGCTGAGAGGCCACTCAGCATGGGGAGCTGTGCAGCCCACCTCCTCAGCCCCAGCCTGCCATCTATTTTCAGCACCTAATTGCACCTGAGTTCCCAGAATGGCCTGAAGCATTCACGGCAGCAAGGATTATGTGGGGGCAAGGCACAGGGAACAGCAGTGACCCCAGGACAACACCAACCTGTCCCAGTCACAATCCCACTGCCCTTTACCGTATCACAGTATTAGCAAGATTAGAAGAGACCTTGGAGATCATCAAGTCCAAACTATAAACCAACAGCAACCCATCACCTAAACCACGGCACTAAGTGCCTCATCCAGTCTGCTCTTAAACACCTCCAGGGATGGTGACTCCACCACCTCCCTGGCCAGCCCATTCCAATGGCAGATCACCCTTTCAGCAAACAGTTTCTTCCTAATATCAAGTCTAAACCTCCTCATGCTTCCTGTAGTCATAGAACATCCTTTCTCGGCCGTAAGAAGCCTGAAGGGCTGGGGGGAACGGGAAAGTGGAGGCAGGCAGCATGGGCTGGAGCTACCATATAGTAAATCCAATATCCCAGCTATATAACCAAGGAAGCACACAGGAGGGGAAGGAAGTACCAGAACTTCCTCTGTGGGATGCCAGGGCTCCATGCTGCTGCCAAACACCTGCCTTCCATGGATTCCTGTCCAGCACTCACCTGAACCCAGCTCCTTCCCCCTCCTGAGGCTGGCAGGTTCCCCCATTGGCACAGGGGTTGGAGGAGCAGCCGCTGAGTGCCACCTCGCAGTCCCTGCCCTGGGGAAGGATGGAGAGGTGGGAGCAAGGAGGGTGCCACAGCACCTTGCCCAGCTCTCCCTGGCCCATCCCACTCAGTGGGACACTGCGGCACACAGGGAGGGTAGATGGTCCCACAGACAGTGAGCCCCAGTGGCAGGGCAGAGCCCCCGCTCTGCTCCCTTGCCCTCTGCAGGGACATGTCCCCATGTGCCGGGGGCCCTTGGGACCAGGGTACCTTGTAGCCGCTGGGGCAGGTGCAGCGATAGAAGCTGAGGGGATCATTCTGGCAGGTGCCCTGGTTCTGGCAGGGGCTGGAGAGACAGGGGTTGCACTTGGCCTGGACACTCAGGGCTGGTGGGCCTGTGGGATGGGAGGCATGAAGATGACAGTCAATGTGAGGAGTGATGGGGACATGTCCTTTTGTGGGCACTGATGTGGGGGGCAGAGCCTCCACTGTGTCTGGGAGCACAGCCTGTCCTGCCAAGGGGCTGTACACCAGGCAGCCACCTGTTTCCATTGTCATCAGAGATGTGCCATCAACCAGGTAAGAGGATGGAAGCATCCTGGTCCCCTTCCTCCACAAAGCAACTCAACAGTGGGAATCCTGCAGTCACCCAGACTCAAGAACTGCTCTGCCACGTGAGGGGCAGGAGGCAGCCCAGACCCACATGACACTTGCTTCCCTGCCAGAGATGGGCATGGGGGAACAGCGTGGGCACCTCTCACCTTGGCACTCAAACTTCTTGGCAGGGGTGGTGAGCAGGAGTTTGCCTTCCATGTCAGGGGGCCCAGCACAGCGGGCAATGCCTGGCTCCTTGTACCCCGTCTTGACCCAGCTGGAGAGCCAGCGCAGGTTGCAGCTGCAGTACAGGGGGTTGGCACCGATGGCTCTGCAGCAGGAGAAATGCAAAACTGCACTCAGTGCCCCATGGAGGGAACTGAGCTTGGAGACATTGGGACTGGGCACAAACCCATCACTTGGTTGGGCTGTGGCATGATGTGAGAACCAGTGTTCCTCCACTTCCGAGCCCACCAGAGGTGCTGCCCACAGTGAGAGGACTGAGACACAGAGCCCCACAAGGATGCTGAGTTACAGCACCCTGCTGCCAGCCCCACAGTCCATGTGGTGCCCCATGCTCTGCCCTGGGGCTCTTCTCCACTGCCCCCACAAAAACCCTTGGCAGTCCTTCTCCAGCACACAGACAAGGTTGCCTGCTGAGGCCAGTGCAAACCAGGCAAAGTACCTTGAGGCCCTGCAGAAGCAACAGGACCTGCATGAGAACTGCAGAGCCAGCCTGGGCTCTGCTGCACAAATATGCAGGACAGGGACACAGGAGCAGACTGATGGGGATAAGCAGTGAGTCCAGGCTGGAGCTCATGCAAACAGCATCAGGGGAGAGGAAGAAACTGCTCTGGGAGAGAAGGAGGATGAGGGAGGATTGCTCTGCTCCACAGCGGAGAAGGACAGGGAAGCAGCAGATGGCATGGGCTGGATGCACCTTTGCATCCTCCTTGACTGCAAAGGTCAGTGGTGATGGAGGGCCTGTGTGACCAACACCTGTAACAAAGGAAGGAGACAGCAGAAGGCAGGCAGTTCAGACAGCAGATCTGCTGGGGCTGACAAACCTAGTCCCAAAGCACCCACAGCGCCGGCTGGTGACACAGCTCAGCCTGTGGGAACTGGCAGTGCCGGCTGGCAGGAGAAAAGGCAGCACAGGTTTTGGCAAGGGAAATCGTAGCAGAGTGAGCAGTGCTGCTCCCAAAAAACACAGGGAGGTCAGGATAGGAAGTCAAGATGCTCTTTGCAGACTGAAGAAGAGTCTGAGACCCCCAGGATGTCAAGAGCAGGACTGGCCACTGGTAGGCAGGTGGAAACAGCTTTGCAGAGACAGGGAGGGGACCAAAAAGACACTGTGAGCAAAGCTGAACTCCAGCCCCAAGTGGTGGATATGGGGACATTCTCCTGGGGTAAAGGCTACCTCAGAGGGAGGCTAAAACAATACCACTAGCAGGAGGATGCTTGACAACAGATTGGGGGGTAGGGGGGGTGCTGTTGCAGAGAAGTGCAGACAGAAGGCTAATGACATGCTGATGTGGGTCAGAGCAGCCCCTGCCAACTCACAACTGTGTCACCATTTTGCATGGCTTGACCTATACCTTGGGGGACCCCAAGGATCTAGCAGGTTAGGAAAGGACCCCATAAGTCATCCAGCTAGGACCACAGGGCACTCCCAGTAGTGCTGGGATGGTGAGCTGCACACCTGGACCTCAGCCTGAACACGGGTAGGGAAGTGAGTCATGGCGCTGCCCAACAAATGATGTCATGAGTACCAGCCCAGAGAAGTGGGGAAAAGGCAGCTCACCCTCCAGCAAAGCCAGGCTCAGCCCAATGGTTTTTAAAAGTGTCCTGAGCCCATGTCCAGGGCTGAGCCCTGAGGAGTGGGAGATACTCACAGGTGGGACAAGGAGGTGACATCTGCAAAGATGCCCTCAGGGAGGCTGGAGATGTCATTGCCATGGAGAGACCTGCAGAGAACAGAGGATACCGCAATGCCAATGGATCCAGGGTGGGGAGCAGGAACTGTGACCTGTTGGGCTGCCCTCACTTCGCAGATCCAGGATTGGGTGGCAGAGCTGGACCCCACCACACTGTCATTTTTGCAAAGATGCTGTCTGCTCTGAGAGGTGGATGAAGCCTTTCATGCTCCTCCTGCAGCCTGTACCCTGCCTGTCTGCCTACACCCAGCTCCAAGAGGGCATAAGGGGACACAGGGACACAGACAGCAGCAGAGAAGGGGCCAGGCAGGGTTGTAAGCAGGGTTATGGGCAGGTACTTACAGCAGCCGAAGGGAGCGGAGGCCCTTGAAGGCCAGTGGAGGGATGCACTGCAAGGAGTTGTAGCTGAGGATCCTGAATGAAGGAAGAAGGCAACAGTCTTGCGTCTTGCAAGAAACCCACCCTGGGCTACACACTGCCCCTGCATGAGCTCCAAGTCAAACCACAGCATCAGGGGTGAGACCTTGGTGTCGCCAGCACCCCCCAGCCTTTGGGGTCCCCTAAGAACAGCCCCTTGCAGCTCAGCTGGGCTGTATCCCAGTGTGGCACACCACAGGGACTGCACTTACAGGGTGGTGAGCTGGCTCATGTTGGTGAAGGAGGAATTGCTCAGGGAGCTGATCTTGTTGTTGCTCAGATCACTGGAAAACAGAAACCGCAGGGATTGGAGCTAACTGGGACCTGTCCCTCATCACTGCTCCCCTACCTGCTCAGCTGCAGGTGCAAGGGTGCAAACAGCAGCATGGCACAGCCTCCAAGGGAGCAGCAGGACTGTCACACATCATGATGGCTGCAATGCCACTGTCCCACCTCTGCCCCATGCCTGGCACCAGCACAGATGGTGAGCACCCAGGGGCTGAGCATCACTGTCAGCCAGCTGTGTTCCAGAGCAGAGAGGAGTCACAGAGAGATGTCAGGGGTCTCCCTACACCACCAGGCCCCTCAGGATCACACACCATGGCAACAGCCTCTGTTCTCACCCACAGGTCCCAGCAGTGCCCCCAGCTGCCTGGGCTCCTGCTCCTGGCTACTTACACAAGCTGGAGGTACTTGAAGGTAGAGAGCTGCCCCGGGACCTGGATGAACTGGTTGCCATCCAGGTAGCTGCAGGGGAGAACAAAAGCACCTTGAGGCAGCTGAGAAAAAGGAGATCACTCCCTCTGCCACCTTTCTCTTGTGCACCACCATGGACTTCGGGCTGCAAGAAGCATCTCCAGCATCACCTCCCTCCCAGCACTCTCCAGGGGCCTCTGGGCTGGCAGGAGAGTTAGTGTGTGAGTGAATGAGCACGTCTGGGAGCTTTGCATGCAGGTCCCTGGGGACAGTCTCCCAGCAGCCTACGTGTGCAAGCACAGCCAGCCACGTGCCGCTTTTACACATCTGATGTGAGCGTAGGAGGCTGTAACTGTTCCCAAGCCATGTGTGAGCATGTGAGAGAGTGAGTGGAGGATGTAGAGAGAGGAGGGGTGTGCAAGACAGTGGAGGGGTATGCGGGGGTGGTGTGCATATGTTTGTGCACACCCA
Source organism: Pitta sordida (assembly GCA_013390025.1). Lineage (NCBI taxonomy): Eukaryota > Metazoa > Chordata > Aves > Passeriformes > Pittidae > Pitta > Pitta sordida. The sequence goes on along the minus strand of WEKX01015164.1, from coordinate 172,628 downwards.
GTGCCTGCATCCCCTGCACACAGGACTTGCTGCTGTCCCCCATTCTGGATGGGTACAGAGCCCCTTTCACAGTGATGGGAATTATGGAACCTGCACACCCAGATCTGGCATGGCTGATTGGGTTATCTCCCTGACACACATGGTGGTGGGTGGCTGACCCCAGGCAAACCACATCTCATTGCCCTTGTGCTTGGGCCTGGGCCTGCCAAGAACATCCCTGCAGCCGTGGTGAGAGGGCCAAGGAGCTGGCAGAGGCAGGGTTTTCCTGTCCCTGCCATTAATGGCAGCCTGCTGAGAACAGAGCTCTGGGCCCCACAGCTGCATGGGGAATGCTTGTCGACCCTCCCAAGGGCCAAAAAGCAGGGACCAAGCTGCTGTGACAACATCCCTTGCACAGCTCCCTTTGTACCTCTGAGTCAGCAGAGAGGCTCTTGCTGAGCCACCTGCCAGTGTTGGGGCTGGACAGTTCCTTGGATGGGTGGGGTCCTGCTCCCACTACCAGGCCAGGATGGAGGCATGGGAAGGAGTATCTCTGCCCTAACACCTGCAACCCCACAGCAAAGATCTGCAAAGCTGATGGTGGTCACAGGGAGAGTTCGGGAACCTGCCCACCACTCACAGCTCTGTGACGTTCTTGGGAATCCCCTTGGGCAGGGCCTTGAGGTGCTTGTTGCTGCAGCGGACAACGGTGTCGAGGCAGGTGCACTCCTGAGGGCACTGGGGCCGAGGGATGCAGCTGGTCTCCTCCTTACCTGCACCGGGCACAGAAAGCCACCAAGTCACTGGGGTCTAATCCTTGGGCATTGTGTGAGGCCAGATTCAATGCTTTGTGTCTGCCTAGTACAGCTTCCCTCCCATGCCAACCCCCTTGCCCCCAAAGCAGGATGTTGCAGGCAATAGCCTCAGTCCAGCTAAGACACATCAGTGTAAGAATCATTCCTGTGCCAAGGAACTGCCCACCCCATGTGTGTGGATACAGCCAGTCAGCTTAGGGTTGCTCTGATTTTCAACACTTTGAACCATATATGCAGGACCAAGGACAGCAGAGAGAAGGGTGCAGAAGAAGGGTCTCAGCCCTGCAAATCCTTCTGAAACAACCTCCTTCACCCATCTCTCAGGCACAGGCTAGGGGGAGCAGAGCCTGTGCCAAGCAGCTAGATGAACCGGCACTGCTCCCCTTCCCTGCCATGGCACTGAGATCCTGTGGGAGAAGTGTCCCCAGAACAACCGTATGCTATCTGGCACTGTTAGGAAAGGCACAGGATGCAACCCTTCAGTATTTGACGTGGTGGAGGAGGGAAAGCAGAAGAAAGGATGATTTGTTTGTAAATATTTTCCAGAGGGCTAAAAAGCTGCTCTGAATTTTAAAAAAATTGATAGAAAAAAGGTTTCTCTCCCCACGCACACTCTCCGTCTGCTCCATCTGCCCAGCTCTGGCGCATGTGCAGGGCTGAGAAGGGATGGAGGGAAGGAGCAGGACAGATGAATCCCACTGGGTTTTGCCTACACATCTGCTCCTGCAGCACCAAGGGCACAGTGCTTGCCAGCCACAGACCCACCTACATACAAGAGTCACATGGTGCAGCGGGTGCTAACTCCTCTCCCAGCTTCAGAGCTGCTTGTGTGTATTTGAGTGCATCCCCCAGCTCTGGATACCAGGAAGCGAAACTCATGCAACATTAAGGGAGAGCCTTCAAAGGGCCCCCTGAGCTACTGGCTTGCCATGTGGCACATCCTGAGATGAAGGATAGTGCTGGGACAGGGAGTAGGGTGTCATCCTGGAAGGAGCAGCCTGGTCTCCCCTCACTTCCAGCGCTGCAGGGCCCATGAGTTACCTTCCTCACACCTGAAGTCGGGGAAAGCCACGTCCTGGAGAGGGATCTGCCGGAGGAAGTCAGGGTTTTGGCACCGAGGGTTCCCCGTCACGATCTTCCTCTTGCGCAGCCAGTCCCCCAGCCAGGCCAGCTGGCAGTTGCAGTTGAAGGGATTGGCGAGCAGGTTCCTGCACACAGGAGGGAGCACAAAGGCATGACCTGAAGACCAGGAAAGGGGACCTCCTCCAGTCCTCTGATGCAATGTGGGCAGTCTGGGAGCATCCCTGCCCTGAGCCTGGGACATACAGTGTGGAGAGGGACTGCAGGGTGTCGAAGGCGCCCGGCGCAATGGTGCTGATCTGATTATCATACAGGGAGAGCAGGCGGACGTTGCGCAGCCCCGTGAAGCTGTCGTTGTGGATGCAGCTGATGCGGTTGTTCCTCAACATCCTGCAGAAGGAAGAGAATGAGGGGCAGGAGCCATGGGGGAAACCCACCTCGGCAGTGCCCAGGCTGTGCCCACCCCACTGCTGGGCAGCAGGATGAGCCTGAGCCAGTTCCTGAGCAGCAAAACCCTGCCCCTCCCAGCTCTGGATAACTCTAGTTGATGGGCAAGGCACTCCTGAGCTGCCGCTGCATTGATGCAGACAGCACCAGCCCAGGATCACGGACAAGGCAGGGAGACAAGGAGTAGAGATGTCCCTGTGCTCACGGGGAAGACGGCTGGGACTCACAATGTCCTCAGCCCATCCAGGCCCCTGAACATGCCGCTCCGCACAGACTCCAGCTGGTTGACAGTGAGGTGCAGCTCATTGACAGAGGATGCCCCTTCGAATGCTCCATCCTCAATCTCTGACACCTTGTTGTTGCTGAGGTTTCTGCAAAGATGGGAAAGCTGGGATGGAGTCTCTGACCCAACCTCATCCTGAATCCTGCCTCCATCAGGTCCCACTGAGCACCCTATGATGCCAGTCCCTCAGGGGACCCTTAGACTGAGACGTCCTCCATTTCATGCCCCAGCTCACCCTGGCATCAGGACCTATGTGTGCCTTCCCAGCCCACAGGCACTCCTGATGGGTCTATGCCTGCCTGATACTCACATTTTCTTCAGATGGGGGAGTTTCTTGAAGATGCCAGTAGCCTCCAGGATAGAGATCTCATTGTTGTTCAGGCGCCTGGGGTGGGAAGCAGGGAAAAGGGCTCAGGGGACAGCTGCGAAGGGTCTGGTAGAGCTCAAACCCTGAGCAAAACCCCAGTACCACCAATATTCCTGCTGCAGGAAGGAAAGCAGTGTGGGAGAAAGGAGACTCTTACAGCTCAGCTGTGGACTGTGGAATGCGATCTGGGATCTTGGTGAGTTTCAGGTTGGAGCACTCAACCACACCAGATTCACAGCGGCACTTCGGGGGGCAGATCACATCACTGTTGCACTCACTGTTAAGATGGTAATCCTCTGTCCCTGTATGATGGATAGGGTAGTGTGTGCTCCCATGGGCAGAGGCACAGGGGGCTGCACCTGCCCCCTCTTCCTCTTATCCTCCCAATATCCACAGCTGGTCTTGGTCTCTTCCTCAGCTCCCCTCATCCCAGCCCCTGTGCACTCTTCTCCATGCCCATAGCAGCTTATCTGCTGGAATATTTGTTCTGGGTACAAGGGATGCCGCACTGCCCACCACCCTCTTGCAACCAGAGCTGGATCCTGGGGATGCCTCTGTGCACATCCAGGTAACAGCACGATGGGAGATTCTGCAACACCTCCAGTGCCCAGCGCTTCTTTTTCTGTGCCACCCGGAAACTCAGCAATCAGAAACAGCAGGATGGTTCTGCTGGGCCAGACCATGGGGCACTGGCACAACCATCCCCACAGGCAGCCTGGCCAAAAGGGAACAATGCACACACCCATGTACACACCCACACACATGTATGTGGCTCCTCTGCTCACCTGGGATGAAATACTGCTCTTTGGCTGTGGAAATAAAAAGCACATCAGCACTCTGAGCACACAGACACCAGGCTAGGGCAGGACTGAGGACAGCTGTGCCGCAGGGTGCCCATGACACAGGTGTGGGAACAGCTCTCACCTGAGCAGCGGAACTTCTTGCTCTTGATCTGGCCAATGCGCTTGTTGGCCAGGCGCCGGGGGCTGGCACATCGGGCACCGCTGGTCTCGACGGGGTTGGCACGGAGGAAATCTGCTAGCCACTTCAGGTTGCAGTCACAGATGAAGGGATTCTGGGCCAGGTGCCTGTGCCAAGGACAGTGGATGACACACCGTCAGGGATAGACACATCACCAGAGGCAGTGGGTGATTGCCAGCTCCAGCCCTGGCTACCCGTTGAGATGCTCCCCCTCCAGATGCTCGTCTGCCCAGGCATCGGAGCCAGTGTGGGCACTCACAGGGTCTGGATGGCACGCAGGGAGGTGAAGGTGCCCTTGGCCAGGCTCTGGATCTTGTTGTCATAGAGCGAGAGCAGTGAGAGGTTCTGCAGGTCCTGGAAGGCATCTGCCCGTACACAGTTGATCTTGTTGGCATTAAGAAGCCTGGGAGGGAGGAAGGGATGTGAGTCTAGGGACCTCCTTCACTGCACCACGAGTGCTGGGAACCTGTCCTGCTTCCCTGTGTCCCCAAAAAGGATCTCATGTTGTCTTACAGCAACTGCAGGGCAAAAAGGCCCCCGAAGACGCCCCTGGGGAGGTCTGTGATCTTGTTGCCATACAGCACCCTGGGAGACAAAGGCTAGTGTGAGAGAGAGAGATAGGGGGAGTGGTGTGGGCCAAGGTTAAGGGGGTGCAGCATTCACCACACCTCACCCATCCCAGTGCGGGCACTTACAGTGAGTTGAGCGAGCGCAGCCCCTGGAAGGCGTCAGGGGCGATCTCCGAGATCTGATTGTTGCTCAGGTCTCTGAAACCCAAAGGGAGAAGGTGGTCTGGTTCCCTCTTCTCTTGCCCCATGTTCCCATCCTCCTGGGTCCAGGAGACCCTCAATATACAGAGCTGGGAGTATTCAAGACCCCCTCCCAGTGCCTGCCATATGGGGCACAGCAGGTTGGCGGCTGCAGGCTCATGGCAGCGACCAGCAGAGTGAAGGGTGTCTCGGTCACTAGAGTTTGCACACTTACATCCTCCGCAGCTTCTTGTATGGGGAGAAGGCACCTGGGGGGATGGACTTTATGCCATTGAGTTCCAGACGTCTGCAAAGAGAAAAGGGAGAGAGGAGGGTTCCAGGGCTGGCCAAGCCCCAGCACTCCATTCATAGGGCTCCAGAACCCCTAAGCTTGCAGTAAGTTTCCCTCATCATTCTGGCCAGAGGCAACTTGCATCCTGTGGCTGGGGCTTTCTCCATCAGGAAGGGGTGCCATGCGTGAAGGGGACCATGGGGACTGGCATGAAGGGAGCACCCCTTTCCCCTAGCACCTTGGGTCTGGGGGTGCTGTCTGCCTCCCAGTGCTTTGCGCGCTGTCCCAGTGGGGGCTTTGCACCATAATTGGATTCCTCTAAGGAGATTATTTTTCCATTTACATTTTTAATGCAGCTAAATCCAGGGCTAAATCTGGGCAGCGCGAGAGAAGGGTAAGGAGGATCTGCCACCCTTTGGGGTGGTTGAGCTATGGGGCTTGCTCCTACATCCCCACTTCCTTGAGCTACCCAGAACCTGGTGGTGATGGTGTGGAGCCATACTCACATCTCTGTCATGGTCTCGGGGAGGTTTGCAGGGATGGCTGTCAGCCCCTTGCCCCGACAGTCCACGATGCCGTTGCTGCAAGTGCACATGGCTGGGCAGGAGCCAGAGGACAAGCTGCAGAGTTGGGTACGTGCTGAATCCGTTTGTCCTGCCAGGGAAGCAGCCAGCATTGGAATTGCAAAAAGCTGGGCCAGGCGGGTATGTGGCAGCACCCCAAGGAAGGGACTCTGGTGACAGCTTGGTGTGCTGGGACAGTTTGTGACACCTTTGAGCAGGTGCATAAGGTCCTGGTGCATCCCAGCTCCATGCAAAAGGCACACAGCTCCAAGGGCACAGACTGATACTCTGTGACACTGGCAGAGTGGTGCTGTCCCAATACTGTCCCCACATGAAGAACTGTGCTGACCTGAGATGAACCACAGCATGCACCTAGGCTCTGAGCTGGTGCACATGGCAGGGAGTGGAGGTGGACTGCATCGATGGGACAAGCTTTGTTCCCCTGGCCCAAGCTCCTGCCCTCTCCCCCACCACCTCCCCTATTCCCCTCACCGGAGCAGGTGAACTCATTCTTCTGGATCTCAGCCACATTGAGGCCACGGAGCTGGGCAGGAGCGGTGCACTGGGTGAAGAGCCCGATGGTGGGGCGCTGGCGCAGCCACTGTGAGAGCCAGGCCAGGTGGCAATCGCAGAAGAGATGGTTGGAGTGCAGGCGGCTGCAGGCGGACAGGGCAGTCAGCAGCCACAGGACGGCTCCTGCCCACCCCAATGCTCTCCAGCTGCCTCAGCCTGGCTCATCCCAAAGGATGAAGTGGGAGAAATGGAGGAGCCCAAGAGCATCTATGCCAGTTGCCAAGGCCACCTTGCTTGACAGCTCTTGGAGCTGCTCTGCAGGGGTATCCCTTCCATCCCATCCCCACAGTGCTGTCCTAGCACTGCTGATCTGCCAATACCAGCAGCAGAGCTGGGACCAACCCACTCTAGCCCAGGAGGTCACTCCAACCCCCACAGCCCCAGTACTCACAACGTCCGCAGCTTGGGCATGTGGTTGAAACTGGACACAGGGATAGAAGTGATATTGTTGTTATTCAGTGTCCTGCAGGAAAACAAAGTGAGGCAGGTCAGGGTGAACAGGCTGTAAATGAGAATGCCAGATGGTCCAGGTGGCATTAAACCCCTGGGAGCAACAGCACCCAGCCACACACTAGCACAGGGAGAATAGATGAAGAACAGGCTGAGCCCCTAGGCGGGACTTGCTGCCCTTTCCAGGTTTCCTCTGTCCAGAACCAGCTGCAGCCAGGTGGCCCTCCAGGACAGGATCAGGCCCTGGAGCACAGCTCTGCTGCAGTGGTACCAGACCCTTGCTCAGCCCCTCCTCAAGGCCAGGGAGAAATGACATGCTGGGAATGTTCCTGCAGCACCTCAGCAAGTGGGGACACCCAGGGACACCCTCGCCCCACATGGGGGTTTGCAGGCTGGAGGCTCCAGCCAGCCCCTGGCCACTTACAGGACCTCCAGCCCCCGCAGAGCACGGAAAGCCCCATCCTCGATGCAGCTGATCTGGTTCTTGTCCAGTTGCCTGCCAGAGAAAATCAGAGGGAGAGTTGCTGGGACAGCCCAGGCAGAGAGCAACCGGTGGCTTCTGATACCTCCTGCCACCACATCTGACCCCAAACTCCCTCATGCCCAACACTGCCAGAACTCACAGGTTCTTGAGGTCAGTGGCCCCACGGAATGCTTTCCTGGGGATGGCCTGGATGAAGTTCTCACTCAGGTCCCTGCAGAAGAAAGAGGCAGGAATGAAATGAGCAGTGCCTGCAAAGCCTGATGCCCTATAGAAACACAGCATCCTCATGCAGGGGCAGGCTCCAGCACACCATGATCCCTCAGGACCTCTGACAAAATGTAATTTAGTTTCAGGTCTTTGGTCTGCTGGCAGTTTGGTCCTGAGGCAAGTTCAGCTCCATCCATGGTGGCTGAAAGTGGATGGTATTCCCTGGGCACTGTTGTCCCTGGCTCTGACGTAAAGCTGCATGGCACAGCTCTGGGAAAACCCTCCATACTTAGATGCTCTCTGACTGCTGTAATTACAGGTCCTTGCTGATTAACTTGTAATTACACTTAGTGACTCCAGGAAGCATTCCCATGGAGCCTGACATGCACTTCAGAAGGCATAAATAATCGGGGCACTGTCTATTATCGCCTGCTCTGCAATGCGAAGGCACACCAGGCCTGCAAGGGCACCGTGTTGCAGGGTTGGCAGCAGATCAGCTCTCTCATCATGCCTGTGCTAGCTTTTAATGACCATGAAAACCAAAAATGTCACTGCAAGTAGGATCTCGGTGTACTGGCTCAGTTCTGGGAGGACCTACCTGTCATTATTTGTTCCCCACGGTTCCCATACAGCCATTCCCTCTCCCATCTTAAGGGTCAGGAGCTCCTCCAAGCTGCATTCCCTACTCACAGCCTCATGCCAGCACAGTCCTGCTCCAGCCACCCTTGGGGCAGGAGGTCAACTTCTCACCTCTTTCCTGGCACAGGGAAATGGAGGCACAACATAGCATTTTCCCTATGCAAACCCATGCAAGTCCGTGGGTGATGAGTAGGACCAGGGTATTCTTCACAGATTAAGTGTTCTCCATCATTACACGGGCAACAGAGACATCCCCATCCCAGCCTCAAGAGGGGGTTTGAGGAGTCCATAGTCACCAGCATTTCATATTCAGTGGTCACCAGCTCAGCTTCAACATAACAAAGTCTGCTCACTACTGATACCCTGGGCCAGTTGGGCTGGGCCAGGATGGAGGCACAGCATCCATATTCCTCCCCATGCTCTCATTTCCTCCAGAAAACAGGCTCAGCGTGGCCCACAGCCTGCTTGAAAAATACCTGGAGGTGTCTAAATCAAGACTTCACCTCAGGTGAAAGTTTCACTGCCATAACAAGAAAATGTTCCCAGAGGGAACTGTCCTCTGCACAGTGTGTGCATCACTCTGGGTCGTTCCTGGAGAACCAAACCTGGCTGGCAAAACATGGTTGCTGAGGCACAGGAAGGGAGATGCCGCCCCTGGAATAGCCCAGGCTGCTGGAGAAGGAACAGCCCAGCTCCTCTGAGAGCAGCAGGCGCAGTTTCCTCGCTACCCACGCGGCGGCACTGCCAGGCTGCCCTGACTGCGCTGCCTGCCCTGCCTTCACCAGCTGTTCCCGGGGCTCTGGGCAGACCCCCTCCCTGCCCCAGAGGGACAGGGGTCCCCTCACCCTCTCCAGCGGGGAAGGACCTGACACCTACAGCAGCCCCCGAAACCCAGCACCCCTTCATACTCTGTTGGGGATGTGATGAGCCTGGGGACCCCTAGGGATTGCACTGACCTTTCAGAAAAACACACCACTGCACTAATTCCTCTTTTTCCTTTTAGCTCCCAGAAGGAATCCCTACAAAACCCTTTGGAAAAGATAGAGAGCAACTTTTTTACATGGGCAGAGAAGTGTTAGAACAAGGAGGAACAGTCTGAAACTAAAAGAGCAATTTAAACTAGATGTGAGGAAGAAATTCAGTACAGTGGTGAGTGTCCCCGCCTCTCACGCGGGAGACTGGGGGGTCCATTTCCTGCCAAGGGGGCAGTGGTGCCGTTTAAGAGTTGGACACGATGATCCTTGTGGGTCCCTTCCAACTCAGAATATTCTGTGATTCTGTGGTGAGCTGCTGAAACAAGTTGAGAACATGTGGATACCTCATCCCTGGAAGTGTTCAAGGCCAGGTTGGATGGGGCACTGATCAACCTGATCTAATGGGTGCCATCCCTGCCCATGACAGGGGGTTGGAACTAGATGATCTTTAAGGTCCCTGCCAATCCAAACCATTCTATGGTTCTATGAACTCTCCAGATGAAGTTCACCACCCTTCCTAGCAATGTATTTAATGCATCACATTTATTCTTGGCAGCTGCCTGTTCTCCAACATTAAACCCATCACAGAGGAGAGCACCATGCTTTAATGGTCTGCACCCCTCTCCCAGCACCTGAGCTGCCTGCCTGGGCAGGTCCTGCCTGCATCTTGTTTGGTTCCTCCATGGAAAACTCGCCTGCATTTCTCCACTAGTAGCACATGGGAGTCCCAGTGCGCCCAGGGAGTAAACCCTGGCGTCTGTCTCCAAGCTGCTCATTTACAGCTCATGAGGGAAATGCTGCTAAAAGGTTGCAACTGACTTTGCGAGGCTTCTCCCCTTCACAGCTTTTTGTGACAGTCACCGATGAAGTGCTGCCGTTGGGGGTACCGAAGCCAAGAGGGACAGACGCTGGATGCGAGAGTTTCAGCAAGGCCCTGGCACCGGGCTTAGATTAGATTGCACGGTTACACAGCTGATGACACCAGGACAAACACATGCTTTGCCTGTAGGATCCTTGGGCCTCAGCATTGGAACGAGGCACGGCCCCTTCCCTCCTGGTGTTTCATAGCTCCCAGCTATGTTTGCTTTACACTTTGGCGCGGAAGAAACAGCAGATGGCACGGCTTCTCCTCCCTCCGCTGCGCCACTCGCAGCACCCACGGCGGCTGCATCGGTGCCGCCTCATGCCCCGCCAAATACGAATGTGTCACTGTCATCGCATGTGGAGTGCCAGCTTGCAGCGGTGACCACAAGCACTGACAGGTCTGACAGCCACACTGGGGACCAGGTGACAGACAGGCACAGAGCAAAGGAGGGGGAGTTGCCACAGCCACCTTCTCTGTCTTTTCTGGTTTCATTTCCAGGTATTGTCCTAAAGCTCCAAGTTTAAGAATTCCTGGTTGTTGAAACCAGGGTATGCCCAAACAGCCAGCCCCCGTTCATAGTGCCACCATTCTGCCATCCTTGTGCTGTGGTCCCAGGGGACCGTGCAGATGGAGTTTGTCCCTGCATGACAAAGGGTGGAGAGGACTTTGTCCTCTACCCTGAGAGGTAGGTGCAAAGGGGTGCAAAGGTGGAAGGATGACAAGGGGTGAGCAGGTGATGGAAGAGACCTCTGTCCTCAGGCTCTCCTTCCACAGGGATTTTCTGACCCACCAGATGCCTGTACAATAGCAGCAGCCAGCTCCAACCCACAGCTGTGTGATGGTGAGAAGGTGGGTACCCGCTTCTCTTCCACGTCCCCCAAAAGCCTCATGGCCAGGCTACATCCACGCAGGTCCTCGCTGACTGGGCAGTGCGAGGGATGGCGGTGGTCAGGGGTACTGCCCGGCCCCACCGCCTGCGCGATGGCCGTCGGCACAGTATCTGTGGCAGATCAGGACGTGCCCCGGCGCTGCCTCTCTCGGCAGCCACAGCCCCATTCCACGGCTCTCGGTTCCCGGGGAGCCTCGGCAAGGGGCCAGGCGCGGGGACACGGCTCTGGGGGCTGGCAGGGGCTCGGGGCGGGAGCCAACCCCCCAGCGCGACGCCCTGCCCGGCGCTTAGCGGGGCGCCCGAGCAAAACTGTTCGACATGGCTTCCCAGTGGGGAGCCCCCTCCGGCAAACAAACCCCGGCAGCCTTAATCTCCCCGGCAAGAGCCTGGCGGGCCGGAGGGCGGGCCGGAGGGAGGGGGCCTCAGCGGGGCTGCGGCGGCCGGGCGGGGAGGCCGGGGCTATTACCACGCTCTCATTCTTTCGGCTAATCCTGACTTCACACTTTAACCTGATTGAGCCTTGTTTGGCGAGCCGGCTCCTCGCGCGCCGTGTGAGGGGATTAGGGCCGGCCGCAGCGGGGAGGTAATTGCTTCCCAGCGGCGCTGGCCCCGCGTCCTCCGAGCCCCCCGCCGCCTGCCAAGAGCGCTGGGGCGCCTGGCAGCCCTCCGGCAAAGGCGCTCCCCTCGCCAGGCAGCCCAGCCTGGCAGCGGCCACCGCGGCTGGCTCTGGTAGTGGCGCGGAGGTCCATCTCGTCCAGTGTCGACAGCCACTGGGGCGCCCTGGCCAAGCTGAGGTTGCAGCCCGTGTCGCGTCCCAGCCACGTTGGCAAGGGCTGTGGAGTCACACTGAGGCAGGGCAGCGACTTTCAGCCCCGGTGGCGTTTGCACGCCTAAGACCAGCTGTGGAGCGCAGGGGGCTGCTCTCCTCTTCGGTTTGTTTCCTCCCCGGCATCCCAGCTGGAAACTCGTTAGCATCCCGTGGTCTCCCAGATCCCTCCCCTACTCAATGGGGCAAATCAAAGGCATTAACCCTTCAGCCTCTGCCAGCGCACAGCTTCCACAACGAAAATGCAGGACAGGTCCCTGCTCACATGCCAGGCGCTGCCTCACAAGTTCTGCTCCACTGGTGCTGAGACCAGTCACTGCAGGCACCAGCTTGGCCACAGCAACCATCTGCCATGCCTTGAGCAGAGAAGGTAGGCGTCCTCATAGCCAAAGCCATCAGCCCTGTGCAGCATCAGCATTTCGAGCTGGGACAGCTGCTCCCCAGATCCCAGCCTCTCCTGACCGCTGTGCCAAAGCGGACCTGGCATTTCCCCAAGCCAAAGGGCCTACCTGGATTAACCAGCAAGGACTGAAACCAGAGCTGTTAATCAGCCTAGCATCTCAGATCACCCCACACATGCTCCAGTACAGCCTGTCCAGGGCAGAGGAATGAGAAGAGATGGGGCTTGCCAGCATGGCTGTTCACACCACCAACTCCACCTCACCTCACCTGTCAGGTGACAAGGGGTGAACTGAAGGGACAGAAATACTCTCTCATTATGCAAGATTGATAGACTAATCAGCACTCCATCAGTAGCCCTGAGTCCCCCAGGGGGTTTGGCACTCCTATTTCTCACTTCAGGGCAGAAGCTGCTGCACCACTGCTACTGCACCTGCAGCCCTGTGTGGGGGAAACAAGTGTCACCCACGTGTCCCATTTGCACAGTCCGCTCCAGGTAATGCACGAGTCCCCAGTGCTGCAAGGACCCAGTGCCCAAGGAGGGCTGTCCCTGAGTGGAGTGGCTTGCCACAGGTTGGAGGCAGCCACCCTGCGTTAGCAGGATGCCAGGTAACAAGGCAGGGGTTTGTCCAACGTGTTACCTCCCTAAGTCCCTAATGACAGTGTGAGTGGGGCCCTGTCTCGGGTCCAGACTTCTGTGGGGATCCCCCAGCAATACATCACACTGACTTTTAATGGACTCCACTGGCCCAGCTGCTGGCACCATTCCATCCTCACCAAGGGGGATGAGACACACCTCCCACTCTCCCCACTCCATCCACCATATCCAAGGTCATGGAGAGCCTGTGCAATGCCTGATGCTGTCTGGCACCCACTGAGACCCCAGCCCTGGGGCTCATGGTGTTTGCAGAGGACAAGGTGGGATGGCAGAGCCTGATGCAAACAACCCAGGGTGCTGCATGGTGAGCTCAGTGTGAGACCCTGCCACTCAGGAAAGAGATCCTAGGGTCTCCAGAAAAGGCACTCTGGCAGGGCACAGAAAGGGAAAAGGGAGGGAATGGGTCCAAAGCAGGACAGTGGGGGTGCAAAGGAACATTATTTGATGCTTTTCACAATTTTAGAACAAGGAATGACCAACACAGTCACATCACAAAGGCAGGCTTAAAACCATAAATAAGAGTGACTCCTTCAAATTAGGAGTTATTAATCCCTTGGACTCTGAACCACAACCAGCTCCAAAGGGAAATTAATGTAGAAGCAAAATACAGACATGCACCTGCCATACCATGCTGTGACAAGGAACACCTGCAGGTGGATGCTTGGGAGCTAACTCCTGCTGCCAGGCTTCCCCACGGCTCTACCAGCAGCAAGGTAACCCACTAGGAATCACTTCTGCTGTCAGCCTGTTCTAGTGGCAGGTGGAGATTCACAACCCTTCTGTTCCCCAGGGCAGTATGGAAGCATAAACTTGGAGTCAGTTGGATGCTGACACACCCAGCCAGGGCAGGGTACCAGGATCTCTGCCTGTCACTATTGTCCCTGCCTCTCCTGGCCAGGGGTGCCAGTGAGGTGGGGGCAGTGCGCTGCTCCTGCAGGGGTTCAAAGGAGAACAGCTGTTTGCTGGGAGGAGCATCCCAGCCTGGGCGGCGCAGCACAACCCTCTCTGCTGGCAGCCAGAGCAGAGCAGTTCATCAGGCAGCCCCAGCCGCCAACAATTACGTGCTGAGTAAATCGATGGGATATAATTGGACTATTAAGATCTCATTATCCTCCTGGCTCCGGGTGCCGCAGCCCGCAGCGAACTGGGGGAGACCACAACCTGCAGCCACAGAAACTGCCTCCTGACCCAGGCAGCCTTGATGGGTACTGCAAACAAGGTGGAGGGAACAGGGATAGTACAGATAGAGGGGACAAGGATGGTGGCAGCAACCTATATTCAAAAACAGGAAACATCTTTGTGGCAGAGCGAAGCATTGTGCAAAGGCAGGGAGGTATCCCTACAGGGGTCCTAGAGATGAGGACATCCAGCTGTCCTGGCAGCCTCCACAGCAGCCTAATAACCACCATTGGCCTGTCCTGCCCTGTGCAGGGCTCATTGCTCCTAGGGATTTTGGCCTTTATATGCACTTCCGCTTGTCCCTCTGTCCTATCTCTACCAGCTCATGTCCCCACACTCTGAATCACACAGACTGCCCAGTCCTGGAGTTCCCTTTCCCTATGCAAGGGATCCACATCCATCACCTGCTCACACACCACCCATTGCAGGTGGTGTGATTCCAGGCCACGGCTCAGTCCTCCGGGAAGGACCAGCATCCTCAGCATCTCTTGGCATCCAGGATGATATACCAGGTCACATCCACTGAGGTCCAAGTGACAATAAATATTCATTTCTCTTAGGAGAACTCTCCTCATCCCCACCTGAGGCTTCTTGTAGTAATATTTCTTGTCTCAGCACCAGCAAAAGCAATGAATCAGAGCCTTACATATCCTTATATCCTTGTATCTTATATATCCTTATATGTATATAAGGAAAAAACAATCTTTTGCTGGAGCAAGACAACACATAGCTAGACATCATAATGTGCTGAGTGTCTCAGGCCACAGACCTGAGTGTCACAAGCCCAATCAACAAATTCTGCCTGTTCATTGTGTCCACACAGGAAAGAGTGAAAGAGAACAATGACAGAGTAGGGAGCAATGCTCCATGCATGCTACCCTGCCTTCCCAAGGCCTTCCAAAGCACTGTGCTGACCCCAGGCTCTGGCCCTGGTCCCTTCCCTCCCAGGAGATGCAGATGCTTCCAAAAACATTAAAGCTGGAGAGTTTTGTTGCTTGGACAGACGAGCAGAGCATGTGTAAAAGTCAACATATGCTCATGGCAACAGTTAGGGAGAGGAGTCCCAGCCCCAGCATGGTGGTGTTGATTTAGCAAAACATTTCAGGGCACACATAAATCTCAGAGGCTTCAAAGGGACTCTGCTGACCTGTGCCATGACCTAGACCACTATCTCTACCAGAGTACCAGCAACTGACCCCAGCTGGTACCACTCAGTGGTGCCACCACTGCGGCTGTGTGTGCTGAGGGGGCACACCAGGCATGCTGAGGCGTATGAGTGCATGTACCACGGGTAACACCAGTAGCCCCAGGTTTGGACACCAGGGGAAGTTGGGTACATGCAGTGTTCTTCTCGAGTGGGATGACTGAGCAGGGAAGGCATTTGTGCAAGCCAGGCTTTGCCAAGCAGCTCTCGCACAGGGCAGCGCCTGTGTGTGGCTCTAGTCCAGGTCCAGCAAGGATGGGCTCCTGCGTGGGCTGGGCTGCAATGCCAGATCTGCGGGACTTGGCCTCAGTGGGAAGGGGGATGTTATGGGAACAAGGGGAGCTGGCCAAAGAAAAGAGGGGAGGGTGGGAGTGAGGGGGAATAAAGCATCTGCTACACACCCTGGAGCCTCTTCAGAGATTGAAACAAGTTAAAAGCAGCAGCTTTAATGGAAACACAAGTGAAATAACAAGCTGCAAACCCTGCGTGCCTGTCACCGCCCCCTCCCCACACTGTCGCTTTGTTCCAACAACCTTGTTATTGACGGGAAGGGGAGCCAACAAACACGAGGGCTAAGGCATTGCTCTCCAGCATCCCCAGGTGCCTTGACCGAGCCACAACACCTGCTGTGCCCAGTGCCCTGCAGTCTGGCAGAGCCCGGGGTGGGCAGGGGGGGAGCCCTGCAGCCCACATGTGGGAGTAGCCAGCCTGTCACTTCCTGCAAAGGGACCTGCTGTGTGGCTGACATGTCCCCCATCTCCCACTATCCCGAGTGAGGGTTCCTCCCCTCCAGCAAGTGTCTGGCTGGACATGGAGCATTAAAACTGCACCTGTCTGGCTCACAGCCTGTGTGTCCCACCGTCACTCAGAGCTGAGGCACTCAGCCAGTGGCCACATCACTGCATGAACTCCTGCTTTTCTGCATCCCTGCTTCTCACCACCTCCAAGTCCCCTTTGCCCTGGTGTTCAGCAAGCCCTTTATCCTCCCTCATGTTTTTGCTTCTGTCTTGCCCTTAAGTAGCAGGAAATCCCTGCATGAAAACTCTACCAAAGTGTGTTTTCTTTCCAAAGTACCCTCCAGCCTGTACACCTACCTGCTTCACATTTGCATCACCCAGCTCATTTCCAGCACGTTCCCCACACACTGCAAATCAAAAGGCATGGAGCCATCCCATTCCCCAGGGCTGCACACCAGCCTCTTCAGCCCTACAGAGGGAAACTACTGCCCACAGCAGAGCACCCTAGTGCTCACAGACCCAGCACATCTCAGTACACCCTGCAAATAGCACAGCAGCTCCAGAGCCTGAGACAGAGTGAGCCAGGGGCTGGTGACAGTGTTTTGCTGGACCATTTTCTCTACCTCCAGCAGACAGCAGTGTGCCAAAGCAAGACCCTCCCACGCAGCTCCATGACAGCACAAGAGTCAGTCCCCCTTCACTCCATCATGACCCCATGCATGACTGTGCCTTGCCGTGAGAAGTGCCAGGCTCCAGCCCTACACTCCAGGAAGCCTTGAATCATCCAGCACCTGGCATGTGCTCCATGCCTGGCAGCTTGCGCCGGGGAGAAGACACCCTGAACTTGATGCTGCAACACTCACCCAAGGTGTAAATGAAAAAGCAAATGGCTCTTCTGGAGAGCCAGCCCTGATCCCTGTGGGGAGCTGGCTTCAGCTCTCGTTAGCAGGCTCACCCCCGGGGTTTGTGGCACTGTGGAGCTCAGAGCTAATTGACTCCCAGGCTCTGAGGCTTTTAATTGCTAATAAGTGTGAAGCCAGCCTTGCCAGCCCTCCTGGATTCCTCCGAGGTGTGAATGAGGCAGAGCCAAGCTGAGAATTGCATCCCGGCTGTCCCAGATCTGTCCCAGATCTTGGTGAGCCAAGAAGTGATGCTGCGGATCTGCAATGCTGCTCCTTAGCTTTGCAGGTCCTGGGAGAGCAACTGGCCCCAGCTTTGAGAAGGGCTGCTCTGAAACTGATGCTGAACCTTGCAAGGCATAGCTGGAGTTTCTTGACAAGATGACCTGGGATAACTAAGGATCCTTCACAGTCCTCATGCTCAGCCCCAGTACTAAAACAGGTAAAACCCTTGCCCCAGCAGCAGCTGTATCTCAGAGCCTGGCTTCCTGAAGCACATGGTCCTGAAGACCATGGACCTGGCAGTGGGATGCAGGGTGGAAAGCATCAGGCCCTGCTGGCAGCTGGGGTGGACCTGTCCAAGAGCTGGTAAAAGAGATGTGATTTACACAGGGTTGGGAGGAAACTGCCCTGATAGGAGAAGGGCCCAATGGGAAATGAGGGTGGGAAACAGGGCAGAGTGAGTGCAAGGCTGAGAGTGCCCAAGCATGGGAACTTAATATAAAGGCACATGGCAGGGAAAACCCAACAGGGCAGATAAAGAGACTCAATCCTGTGTGACGCACATCAAAGCCAGGATAAGAACTGCCAGAATGGCAGCAAAGTCTTGCTGCAAGGCTGGGCACAAGCTGGGGCTGGCTTTGCTCCAGTAATGTTGCTCCCAAGACGGTCTGGGAGAACAGCACCCAGTCATGGCTATGCCACAGGGAGCTGCACCCCAACCCACAGGGCTTCTCTCCACGGAGCTGCTCTTCAAAGAGCCCATGGCACAAAACCACACTGTGTGTCTGGGGAAGCATCTGCCAGCAGGCAGTTAGTACAGCTGCAGCCCCCATCCTGGTCATGCAGCATGGCTGCCCACGGACCTTGCCTGTGCTGGGGATCAACAGCCCCTCCTTTTTCTGAGTGGGCAGAAGTGAGTTGCTGGAGGCACATCTGGGTGCTCATCCTGCCTTTCCCCAATCCATGGAGCCTTAGAGGAGTATCAAACCCGACAGCAGCTGCCAACCACAGGGCACAGACTGGGCAACCCTGGCCCTGAGCCTGTCAGTACCTGGGAGTCTCACACAGGCCTTCAGCCTCCATATTAAAACTCAAGGGATGGAGCAGCCCCACATCCCTTTTCAAAGTGCCCTAAGGTTAATCATCTTTGAGGTTAACAACACACCTCTTGTCTCTGCTCCAAGTGCATCTGACTCATGGTGGGTACACTGGCTCTGTGACCCTAAGAGCTCGTGACTGACTCTGCCTTGTGGATGTGCCTGACTAGCTAGGGGTTGTGTTACTTTTGTGTACACATCTCCTGTCAGCCTGACTGAGTTCAAGAGCAGCCAGGATTACAGAGGATTACAACCAAGGGGAGAGCCAGGGTGTTGGCTGGGAAAAGGGGATGGGACCCTTCACCCCGATCAGCTCAGGGGGTCACTCCGCACAGCTCCAAGGGAGCTGTTGGCTGGGGCTGGAACTGCCAAGGTTGCAGCCAACCTCCAGCATGGCTGCACAGGTGGCCTGGCACTGCTCTGCATGGCTGCAGCTTACGCTCTAGGACTCAGGGAGAGGAGCCACTGAGGCTGATTACCCCTGCCAGAGCAGGCCTGGTGGGTTTATTTTTAACAATTCCGATTGAAGCTGGTTTCCTGCTGACATTTACACTCCTTCATCATTATCGGCTCCCAAGCTTCCAACCACCAAGATAAAAGGGGGGATGAAATCTCCCGAACAGTGAGGTCCTGGCTGCAAACCCCACAGAGGGGAAGAGACCCAGACCAGTGCAGCTGGGCAGGTATCAGCCCCCTTGGAAGGAGGTGGGTGGCCAAGGTGTCCTATCTCATTGTGGGGGCATTACAGACTGAGATCCTGCGACTGGATACAGCAGGAACCATCTCAAGGCAGTCTGGAGAGGGATATCACTAACAGCACGGCTGGGCTACAGATGCAACTTTGGGTGCTGGCGCCCCCAGAGCCAACCATGCTCTTGGGAGTGCCCCAGCTGTGACTGGTGCCAGGTGTTGCTGGCTGCATTCTGCAGAAGGATGAGCTGCCAACCCTGGTGGCATGCATGTACTCCTGTCATGAGTTCCCAGTGGGGGATAAACAGGCTGATGAGAACATGCAGAGTTTGGACTCCCAGTGTGATCCTCTGCAATGAGAAAAGCGAGCAGGGGCTGTGCAGCACAGTCTGACCCTCATCCTCCCTCCTATGTTCCTAAGGGAAGGTGGGCAATGCAATGCAGAGCTGGTAGTGGGGCTCCCAGCAGGCTAGAAATACACTCCAGGCTACCCAGGTCTCTGCCCGCTCTTATATCTCTTGGATGATTCATATTTTGTCAGATTCCAGATCAGTTTTGGGATTAAAAATACTAGGTTTCAGAGACAAGCATGTCACAGGCCCCAGAAGGTATCAGAGCCCTGCAGAAGGAAGTTGGAGACCTGATTGAAATGGGAGATGTCCTGGTGCAGCTGGGATTGTGGCCTGGGCACAGTCCCTGCCATGGGGAATGGCTTTCCCTCACCCCATGGATGGGTCAAGCCCAGCAGCACCCTGGATGGGTACACACTGCTCTCAGGCTGGACAACTAACACCAACCCTGCTACATCCCAGAGCAGCCCCAAAATGGGGTGGATTACGTGCACGGTAGCTTGCCTTGAGCTTTTACTTAATTACCTTCATGGATATGAAATCGTCAATAACTAATTAGACAGCCCCATTCCTTCCTAATATGCCAAAAGCTGCTTCTTAATTAAATATTATAGGGATTTAAAAGCATTTCTGACAACATATTACATTTGTAAAATACTGCAAATTAACCAGCTCCCACACCGAAATCCTGCTCAGGAATGATGCAGGGACCCAGCTGGGCAGAAATCCGGGACATCTTTTCTAGTAGATTGGGAAAAGGGCCCATTTATTTGGCAAATAAGGTTTTCTCTGAGGGTTGGAGATTGCCGGAGCACAAAGGAGACAGCTCAGAAGTGTCTCTGCCAGTCCCACCGCCCTCCTGAGCTGTATGAGCCCCTCAGCAAAGACAGTTAGTTAAGGAAACATTAATGCAAATTGTCGGTGAGGCTGGAGATGAGATCCCAGGCACCACAGCTTGGAAGAGCAGGAGCTTTTTCATATTATTAGCCCATCCACCCGCCGAGGGGGGAGCAGGAGTGGGGAGCTGCTTGGTGCCAGAAGAAAAGAGCTCCCAGAGCCAATTTCCATCCAACCACAGTGCATTTGATGTCTTCAGAAGTCGAGTACACACACGCCATATCACCTCTGCCTTGCATGGGGAAGGGGTTGGATTTCTCCAAAGCACACACAGCCCCAGCTCTGGCTGAGTATGTGAGCATCCAACAGCACCCTGGGATCCAGCATGGGATGAGCCCTTCCCATTGCACCCCTCTAACCAAAATGCAGCTGGAGAAAATAAGGGCTTGATTTCGGTCTTGTCCCCATGAGTAGGGGACCAAAGTACTGCTGTCTTGCATTGGCACGTGCACAGAAATCTCCTGTGCCTCGGACCTCAACACCAGCTCAGTGTGAGCCGAATTTAGCACTGAGATAGAGCCATGGGTACCATGGGATGGGTCACAGGAGGGCTGCAGCATCCCCCACCATAACCTGCAGGCAGGAGCCCAGCCCAATGCAGCCTGTGCCTGCCCTGGTGCCAGGCTCTTCACATAAAAGCAAAGCAGAGAGCAGGCAGATTGCAAGAGAAAAGGCCAGGAGCAAAGGCAGGGAACACCACCAGGTAATTGCCTGCAAACTCAACTGGGGAACCACAGTGCCAGGCTTTGAACAGGGTTGTTTCATGTGCCTGGTGCTCCTGCTGCAATCTGTGTCTCCCATCAGACACGAGAGAGAGAGAGAGAGAGAGAGAGAGAGAGAGAGAGAGAGAGAGAGAAAGAGAGAGAGAGAGAATGAGCACAGAGGGAGTGTTTGAAATTCGCACTTCAAAGTTGTTATCCTAGTGGACTGGCCCGTATTTGCTGCACAACTGGAGGCAAGTCAGGGAATGGGAGGGTGAGCGGGGAGACAAGGGCTTATGGTCCCAGAGCTTTTAATGCTGGATCAATCGCCTGCTTGGGGATGCTCTGCTACAGAAAGAGAGAGGAGCTGTACACAGCCCCTTCCTTGCTACAGCTCCCATGCTGCTCCGTGTACTCAGGGTAACACTGGAGCCCCCTTGGTCCAGGGGCTCTCTGTACACTGCTGCACTGCCTGGAAATATCTCCCATTGTGCTGATACACACTGTGTTACATGTACTGTGACCCATCACCCACCACACCACATTCACACACCCTCCACCATGGCGACACACTGCACACACACAGCAGCGTCTGCTCTCCTAATTACTCCTTAATTCTCACTTTCAAGCCTTTGCCTTCACCCACCCTTGTGCCAGCACACCTGGAAAAGCAGCACCCTGAGGAGCAGCAGAGGGGAGCACATGGCCCCTCCAGGAGTCCAGCCCATCTCCTGGGTCTGATAGAAAGACTAGTATAATGTTTCTCTGCCAGCAACCTATTGCATACAACCTGAGGAGTGCCCTGTGGAGGTTAAGCAGGAAGGAAGACCCTGATGCCCCATCACCAAGCCCAGGGATGCAGGTGTATAGCCCCAGATTGGACCAGATCTTCACATTATGCCTGGACTCTCCTGCAAATCACAGCAGCATTGAGGGTCTAGGTACATCAAATACGGGTTTTAAACCAACTTAAAGAGGTTTTAATCAGGCTGCTGATGCCACCAACAAGATACCCCTGAGCCATCTGCACCCTCTGGCATGGCGTCCCAGAGGCTTGTGAAGCACAGCCAAAGCACAGACCCACCAGAGCTGGCAGACACTGGGACATGGCTCAGGGGATCTATGTGCTGCATTCAGCTTCCAACCAAAGGACGACCTTAAGCCAGGGAACTGACCCCTTCCTAGGACTGCCACCTGCTTTCCAGAGACTCAGCAGCATCATCCACCTTTTTCCAGGGACAGATTAGGGCATAGGGATAGTGCGCATCAGGGTCCATAAAGCCATGGGCTGAGGACCACTCTCCCTCCTTCAGCCCCTGGAGACCTCCCAAGCCCCCCAGCCCTGCCAGCTGAAAGGGTCTCCCATCTGCTTGCTGGAGCCACAGCATCTGCACGCATGGCCAATACCTGCCCCTTCCCTTCCAAGGCACCATGAGGTGGGCAGCCGACCCACCGAGCTGGGACATCCCCACTCACCCCTGCGACCCACGGGCAGCTGCCTGAGCGAGCATCCTCCAGCTCGTAAGGGCTCAGGCAGTGTGGGGCTGGGGAGGGAGGGCAGCTGCCCACCTCCCCCGGGAAAGGTGTCGGACAGCCAGGAGGGGACAGGCGCCAGATAGACCCGTGCCGAGAGGAGTCACCAGGCACAACAGCAGCCAGGTGCTGGCTGCATCCTGCTGAGGGCCAGCATGGTCAGCTGGTGGATGGGCCCAGCAGGACTGGAGTCCTAACGCCCATTTTGCCCCTGGAGAAGAGGGTTTGCAGCAGTCCCCGCCCTGTCAGGCTGCAAAAAACCTCTCCTCCTCATTATTTTTTCACCGCAAGAACTATCTTACACCTTATCAATAATTCACAGGTACAAACGATAACGTTCGCTGTCATGGTCCGGGAGCCACATGTTCCCGGCGAGGCCGGTTGCGATCCCCATTGTTAATGCCTGCGGATCTGGGGGGCAGGAGGGAGGATAAATATTTAACACCGTGTCTCCGAGCAAACGTCCATGACCGAGGGCTGAACATGGGTTTTACACAGAGCTGCTCCTGCCCTTGAGAGGGTCATTAGCATGTTAAAAGCCGTCAGAATGGGGCTGATGGAAAGGCTCTGCTGGAGGGACCCCCAGCGCTCTGCCTGGGGGCCAGCGGGGCTGCAAGGGGCTTTTTGCTGCAGCAGAAATACGGTGATCTCTATCCTGCCTAGATTTCCCCTTTCCTAAGCACAAAGGCTGTGCTCTGACGAGGCGCATCCCCAGTTTTGCCTGTCGCCACATCGTAGGGCACGAAGAACGAGGCACCTGGGGCTAGCCCGGGGCTGGTGGGTGGCCAGGGCAGTTCATTGTGCAAAGGAATTACAAAGGGTACACAAAGAGCCACACACAACATTTTGTGTGAGCTTCCTCTCCCGGGCTGCCCGGGCCTTTCTTTTGCTGTGTTGAGGGTGAGCTTTCTGTGTAAATCCCCAGGGCACAGGGGGGGGGCTGGGGGAATGGACGACTAGGTGTCTTTGTGAAAGAGACTGAAAAATAAAGGAAAAAAAAAGAGAAGCAACAGCACAAACCCCAGGCCCAGCAGTGGCAGTCTGCAAGGACAGGAGCACAAAGATTCCCAGAGGATGTAAAGACAGTTCTACAACCAGGGGATCAGGGGCTGGCAGGCTACAAAGGCACACTGCTGTTTGCACACCATGCCCTGCTCATGGGGGAATCGATGGCTCCCCACAGCATCCCACCACTCTAAAAGGGTTGTCCCCAGATATACAGGCAGGGTGCTGCTTCCCCAGAGCCATATTCGGAGCTACAGACAAGTTTCACCTTCTCACTGTTACAGGAACAGTTTTGAGGGACTGGCAGACAGGAAAATCCCACATCCGGATAACTTGGGAGCAGTCCTTCTTGGCCGCGCTCTCACAGACACTGCCGGCATCTCTCTGCAAAGGGATGAGAACAGGAGAGGAGCAGGTCCTGTCTCACTCTTTGGAGATGGAGCCATGCCCATTTCTGATGGGCAAGGGAGCAGCATAGGGAAGAGACATCTTAAATCACCACAGCTATTTGCCCTGTGAACTCCAAGCCAGAGCCCTTGCAAAACTCAGCCACCACCTAACCAGGCAAGGTACTGTGGGGCTCATAAAACTAAAGCAAAGCTGTCTTTCCCTTTTACTGTGCTAGTAAAATACATCTCTGCCTAAAATGCTCAGACAGGATTGCAGTGCAGGGGTCAGGAAGGCCACAGCTGAGCATTCCCTGGGGAGAGTGTGGGAAGACTGGCGCCAGTAGATCTCCCCCAGCCTGGCTGAGAGCAAGAGGGGCAGCCTGGGACCCCTCTCTGGCAGCCCCCATCTGTAGCAGCCCCATCCCTGCCAGTACGGGATCTTCCCGGATGGATAAGAGCCACTGCAGCCAGTCTGCTCAGCCAGACTCACAGAGTAGGGATACTCCGGGGCTTTGAGAGCAATTAAGGACGTGGCTTGGGCTGACAGCACCGGACTGATGTCCCCAGGAAACAGAGAGCAACAACGGATGGGGTGCCATCCGTCACTCAGAAGGGGACACTTTATCACTGGGACACCTCTGAGCACTCAGCCCAGACCTGGACCCCTCCCTGGGATTCCAGCTCCAACCCTGACATTTCCAGTTTTCACCACTGGGAAAAGAAGTACTGTCTCCTTTGCAACTTTAAAGGACATCCATTTCACCTCTACCCAGTTGAGTATTCAATGGTTAATTGCTCTCTGTCGTGAAAAACCTGGATTTAATTCTAGACTGAATTTGTCTGGTTTCAGCCTCCAGCTATTGAGTGATTTTATGCTTTTTCTCTTTTTTTTTCCTTTCTTTTTTTTTTACAAAATTAATGAGGTGCATGCAATCAGGCTTCTCCCCATGCAGGTATGCAGAGAGGGGGATAAATTCCCCTCTTAACCTCCTCTTGCGTGCACTAAATAAGCTGAGCTTTTTAATTCTTTTCACTGGAAGGCAGGTTTACCAGATCTCCAATTATCACGTACTTCCTGAGCACTTTCTAATTTCCCAATATCTCTCTAAACTATGGGCCCTGAAGCAGAAACTATGCTCAGCAGATGCTTCTCTACTGCCTCCCAAAACAGTAACTCCCTGGTACGCAGAGCTGCTTGACTCATCCAGCACTCCCCCAACTGCAGTGCTGGAAGCCCATATCCCAGAGCAGGCTGCTGTGATGGCTGCTAAGTCCTTTTCAGTGTAACCACATCCCCAGACACTGTTCCCTGTCTTGTAGCTGTGACCTACATTTTTTTTTTCCCCAGCTGTGTGACCTTGCATGAGGATGTTTTTCAGTGCAGGTGTTTCAGGCAGAGCATCCCACCAGACCGGCATCCTGCCAGCAGCACCAGCCCTTCTCCTTTCAACTACTGGGTTATGTTTCCTCTCAAACTGAGTTCTGTGACATGCAGGTGATTTCTTTCCTGGCTACATCATGTACAACACCCAGCTCACCCTCAGCTGGCGTGGGACAGAAAGAGGAGGAAACAAAATATCAGAACACTTGGGTGGTGGTTGGCAAAAGTCAATATTGCCACTAAAGATCCCAAGACCACTGCAGCGCTGCAGAGATTGTGAACATCCGTTCACCATCACCAGACCCATGCTGTACCCTGCCAGAAGGGTTACTGCTGCAATTCCCCTGAGGATGTCTACCAGGGAAGCACACTATCAGAAATGCAACACTGATTTTTGCAGAATATTAATGTTTTCATCGCAATATCCTCTAGACAAGAGTAAAATGACTTGCAGAAGTCTCAGTATCTCATGTCAACAGAGTTGTTACTTATCAATCCAATTTGTCAGCTCATAAAAAAAAATGCTATCAGGTTTGTTTGACGAGAGCAATTTGCCATGTGGATTGGCATTAATTATCCTTTAACTCCTCCCTGATTGCCACCCATATCGTTATAGTAGCAGGGATTGGTGTCAAGCTGGAGGCAAAGGAGCAGCTGCTACCCAGGCAGAGGCGTCACAGGGATGTTCTGTGTCACTCACTGCACCTCAACCCCACCAGTGCTGTGAGGGTTAATGACCTTGCCCTCACTCTGGATGTGACAAAGTGGCTGATGCATAGAAAGTGTCACATCCCTTCCTACACAGCCCAGGTCGTGGCTAGGGGCAGTTGCTAAGAGACAAGACCAAGATGAAGGGAGTGAAGAAGGATGGGGGATAGGAAGGTCCTGCCCTGAGGAGCAGGCTTAAGGCTACAATGGGGAACTTAAGTTAACTGGGCAAAGAGCCATATTTGTGCAACCACCCCCGTCAGAGCTGGGGACCTGCTCACCCTACAAGTTCCTTTCCTCAGGCAAGAGACAGCCCTGGCCACTCGCACAGGCTGGGGTAGCCCCAGGAGAAACCAATATTTGCTTTCTCTCTGGTTAACCCTCAGGCTGAGGAATGCAGGGTCACCACCTCTGTGACTCCCTGGGGAGGCAGCTGTGTGTGGAGGGACTCAGGGATGTCCCCTCTCAGCTGCACTATTTATTTTCTCAATGTTTGTGTAAGGAAATGAGAGCTGAGTGGGGAGGGATGTGGGGCCAAGGATGGGCTGGGAGGACTTGCAGACAGAGTGTCAGTCTTGAAGGCTGGCCGGTGCATCCCAACTACCCCATGTGCCCCCCTGACACCCTGCCAGGACCCTCCTCTGCCACTGCCCTTAAGGATGGGGCGTGCTGCTATAGGTCTCCTTCCTGTACCTTGCCTCGTTCTCTGGCTCAGCCATCTGCTCACATGCAGCCAGACACACCAGAGCAAACCACTGCCTTCACAAAAATCTGTTTTGGGGTGAGTTGTCTGGTTCCCACTAAGAACAGGGCTTTGACACCTTTCAATAGCAAAAAGTACCATGTGATGCTCACTTCCATTAAACCTGATGGGCTCTTCTGCAACCTGCTCCCCTAAAAATCTGAAATCTCCCACAAAGTTATGTGCTGTTCAGCTCAGATGATATTCCCAGCAGACAACTGGCTCACAGTTTATGTCCTGCTCCTTCTCTCAGACGTTAATAAAACTCAAGAGCAATGACCTTGCTGTCCCCACCAGTGATTCAGCTCCCCAGCAGCCCCTTGGCTCCCACACTCTTCATCTCATTTGGGACAGACATGCTTCCAATCTAGGCTCTGCCATCAGACAGACTGTGAACACACAGCCTTGGCACAATGTAGCCAGTCTGGAGGATAAATTGGGCCATCACTGGGAGGCACAGCCCTTGGAGGGACAGGCAGGACTGTTACCATGTCTCTAACCCCTACAGATCTAGGAAATGCAACTGGCAGATCCATTCAGGCAATTTGGGTTTTGTCTCTGTGACTCAGTTTTCCTTCTGTAAATATGAAAAAACGTGCTGATGTCTGCAGTAGTGAGGATATTGGACCAAATGAGTGCCCCTAGAGGCCAGGGGGAGGGCATCAAAGACTAAATATTATTCCTCACATTGCAACCAAGACTGCAATGCAGAAACTGCTGCTCCAGTGGTGCTGCCACAGCAGGCTATATTTGCAATGTCAGTCAAAGATGGAGCTGAGGCACCTCTGAAAGCCAGTGTCACACACAGAAGTTGTCCCCAAGTCCCACATCCCCACAGCCTGAAGTGGGGAGAGTAGAGCCTGCTGCACACAGTGCTTCAGGCCAGCCATGGAAGGTGCTTCCTATAGTGCATCTGTCTGCTTGCCCCAGGCATGGCTGGGTAGTGCAGAGGCAGCCACAACACCCTAGGAGCCCCAGGGCACCCCTGTCCCAGGGGCACATGCTTGCAGCCACTGTACTGCCCCAGAAGAGTCAGGCAGCCGCCCACCCGCTGTAGCGTCCCGGCTCCAAGCCCCAAGTTCCTTACCAGCAGCCTCTGGCTGGGGTTGGGGTTGTGGGGGTGCTTCCCAGTCCAGGATGCCCATCTGGAACCCATTAGGCACCTTTAATCCCCCTCATCCATTCTGGTGCTGTCTGAGCTCCCCCCCACCAACACACACAAACGCTGCCATTCAAGCAGTTAATTTAAACAAATTCTGCCCAGCCACCACGTTGAGAAGCGATGAAAAAGCCAAATGAAGCAGCTCAAAGCTAAGGGGGGAATAAAAAAAAAAGAAAAAAAAAAAAAAGAATGAAAAGAAAGAAAACCACTCGGCACGGCAGGGCTGATACCCAGAAGGGCCAGCTGCATCCTCCCATCCCAGCCAGCCCCAGTCCTCCCCTCTCCTAGGCAATCAGATACCATGCGGGCTGTGTAATTGGATGGCAAAGGATAGAGAGAGACATCTTAAAGCTTGGGTCTAATCTCATTAACACCCGGCTGCGGGGATGCTGTGAAATCGTAGGATGCAGGAATGAGCAACATGCTGTGCCCGTGGGGAGGAGAACAAGCAAGCTGGAGCGCGGGACGACAACACCAGGAGGTGGAAATGCCTCCGGTCAGACAGCAAGAGCTGGAAACACCACTGAGTCCTGGGAATGTAGCCAGTCTCCTTGCTTGCTCCTGTTTACCCCACAACCACAGATCTCCTCAGGGCTGCACAGCCCTGACTTCATCCCTATGATTAGTAATTAATAGCACCAGTATTAATTGCTAGGTAGTAATAGCCTGTCTGTGCAATGGAGAGGAGCTGCAATGGAGTATCTCTGGGGTTGAAACCCTGATGTCAAGTACCTGCACCCCAACCAGCATCCATTTTACATTTCCATCATTCTTGCCTCTGACTGGCACATACCCAGCAAAATGTGCCCGTCTGTGGCAAGCAGGACCACCAGACCTCAGGCAAATTTCCCAAAAGGGTCTCATGATAGGGTCAACCCACATCCCCAGGCCCCTGTTGCTGAGGCAACCTGCGAGCCTGTGTCGCATAGCAACCAGCCAATGGTGCCCCCTGGGAAAAAGCATCCCAGTCCAGGGGACAAGTGAGGGATATGCAGCATCCATCCACCCGTGGGGCTCCTAGACAGACAAAAACCCCTTTGAGAGCTATACTAGGGATGGGAAGGCAGTGCAGAAGGGACATAGGGCTGGGATTCCTCGGTCCCCTTCCCAATTCCACCATGAGAGGGGTTTGGGGCTGGAGGATTTCCCAGCTCCGGGGTTAGAGACACCTTCTGGGAGCTTTTCCTGTGCTTTACACATTTAATACTCTGTCCATGCAATATGGCTAACACCCCTCAAATTACCACTTCCCAAACCTTCAAGAGACCAGTCAAGGTCTTCCCACCTCCAGCTCCCAGAGAAACCTCTCTCCTCCAACCCCAGGGCCTGGAAAAATTCTGAGCAGTTTTAATTCTCTCTAAGCAGCTCTGCCCCAAATCTCATACTCCATTGGAGGGGCAGGGAGAAGGAGAGGTGAGGAAACCATTTTAAAACCATCCCTACTATTTCCTGGCTCCTAGTTTACAGAAAACAAGACTGCAGGATGTCTTCAGTTACCAACAGCTCCCTTGAGTACAGTAAAAATTAATCCAGCTTTTCCTATTCTGAAGGAAAATACGGACACAAATGGGGACAAAAGCTTCTGGGGGCAAAGGGGGGAGAAACAACCATGAATGGGCTGGGGGAGGCAGCCAGTAAGAACTACTAATCCATATGCTACTTAGCCCTGGGAGGGTGGTGGGGGTCCCAACCACAGACTTCTGCATCTCACTGGTTAAGTGAGGATAAGCCTGAGATTATAATTAATTTAACACAGATGAGAATCTGGAAAATGATTCCCCACCTCCCCAAACCCACTCCCAACACACTGCCGGCAGGGTTCCATCACACACGGACGTTAACTGGCACCAGGAAATGGGCTCACCAAACCAGGATGTCCTCAGCCCATCCCTGTGGGCAGGGGACAGCTTCCTCTTGGCAATGCCTGTGAGCCCTCTGCATCAGGAACAACCCTGGGTGTGAGAAGGGGCATCTTCCCCCCTTACGCTCACCTGTTTGGTCTTTGCACCACTTTAGTGTGGGGAAAATAACCCACCCAGAGCAGTAGACAAAGCATCCCAGTGCCCCAGGCAGCCTGCTTGGGTAAAAAACGGGAGCCCACCAACCTGAGCCACTGGTGTCGGGGTTACAGGCTGCATGATCCACCACTAATGCCAAAAGCACCACGGGTCCCTCAGGTGCAGCAGAGAAGGGACATGGCAGAGGCACCATTCTGGAAACTGCAGACAGTTTCTTTTACATGGCAGTCACAGCAAGAGAGATGAGGAGGTCCAGCACCCACCCAGGGGAGTATCAACCAAACTCAGGTTAATTACCTGTCTCTGCACATTCACACGTCTGTGGATACATGTGCAGGGGTACTACTGTATAACTTAGCCTCAAATCCCTACGTAAGACTTTTTCCTTCCACATTCTGGAAGTCAAATTACCAGAGGCTAATTCTGCTCACGGATCTTGAATATTACTTTGAACCCTTCTACTATCTGAGCTGTGGAAACAGGAGGAAGGAAATGCCTTTATTCTGTGCTCAAAATGTATGGACAAAGGGATCAGCTCCTCCGAGTGCTCTTTTAACTCTTTCAGGGGACCAAAGGTGGCCAAAGGCTGAACATGGGACAATGTAGGCAATGAGCTGTGAGCCAGGGAGGAAATAAATAATTCCCGTGTCTTAATAGCTGTGTAATTAGCACTGCTTCCCAGCATTAAGACTTGATTTTTCATTGCTTTTTCCCAAAAAGTGCATTGCTGGGGAGCTGGGGAGGGATGCTCTGCATGATGCCATGAGGCGGAAGGGGACTTTGCTGGAAGAGGCAAGGGGCTGGATGCTGCACCCTACCACGGACCCAGCCCCCTTTGCTTCAATCATATTACAAAAGCCAAATCCAACCCTGCACCCAAAGCAACACCAAGGGTGACTCCAGCAGAGCCAGTGGCTCGAGAAGGGAGCCCCAGGAGGATCGATCCCATGCATTGCCAGAGAAACCTTGGAAGTGTCTCAACAGCCAGAAAGCTGGAGCCGGCTGTGGGTCAGAAGCGCAACGAGGGGCATGGAGGGAGGTGGGGGCAGATTATCTCCAGGCAGCCGTCTGGCAATGCCCACTCCTGGCAGCCTTGGCTTGCTGGCAGGATAATGGCACAGAACAGAGCCAGAGCGCTCCTGTGCAAGGGCTGCACTATCGCCCTGGTGGGAGGGGGCCCAGGATGGTGGGAGGAAAAGGGGGAGGGTGCTCATCTGCAGGCTGGGGCACAGCAGCAACCCTCACCCCAGCAACTCCTGTGCCTCCAGAGACTTTGAGTCAGGTCCCAAAAACTCGTGGAAGTGCTTAAATGTAAAGAGATCTTCAAGTGTTTAATTTGTGAAGCTTTGAGACTTATCTGCCCTCAGGATCCCAGGGAGTCTTATTACCACGCTCCTCTCCCGTCCTCCCCCCACCCCTGAAAAAAAAAATGCTGAGGTATGTGGCACAAGAACAACAGAAGAAGAAGGGAGGGAGCCAGCAGATGAGCATCTCCCTGCACAAGGGTGCTGCTTCCCAGTGGGAACACCCATCACAAAACCCCAGAGACACCCATAAGGATGCTGTCTGCACAGGCCACCAGTGCGGGGTGCAGGGACCTGCCAACTTGCCTCAACCTGGCCTTGCTGCAGCGCCCCAAGCCCTGCCAAGACTGGGGGTGCCAGCCACAGCCCCTCGCTGCCTGGCAGCCTGCCAGAGAGGGGGCTGGCCCCCCTCCCGCCTGGCAGCATCTTTCCCTAGGTAACCTCCCCACCTATTAGTGATACATTTGTTTTCCTGCGTTTCCTTAGAGCTGTCACGAGCCACACTGACTCTTTGTTCCTGGGGGCTGTGGAGAGGCCTCCCTTCCCTTTCCCCCTCCCCCTGGCTGGTGGTGGGGGGCGGTCTTGCAGCATACAGACTCTTCAGCTCCTTCCCTCCCCCCAGCTACAGGGGTAAACACACTCCCCTTCCTCATTGGTATTCGGAGGGACACATCCCAGACTGCCCCCCCCAGCCCTGCTCTGTGCCCGACAGAAGGGGCTTTGTTGGGGAGCGAGAGGGGGTACAGCACCCGGAGTCCGAAATGTGGGCATGGTGACAGCGCGGACACTTGGCCCTCACACTGCAAGGGGAGGGGAGATGCTGCTAGAGGCGGTGCTGGGACAAAGTGTGGGATATTGGGGAAGGGGAAGCCAAGAGGTTTGCTCAGGGCGAGCTGCTCCCTGCTCTGACCTGGGGTGTGTGGGCACAGCACTGCCTTTCCCATGCAGCGGCTGCAGGCTCCTGGGCACTCACCGAGCTCACCGGCTGCAGAACCAGCACAAAACCTTGCTGGAGGTAGCGAACCTCAGCCAAAGCCCCAACAGGAGCTGACGGAGCTGGTGTCTGGCACAGGAGAGACAGCACACAGCCAGAGCCAGCCCACCACCACGGCAGCATTTCTAGGGAGCCAGGCAGGCAGGCACTGCAAATCTTCCCCTGAATTGAAACTGGGTTCAGACAAGTCCCCCCTACCAGGAGAAAAGCAGAACTGTGCATATACATTCCCCAGAGAGTATCCCCACCTGGTACCCACACCTCCTACTTGGCATCAGCATAACCACGCACAGTGGGGGCACAGGAACGCTCCTTTATCCAGCCAAGCACACACTTGTTTTCCTCAATCTCTCCCTTCTCTATCTGGGGGTTTTCCCGGTGCAGTCCCAAGAGGAATGGTCACTGGTACAGTCTCACAAGCAACACCTCCCACGCGCAGCCAGCCCCATCTGAGCAGGGCCTGTTTTGTTATTCCTTTCTCTGACAGCTCCTTTTTCACTTGTCACCCTGTTTTGCTACTACTCAGCTCACAGCTTCCTCCTGCGTGGTTGTGATCCTCTCCTTCTTGAAGGATGTCATTTGCATTTTCTCAAGTTATTTAGCAGCCCTCCAATTTTCCCTGGCTGCTTTTCCATGGGCAATTAGGGCTGTGTTTAGCCAAATACAGGGGTGGTGCAAGGAACTTGCCCCAGAGCTCAGCATAACATCATCTCTCCTACCCAGGCAAAACACCCAGCTGCAGTGCTCTCTGCAACTCGGCTCAGAACTTCATCATCACCCGGATCTTTAAACACCTCTGGTCCCTCTGTCCGATCCCAGACAGATGTAGTTGTAGAGCATTACTGTTCCTCTGCAGGCTCTGGCCACAGGAAGAAAGTATCACAGGAGCGTGACAATCCCCCAGGCTCCCACAACATTTCACATGTCCCTGGCCCAGAAAAGTCACTAGCCCTGATTGAGATGTTAATGCTGTTTCCAGGGAGCCCCTGCCCTTACAGATGGGAGAGCAGCACGGCAGCCCTCCCCCCTGGGCTTGGCTGCAAGCTAGGATGTAGCACCATCTCCTCCACCATTTTTGCTGGCATGGGTCCGACAGCAACTGACACTTTGTGGCCCATGTCCTAAATCTTCTTCCTTCTGGAGACAAGACTTCACCCCCACCCCACTCTCTGCTCACCCTCACCCCACTCTCTGCTCACCCTCTCAGCTCCCATTCTGCCTGAGCATGGAGCAGCTGCTGCAGCTTTTGGTGAGGGAAATTACTGGGCAGCTGTTCCTGGCAGGATACATCCAATCCGGGATTGCAACTCCCTGCAGGAACATCTCCCCAGAGCTCCTTGCAGCCAAGCACCCACTGCTCCTCTCTTTCCTCATATCAGCTTGGCTTCCCTTGGAGAAAACCATTTATTTATAGCCATCCTGGCTGCCTTTAGCACATTTTGACAGCCCACGTCTTTGCCTCCCTGATGATGCACCCGCAGCATTTCTGTCCTCACCCTGCTGCGACAGCCATCCCAGACTCCTCTCCTCCTTGCATCCCTCACCCAGGATCCCCAAAGAGGCTTAGAAACAGCTTTGGCAGGAGGCTTTAAGGCGAGGTGGGCAGAAAAGGGAGAGAGTACAACAAAACTCCTCTCCCATACTTCCCCCATGTGTCCCCCATCCTCTGCTTACTGTTTCTTTTGGGAGGAGAAACTCAAGAGAAAAAACAACTCCTGCCAGCTTGGGAGAGATGCTGAAGAAAGATCTACTGGCACCTCATTGGCTCCTGACATGCCGCAGGACTGCACCTTGGCACCAGTGCTGAACCAAGATGTGTACAGCTGTGGCACACTGGGGACCAGCAATAGCAGAGGTCACCTTCCTGCCCAGGTAATCCATGATGGAAGGAAAGATTCATTCCACTTTGCACGAGACATGCTCTTCCCCAGTGAGCTGCTGGGAGGACCCTGCCCACCTCCTCCCCAGGGCCATGACGCTTTGTTGTTCCATCCAGTGCTGACAGTTTAATTAAACCCAGTTTGAGAATGGGTCATGGGGGTCAGGCGCTTTCCAGCAAAACCTCAGATCAGCACCATTTCCAGCCAACAGGGCTGCTTAATGAGTTACCCGCTTGTTGCGGCAGACATAAATAAGGGAGGCCATGCGGAGAGTCCCCCTGCCTTCTGGCCCCACTATAGAGGTGCTGGCACAGCCCTCCCCCCCCCTCCACCATCTCAGACTGAGACAGGCTCTGGGCAGGCGTCAGCTCAATATTCCCAAATTCCGAGGGGAAAACATTCCTCTCCAGGCATCTCACCTCCCCCATGCCCTCATTTGAGATTTGCTTTCCGTTGGCCCTTTCCTGCCATTCCCCAGTTTATTTAAGCCCCAGCGGATCAAGTTTAACTCCAGCCGTTTCCATTATCCCAATGCACAAATGCTTTTTATAGCCAAGATCCAAGTAAGTAATTGCAGCTTGAGCCAGGCTGGGAAACCACAAAGTACCACCAATGTGGATTAGGTTCTGATACTCAGACCCAGGAGATGGACAAACAGCTCTCCATCCTGACCCAAGCCGAGCCTGAAGGCCTCCTCATGCTCGTGAGAGATTTTCATCCTGTTCAAGATACAGTGGGAAACTGCTCTCTGGATATCACATATCCCTAATTCAACAGACTTGCCTTAACCTGCTGCTGTGTTACTGACATGTTGCTTCAACATTACACCCAGCAGAGGTTGGAGCATCCAGGCCAGCACCTAAGTACACATGTAAGCAATCCTCACCAGTTTCTGCATCCACCTCTGGCTTTCTGCTTCAGTTACCACCTGGCAGCCTCACTTCCCAACTAAACAGATCTCAGCACGACTCACTCAACCTGTTCTTGCTAATTCAGGACCTCCCAGTAGAAAGGTACGAGGACATGGGGACCTAGTAGGAACTCCAGGAACTTGAGCAGAATGCCTTGTGTGGCTGCAGCAGGCAAGTCAAGGAGAAGCCTGCACAGGCCCTGTTTGCTGGAAATCATCTGTAGACCAGGATTTGCAAGAATACAGTGCTGGTAGGAACCCTCTCTTCCTGGACCAGCATGGGTCCCAGCCTGCTTGTGGGGCAGGGAGGGGTCACTGAGCAGTGGGGCCACCCCAGATCCATTTCAGCAGTGTAAAGCCCAGCAGGGAGGCTCCAATTTCGGTTCAAGGCAAGCTGATTTCAATTTAGCTTAAAACCTGTTCCCCACTGACTTATATCCCCGTAGCCTGACCCAGGTTTGCAGCAATTTAAGAGTGTCCTTATGACCTCCCGCACCAGCTGGACTAGCACTGGTGCAGACCCCACCTCATGCTAAGCCAGTATGTGTGTCTAGACTAGCTTCCCCAGGCACCTCCTGCCCCACCGTCCCCTCAAAACATCCTTGAGCACGTCAGCAACACGCAGCATCAAGGAGAGGGAGCAGGAGGTCCTCTTACACATAGGGCTCTGCTGCCCAAACTCAAGATTCTGTCAGGCAGTGGCTCCTGACATGGTCCCCAGGCAGACCCCAGTGGTACACCCCTACCCTCACTAATGCATGTGGGACAATACGACACAGAAGAGAGTGGCAGGTGGCTCCGTGTGTCTCCTGTCCCTCGTCCCATAGCTCATTTCAGGGACCCTCTGCTCCAAGCACACATCAAAGCTCACCAAGATAAGGTACCAGCTGCAAAATCTGAGCCCATGCACACAGCCCCAGATGGCACAGAAAAAGCTGCAGTTGCTGGTGTCCAGGCAGAGTTTGCCATGGCAGAGATGGCCAGAAAACATCTTCAAGATAGGGTAGGAGGGAATAGGTTGGAAAAAATCACCACATTGCAGGAAGCAGTAAAGCAACGGGAAGAGGCTGAAATGCATCTGGAGCATGACGTGGCTGCAAGGAGCATCTTGCACAGCCTTCTTCCACAGTGGAACGTACAGCCTTGTGCACACCGTGTGAGGCTGTACAGCCCTGTGCACACTGTAGCACAGACCCGGCTCCACATGAGCCTGGTGGCCATGAAGGAGCACACTGTACAGCCTGCCTGAGAGCTGCCCAGGGTTTGTTAGGGCTTGCTTTTTGAAAGAGCCTGGTATTAAAATCTAGAGAAGATTAAAAGGGAAACATTAATGTTTGTAAAATAATTCTCTTGCCCGTGTTTGTTATGCAATGGGCGGCTGGAGGAGGATGGGCCCTTGCTGGTGCCTCAATATGCACAGCTGAGCTCAACAAATGCCATTTGATAATTAATTGAACGCCTGTGCTATCAGCTGCCATTACCTAGGCCCATCTTTGGCGCCTGTCCACCACTTCACACATCTCATGCTGGCAACCCACACGGCGTTTTAACCCTTCATTACACTGCCTCCAGCTGGACTGCAGGACTGACTCCCTGGCACTGTTGGAAGAAAATGGCTCAGCTACAGCCTGCCTGCGTGGGTAGGGCTGCTTGGCCCCAGCATGGCCATGCCTGTCCTGGAAATGTCTCAGCCCGTTCAGCTATTTCACCTCTTCCTGCCCTGACCCAGGAGGGACCGGGCATATTCATCCCACTGCTGAGAAATGGAGACACAAGATGCAGCAGGTAGAAAGCTTGCGTCCCAGCTACAACCACCATGCTCCTACGCACTGCAAATCAGCCACAGGGTGTAAGCTGCTTCTCTAAGTGATGCAGAGAACCAGCCCCAGTCTGGCACATACCCTCTCCTCCTCACAGTCCCCTTCCCAATGTACATGGTGCCTAACATAGCTGAAAGCCTGTAAATGCTTTAGTTTGAACAATGCTGGCACTGCTGACAGCACCATTGCCCAAGTAAAGCAGCCTCAGGCAAGGGAAAGCCAATATGGAAAAGAGAATATTTATCAAAAACCCAGTAAGCCCTCCCCAGCAGTTTGCTGCTGCACAGAGGGAGGAAGAGCAGAGAGATCTGTGGACCTAGGGCTTTCTGGGCAAGAGACAGTACCTGAGGGTGCAGAGAGACAGGTATGAGGGCAGGTAGAGAGGTGCATGGAGGGCCAGCAGGCATGAGGGGCTGGATCTGCCCCAGGCAGGACTTCCCCCCTGTTTCCCCAGACCCCCTCACAAAAGCAGCTCTTGAGCAGGGCCATGGGGTTTTCTGTGCCCTATAGAGATCTCTGAGCAGGATGTGAACCCCTTAGGAACACCCTCTTTCACCTTCCTTTCATGACAACCTGGTCTAGCATGTAAGGGCAGCCTGCTCCAGAGCCTGTGATTCGTACCCAGGGATGAGGCTGTAGGGCTCACAGCATCTCTGCAAGTGACACTGTCCAGGCTCAGCTCTGCAATGCCAGACCCAGTCCAAACTGCCAGCACGTTCTCCCATACACCCATGAACTAAAAGGACATCTTTAAGCATGCCAGTCTCAGGTGTTCTGCATGTCACAGCCAATTTCTTGCCATGGTGCATGGTCAGGTCACACAGAAACAGGGTGCCAAGCCATCAATGGAACAAGACACCAGTAATGACCAACACAGCCTCCCAAAAGCAGCATCCTCCTGGGACATCAGTGCCACTCCAAAACCCATGTCAGTCTCACAAGTGAGCCCACACCACCACCGGACAGGGGAGCCCTGTGGGCCCAGAGGGTACTTACAGCCGTGAGAGCGCCTGGTTGTTCTGGAAGAGGAGCTCGGGCAGGGTGTGCAGCTGATTGCGGTTCAGCCGTCTGCAGCAAAAGAAGAAAGGATTAGGGTCTGGGAGCAAAGCAAGGACCCCACCAGCTACATCAGGCACAGCTGGGTGCCTTGGCTTACTCAGGGGGGCCAATAGAGCAGAGCATCCCACCTGGCAAGGACACCCCCATCCCCGCTCACCACACTCCCAGGTGGGGACAACCAATGGGACATTAACAGACTCACTCAAAATGCTGTAATTATATGCAGAGAGGACTCCAAGCTAACTGCTGACTGCTGCTTAACTACTCTCTTAACCTGCTGCTCGCTCAGCTCCTCATATTTGCTTGAGCAGCTTGGAATTTTTAAACTGCTGAGCTATTTTACTGAGTACTGGACCAGAACTTACAGCTCCCTTGCTATCACACAGGACAGCTGATACAGCAAAAGTGATTTGTGTTTAACCTGCTCCTCACCTCAAAAGCATCAGAAGGGACTTTTAAGATCTATAGAAAAAGAAATAGGTTTGCTTCCCACTCTGTAAAATACCACTGCACACAGAAGAGAAGCTGTTTGAAGTCCAGTTGCACCAATACATTAGGGTGCAAGGCAAAAAAAGGAAAAGATGCTCTCCTGCAGCTCAACCCAGTGGCTCCCCACCAACCCCCCTCTGTGCCCAGGCACTCACAGCCGCTCAAGCTCCTTCATGTCATCAAATGCTCCACGTTCCACCGTGCTGATCTGGTTTTCCATCAGCTGCCTGTAGAGAGAAGGGGGTCAGCTTTCACGAAAGGTGGCCCCCAGTGCCGTCATCACTTCTCTTAACCCAGGGCCACCTCACTCTCACTGTCCCCTCACCCCAACCCAGTCTCTTTCACCCCACTCTCTCCCAGCTGAAAGCCCACCATACTCAGCTCAACATGATACCCTCCAGCCCTGCTGGCAGATGCCCAGGGGAAGAAGCTGACCATCTCTAGCAGCCCCAGGAGGGGCCACAAGCCAAGCAAAGTATCCACCAAGGTTGGGGCAGCTGGGCCCTCATCAGGAACTCACAGGACACGGAGCTGCTTCAGCCCAGCAAAGTCATTCTTGTTGATCCGTGTTATGTTGTTGCCATTGAGCTCTCTGCAGAGAGAAGAGACAGAAATCAGCAAGGAAGTGCTCAGGAAGGCACTGGACCTCCTCAGTACCTCCCCTAAAAGGGCATACAGGCCCAAGGACAGCAGTGTCTGGTGCAGTTCTGTGCCCCTCACCAGGAATGGCAGGGCTAGCCTCTGGCTCCAGAGACAACCTTTATCCTCAACAGCCAGCAGTGCTGGGCACACACGTGGCAGGGGTCTCTGCTCCCACCCTAACGGCGCCATTTCCCCCAGTTCCCCCCAGCCATGGTCTCCAGCCTGCCCTTGCTAGGATCATCCTGCTTTAAAATACATCGAGGCAGGAGATGCAGAGATTTTCACCTTGCTTTCTCAGCTTTGCAGTGACTTTCCATATTGTGGGATGTGATTACTGTAGGAAGAGCAGGACCATGAGCTCTGGGATCCATAATCTGCAGAGCCAGGGATCCTTGTGCAGCCCCCCGCATTGCAGGAGAGTCTTCCCCCTTGGCAGCATCAAGCATGGCAGTGTTTGAGGTCAACCTGCCTAAGGCATGTGCTGGGGACAAAGAATGCCAGCGCAAACACATGGCCTGGGGAGGGCTCCCACGCTGGAGGTCCACTGTCTGCACTGAACACAGACACAGAAACAGAAGAAAACAAATAAACTGCAAGAGAGGGAGGAAGTCAAGGAGGAGCTGCTGGGGAAAGGAAGGGAGAGTAAAGAAAGTGCCACCCCCCGAGCAGGTCGGGGTGCTTGGGCAGGTCCTCAGCGCCCAGGGCTCTCTAACTTCCTGAGCCCTGGCAGCAGGAATGTGTTATGTCACACGAGGGGTTGCATACAAAGCCCATCATTCCCATTCAGAACCAAAGCCTCCCTCCACCGGGCTCTGCAGCCACGCGAGGGGCCAAGGTCAGCGGCGGACTGGCCTCGGGGCTCCGAGCAGCGTGTAGGGCTGCCGGGTACAGCCAGCACAGCCGCGCACCCCGGGGTGCTGTCATTGTCCTGCTGAAACGGCTGATAATGGCTAATGAGTTCCAGCTCGCCATTATAGCCTCGTAATTACACTGCTATTCAGAGCTGAGATTGCCGGGCTCCTGCCATTATCCAGCCGTGTGCGCCCGTGTTGGGAAGGAGGTTGGGAGAGCACGTTACTAAGGACACAGATGAATGCAAGCGGGAATGAATAGAGGTTCCTCAGCCCCAGTGATTAAACTGAAACCCACACACTGAAACCCAAGGCTGTCCCGACTCCCCGTACAGCCAGCACTCCGAGAGAACAGGAGGCTCAAGCCCCTAAGGATGTGCCTTATGGGGCTCAATTCTGAACCTCCCCAGGAGAGCAAAAGCCATATCCAGGCTTTAAGTCCCAGTCATGAAGCACTAGGATGTCTCACATGCCTCGTGTCACATATGACATTTGACACCACAGGTGGGGTGGTTTGATATGTGCAGATGTGTGCCCTCCTCCTGATGGACCACAGCCCCAGAGACAGCTAAGGGCAGGGAGAAACCCCAGCTCCAGGAGCAGTTTTCTCCAAATGTCCTGAAGGTTCCCTGCCAAAGAAGATTGCCTGGAACCTCCCCAGGCACCCACCAAGCTCCCATGAGCTCCCATGTCACCTTCCTTTACACATACCTAACATTACTCTGGCTGCAATGTGTAAATAAAAGTTGTAAAATCTCTAGTACTGCAGACAGATAGAGCAGAGAGGCTTCATCCAAAACTGCTCAACCCGACAGTCAAGACTTACACTTCAGCCTGCAAAGCCCAAGGTGAGCTTGGACCCCTCTAGGCTTCTCAGAGTACCAGCATCCCAGAGCCTTAGCTACAGGTAGAGCACATGGAAAACAAAAACACCAAAGAGACATGGACTGGACACAGCTAGGCCCCCTCCATGTGCCAAACCCCAGCTCTAACCTCTCTCCCAAGCACCTTCCGCAGCCTGAACCCAAAGACTTCAGCACCAGGAGGAACAGACAGAACCAGTTATCCTGGGGGTCAGCTGTCCTGCCCACCCAGCCCACCCCAGCCTCTATTCCCTGCATGGTCCCTGAACATCCTCGGGGTACTCCAGCAGTGGGGCTGGCAGCAATCCCTGGGTCAGGCAGTGTCCCAGGGCCCCTTGACAGCCCCGCTCACAGAGGGAACTGGCCCTGTACGCTCTCTGACAACTGCTCCCAGCATCCCTCTGTGCCTTTGTTCAGGTAAATGATGGCCTTTGCAACCAAGATGGGAATGAACAGCAGGTAAAGCTTATTTGTAAGGATGCCGAGGCAACACTGCCATTTAACTTCATGACATTTTTTCCCCTTTAAACCCCTTTCAGTTCCTCATGGAGATAAATTACAGACTGCAATGCCCAGAAAGCCAGATCCCTGCTGCTCAGCTACGTCTATGCCCTTTCCTAGTGGAGCAGAACACCCTGCCCTGCTCTATGCAGTAGAGATTCAATAAGGACTGATGTCTGGGGAGCTGCCCAGCATGCTCTTTCCACATTAATCCAAAGGGTTTAACATCAGAAAGCATCCTCAAATTCATCCAGGCTGCCCTCTTCTGCCCTCCAGCACCCCAAATCTTACACTGCTGCTGGTGAGACAGCTAATTTTCATTAGCAGTCTTAAAGTTTCAGAATCCTCTTTCCTATTTTGCCCTGAGAAGAGGTAAGTCATTAAAACAAGCAGTCCCTTTGCTACACTGCTTGTGGATCATTCCACTCCCAGATGGGATGTCTGTGCCTCAGCAGGGTTCGTTAGACTGGATTTGCATAGTCTGGGTTTATATTTGGTTTCTAGCTTTGGATGGCTTATTCCATTCCCATGGGGGTCCAATGTGTCTTTTCCCTTTGCAGGGTTTGGAATTACACTAACTCACTAACAACCTCAGAGAGCACAAATGCTGAGAGTTAATTTATTAAATACAGCCAACATGAGTGATATTTCCCTGGGCACTGATTTATCAGGAGCGGGAAGGAACAGACAGCAAAATCCCACTGCAAAGCATCAGCTATTCGGCACACATGTGACTCCTGTCCTTGTGGCTCAGCTCAGCTCCCACGGAGGAAGAAATTCTAACTGCTGTGTTCCCTGGACTCCTGCTTTTAAGAAGGCAGAGGGAAAGTCTTTGAGCTGAAACAGTATTTGCACCACAAGTGGTGAAATGTGCTTCAGCCCCATCAGCACCAGCACAGAGGGAGTGCCCACAGCACCTGGGCAATGACTACAGAGGCTGGCAGAGAAGGGTCTGTGCTCCTGCAATGCCTGCCCCAAGGGCTACTGCCCACCTGGTGCCCAGCAGGGCTGGCAGTTCCATCTTTCATGCGATGTGTCCCTCCATCCATGGTCTTCACTGCTCTGTCGTTCCTGCTTGTGGCTCAGAGCGCCAGCCTCTAACAGCAGGGCTCCCCTCCTAGCAGCTCATCCCATAGCCCTGACCCCAGCTGGAGGCAGCAGTGCCAGATAATCATCAGGGAAGTCAAGAAATTAAGGCTGTAAGGTCATGCACCCCACAGCAGTTTCTCTGCCACCCTCCATCAATCCAGGCAGATAGATGCTCCTTCAGGGATAGAGACTATTCCAGGGCATCACTGCTTCTGCCTCAAGGACCATTTCCAAATCTCTGAGCTGAAACCCTCTCACTGCAGATGAATCCCATCCCTGCCACATGGTACAGAGACTAGGCTGCTCCCTCGCCCATGCAGGCCCTTCTCCCCCTCTCCCTAATCCCTGCAACAAGCCCCCAGGCCCAGGGGCACAGTCCTCTCTTGGGGTCTCTCTGCCTTGCACAGGCAGGACCTCCTCTGCTTGTGCTCCCATTCCACATCTGTGCTACCACCAAACATTCTCCTTGGGTCCACAGGCAACAACACCCTTTCTGTCAGCCCCATTCCTCCTGTTCGCCAAGCCTGCTTTGAAATCTCAGCCCAGTCTCCAGCTCTCTTGCATCTCTCCCAGCCTGTTGGCATCTGCAACTGTCATAAGCAGCTCGTGTCCCATCACACAGGCTGCTAATGGAAACATGGATGAAGCTCAGACCCCAGACTGAACCCACTCCTCAGAACTGGGGACAGAGCAGCTGCAACCTTTCATCCTACGCTTTCAGTGTATTTTTCAAGGCTTGTCAAGATTTCACCCGGCTGCTTGAATGTAATTTAGTCCCAGCACAGGATCACTGAGCTGCTCAAGCAGCAAAAGGCTGGACAGAGCCCTTCTCAGTTTCAGGAGAGCTGGTCCCCTCTAGCGCTGGAGGGGTTAAAAGCTGCCCGCTGCTCAGGGAGGGGACACTGAGCACCCACATCCTGGGTTGACACAGCTGCAGAAGGGGCTCAGTATCTTCCCCTCCTTTCCTTCCCATCCCTGTTCTGACCAGAGCCCTCAAGAAGAACAAAGATGCCCATAGGATTCATCAAAGTCCCTTTAAGGATGCCATACATCCCAGAGTGAATGCCTTGTCAGCACCACAGCTACCAAGATGCCTGCAGGGTGATGTGCCCAACAAGGAGAGTGCCAAGAGCAGCTGTGTGATATCTGGGCTCGTCCTGGAATCACTGCCCTTAATCAGAGGGGAACCCAGCCCCAGTCACAGCACTGGCCCCCAGAGCACAGGAGGCTCTGTAAGCTTTTATGAGGTACTACAGCAGGTTATCATCACGACAGATTTTTAAGTGTTACAAACAGCATCGATCATGAGGTAACAGTGAGGATGCAGAAGGCCTTCTGTTCTCTTAACTTCTCTCTGGGGTTTTCATGCCACAGCCATTAGGCACTCACAGTCAGGGAATGCTTTACATTCATGTGTGCATTGTGGTGTGTCACCTTCAGGTTAAAAATAAAAAAAATAACCTCCCTGAACCCTAATGAGAGAGAGAAAAGGCAGCAGGTCATTTCTGTTTTACAAATGGGGAAACTGAGACTCAGCCAAGAGAACAGATTTGCCTGGATACCCACAAAAATTTGGGGTTTTACATGCTGAGTACCTTGGTAAGGCGCTGCTCTGTAGCTCCTCTGCTTTCCAGGGCAGGGGAAGCTGTCTAGCCCTCAGGCTTCATCCTACCGCTCATCAGGCTGAGTTCCAATCCACCCTGCATCTTCCTCAGCAAACCCCCTTTGCTCGTCCCTCCTGGAGCTGCTCACAGCAGGGATGGGAAGACAACTGAACCTGAACTGCTCAGTTATAGGTGCCCACTCAATCCCAGACCAGCTGGGTCTCATGGTGCATCCTGCCTGGGATCTAGGGCTTCCTCCTACCAAGAAATATCCAGGGCCATGAGCTTGCATCTCTCCCACGCTTGGTGCCCAGGGCTGCTCCTTGGCCGCATCGCTTAAAAAATTCATTTCCCTTTTTTCTGATCTTCCTCCTCTTAGCAGGCTCTCTCCCCCATAGGACACTTGTCTCTGCTATTTTGAGCAGCAAGAGCATCCAAAATGCATGCCAT
This sequence comes from Pitta sordida, assembly GCA_013390025.1. Taxonomy (NCBI): domain Eukaryota; kingdom Metazoa; phylum Chordata; class Aves; order Passeriformes; family Pittidae; genus Pitta; species Pitta sordida. The sequence goes on along the minus strand of WEKX01015164.1, from coordinate 128,738 downwards.
GGAAGCAGACAGTCAGCACAGCCTCAGAGCCTGAATGTGGCAGGGAGGTCTGAGATGGTCCCAGAAGGGATGGCCTGGAACTGACCCTGCCCCATCATCATGGAGAGGTTTTCTCCATCCCATCTCATTCCCTTCCAGCTTCCAGTGGTGCCGCAACCCTATGGACCTGGCTGCAAACCATCCTTCTTGCTACTCACATTGCTAATTGCAGCCTGGTGGTGTACAACAGGAAAACCTCTGCCCCCCTTGCTGCTCCTGCCACTGCAGCCATCCCTGGCTGTCCCCCGGAGCTGGCTTCGGAGCTACTCACACTGGAAACCTGCCAGGGAGCAGCGATCTGGGTCTGACATCTCCCGGGATGAGGCCATTTGCTAACGCACAACTAGTTTTTAACTGCTTTGCAGCAAAACATGCATAGAAACATCTCCTTGACTCTCAGGTTTTATGAAAGGGTATTTCAGAAGCAATAAAGAGGATGCATCCATGGCATTAAGTACCTCTGGAGTGGGCAGAGAACCATGAAGGACATGGAAGCAAGACAAAGACAGGCTGGCCTGGTTACCCACCTCGCTCTCCTGTGCATACGCACATGCATATGTCCTGCTCCAGCGCTCACCCACACCAGGTTCCCAGAGAGCAAATTGGAGCAAGAATACAGGAAAAGCCCTTCTCAGTGTAGGGTCATGGGAACAGGCACTCTTTCTCTGGCCCCACCTTCCTAGTGGCACCTCAAATCCCCTCTGTTCCCCCAGTCCATGGGCTCTGCTGTCCCACAGGACCTTTTATAGCTGCCTCACTCTTTCTGCTGGCCAGAGGTTCAATAGGAAACAATGAAGTAGGGGAGAATGAAACTCAGAGCAAATGTACATCCTGTAATGAGTTGGTTTCTGTAACCAGACTATTTCTGTGTGCTACCCTGCACTGGCACCACTGCAGCTGTGCCCAGCTCACCCTGGGGTTGCAGGCTCTGGGGACAGCAGCAAGGGCATTTGAAGGTGCACATGAGAGACCCAGAATTAAAGCTGGAAACAATTTTCCCCTTCCTTGCTCCTACCTCAGCAGTGTGTTAGCACAGTGCATCACTCTGGAGGAGCTAAGTGGCAGCACATTTAAGGCAAAAATATCTGTTTTAAAGGATGCAATAAAACAGAGCCAGGGAAGGGTTTATAGCAAACCAATTGCTGTGTGGAGTGAGAAGTGGTCACCAGAGGCCAATCCGCTCAGCTTTATTGCCTGTTACTGGTGACTTTTCCCAACCAGGGGACAATAGATCCTCTGCTATCAACCTCGACTTCAGTCAATACAAACACGACATAGTTTTTTAAACTAATATTTTTCCAGCATGCAATTCCATGGAGAGGGAGAACGCAGCGTTACCATGGCAATATATAGACAGCATCTGCCTTGGACTTAGCTGAAGGGAGAAATTGGAATAGAATTGCAAATTTCCTCTGTCCAGGAAGGCTCCCAAGGAAGCCACTGCAGCGGGCTGAGCAGGCTGCCTTCCTCAACCAGTCCACATCCTCCTACTGCCCAGCACTGACTCTGCCAAGAGCTGAGGGCAGGCAGAGGGGCCAGCCAAGTACAGCCCCAGCTGGATATAGGTCCTGTGTCCTGTCCCAGAACTCTGCAAAGCATGCAAAGTCCCTCTGCAACTACTCTCCTCACTGAGAACTTGCTAAAGTACTCAGGAAAAGGAGAGGTTGACACCCTCAAGCTGCTTCCTAAGAATGAACATTCTCTGAAACCCCCCAAAAGAGCAGCAAGCAGCCCAACACCTGGTGTGGAATAGAGTGCTGCTGCAATACACCAGCCTCACTGCTGCAAGACATTTTGATTAACTGGTGAGAGGTAGATGCAGGTGAATGAATTAAACATGCTCTGAACAAGAGCTGGAATTTTAGCAGGGGATGGTTGGGCAACATGTGAGTGTGCTTCAGGTGTGGCTGCCCTGGCATTGTGCTCCCATACCCAAAGGCTGGAGTTCAGGGTTCCTTCTCTCCACCAATGCAGATTGGGGCAGAGGGGGACGGCAGAGCTGGCTGCAGCCTAAATGGGACCCATTTCAGCAAAGGCACACCCCAAATTTTGGAAACAAGACAAATAGAAGCCTTGATGAAATGCTGAGGCCAGGGACCCGAATAGGGAAAAGCCAGAGCTAAAGGGGATGCAGTGATGGGGACCCCCAAACCCAGCTCCGCTGCCCCCCCATGTCAGGGAGAAGGGCACCGCACAGCCCGCAGTGAGGTAGGGGATGTTCAGCCATTTGGAGAGGAGGTAAAAGCAGTGCAATTCTCAGCTGTCAGATGAAAACTTAAAAAGCAGGAGCAAGTCCAACACCATTACACTGAATTCATCCCCTACAACCAAAGAGCTGGGCTGGAAGCCACCATTTGATAGTGGCAAAATTGCACGATCAGCTGGCATGGGGAGAGCAACCCACCTTCCTGACAGGGCAGTCTGCTCTTCAGAGATGCTTTCACAGGAAGAAAGAAAAAAAAAAAACAAGAAAAAAGAGAAGGAAATCTCCCTTTCTACCAGAGCTCTTCTCTGGTGGTTGAAGCCTGAAGGACTCCTGGGAGCAGATAACACTGTAGTGCTCGAGTATTATCACCCCATCCTGCCTATGATGCCTTCTGGACCAGCTCTTTCATGCTTGCCAGAGGCGTAGGCAGGAGCACAGTCAGCCATGCAAGTGCCCAGAGACTTTGCTGCTTCCTGCCTTGCTGCAGCATAAGCCTCCCTGCTCTGTGCATGATCCAGTCAGAAGGAGGTGCATAAACCCCCGTTTGTGTTGGGCTGCAGACTGGAAGGCAGTTAGGGAGCAGTGTGCTGTGCCCTGGTGCAAAGGGAAGAGGGGTCTTGTGCCCACCCCAGCCCCATGCAGCCATCCCCCATGTTCCATCCTGGACATGTCTGCAGCCCTTACCCCCTACCAACAGCATGGCACCAGGGAGACATCCCACAGGAAACCCTGAAGCAGAAGACACGACAATTTTTCCCCAGCCCATGATTCTCCAAAACTGCAGTGACACTGCATGGCAAATATGTAATTCCGTCTTCAAAGGAAAAGGGTGTATTTCAAAAGCAATGGAGCTCAGACCTCACCACAGGATGTTGCTGATGAGTCCTCACAATGACTTTGGCAGTGTCAGCAGGCATGGCCACAGCAGCTGTGCTGCCCTGTCCAGGGGTTCGACCCATGCCACCATGAGGATCACCCAGGTGAGAGACTTGAAAAATCCTGGAGCCTCCAAACACCGTGCTGCAATGCAACAGGTGAGAAATACAACAGCAGAGACACCACTGCTCACTGGCACTGTGGGATGTATGGCAAGATCGGCATCCTGTATCTTGGGGCTTGGGAAAAGACACAGGCAGTGAAGGGCATTAGTAAGAGGTTGATGACTTCCTGTAGAGAGCCTGCCCCTGGAGAGAGCAAGTCCTGAGCACAGACCCTGCTACAGGCTCCCCTGCAGTTGCTAGCTGACCTCACTCGATCAAGTGGTGAGAAGTTGGAGACTATGAGTTTGCAGTTTCTTTACGGGGAACTCAAACTCAGGAGGTGTTACAGCAGGATTTCACTCTGTGAGATAGACCTGCTCTGCACAGACGCCCTCAAGCACCTGCAAGGGTATGCAACACAGCAGGAAGTAGTTATCCAGCAGACAACACCCAGGAGAGAGCAGCATGTCTAGCTTAGCCCAGACAGCAGATCCGGCATCGCCAGCTGCATGAAAATGCAGAAAACCTAATGCCACTGGGCAGCAATGGCACGGAGGACCAGGTCAGTGGAGCCACTGAACAGCAACCCACTGTCATAGGGGTAGAAATGCCTGACAAGGGGCAGAAGTGAGATACCCACCAAGGGCATTCTCCAGCACTGCTTCATATGAATGGTGCTGAGACCTTGCCCAGCAGGCAGAGGTGGGGACTTGATGCCCACACTCCCCCAGCATCCTGCACTTGGGTGCATGAAAAATTGATGCTGAGGAGCCCACTGAGCTTCCTGAGAGGACGAAAAAGCTGGTGCAGGTTACAAACAAACCTTTCCCCTGTCCTGGGCACAGAGGAAAGGGGGATCCTGTCTCAGATCTCACAGACCGGATCTATGGGATGGCAACTCACAGCAGCCTGCTTGCTGTGCTGGGTAATAATCGTTTTTATGAAGATAATTATGGTGGGAGAAGAGAAAACTCCTCTCAAGTGGTATCCCACAGAGCTCCTAGTGCTGCATGCTGGGTGCAGCTCTGGAAGCTGCCAGGCTGCCTGCAGTCCCTGCCTGCAGGCCTTGCCTGTGAGGTCTCTGCCCAGCTGCAGGCAAAGGGCACATTCACACTCCAGGAGCCGTAAGTAGTGTAGCACAGGGTCAGGAGCTCTCTGTGTAGCTGTCCCAGGATACATTCTGCAGCTCTGCTGCCCAATGAGGCAGTAGCTCAACAATTCCCTGTATTGCAAGAGGGATGTGGGGAGTGCCTGGCTTGGGGCCAGAGAGCTATTGTGCCACAACACTCCACTGCAGCCCCTGGGATGGGGCACCTGCTGCCGCTGATTGGAGGGGAAAGGCTGCTCTCCCACCGAGTCTGTGGACACCTGCATGCCAAGAACTTGCTGCCAGTAGTGGGTTGGACACAGCTCATGCTGCTCTCCCTGGGGTGGGGACACGCTGCAGATCCCAAGGAGGGAAACCTGCCCAGCCAGGTGCACTAGCAAACAAGGACCCATCCAGCTCAGGGGAGCTCAAGTAGTGGCACAGGACCCATGTGGCCAGCTGGACCGTGACTGTGAGATAAAAGCTTTCCTTACAGAAGTCCAGCCAAGACAGCCAGGGACACCCTCCATGATCCCTGGGGACCTGGGAAAGGCTTTGATGAGCAGTGAGGTGCAGGCACAGGAGTCTGGTGGGGATGGGTGAGCTGTGTGCACAGCTGGAGGCTGGTCACACCGTGGAGAGGTCCCACGAGGAGCAGGGGTAGGGAAATGCGAACCGATTCTAGCACCATGTACAGTACTCCCAGGAGGGCTTCCTAGGGACAAAGGGGTGCCCAGCACAGGTAGCGGTTTGGGGTGACAGGGGCCCTCAGAGAACTCCTCCAGCTGTGTGGGTTCCTTGTGACAAGGGTGCCATGGGGCTCGGTGCCATGG
>WEKX01015164.1:30016-121625 GCA_013390025.1 Pitta sordida | reverse complement strand
CCGACGGGCCCCCCCCGCCTCTCGCCGCGCCCCCGGTACCCGCGGCAGCGGAGGTAACAGCGGTGTTGGCCGGGCAGGGAACCGGCGCACAGGCGGCCGAAGCCGTCGGGGCTCTGCACCGTCCCGGCCCTGCAGCAAGGTGGGCTCCGGCTGGGTTCCCCCATCCAGGACAGTGGTGTTCGGTCGCGGGGCAGGTGAGCCGCCCCGAGAGGTGGCTGTGGGATGTCGAGTTGAGGGCAGCGGCACCCCAGGAACTGGCAGAGACCGGAGAAACAACTTGAAAACCGGGCGGTCGCAGGCAAACTATTTCCACCTCTCCTCGCCGGGTGCCAAAGCTTTCGCATCCCCTGGTGAGCTCCAGGTAGGCTCGGCCTGTCTCCCACCTGGCAGCCCGAAGACCCATCCCATCATCCACAGAGCCCAGGTGAGGTGCGGGGACACAGCAGCTCGCCAGGACCGCATGGCAGACTGGCACTTGTCATCCGGATTGGTACCTGATTTGTGCGTGGAAATCCTGCGGCTGGGCACCCCAGAATGGAGAGGGGACTTGGGAGTCTTCCCTGCTTTGCTCTTTGCACCCCCATCATACAGCAAATCTTGAAGTCCCAGCTGTGGCATTAGCTATGTTCTTTCCCACTTCAGAGAAACATCTTAAGAAATAAAGTAACAAAAATGTCTCTGTGGCTACACCACCTGGAAGAAAGTGGCAAACTGTACCTATTTCAATGCAAAAGGAAGTGAAGTCAAGAAATCTTGTAAGCTTAGCCCCAAAGAGTTGGTGTCTCAGAAATGCGAGCATTGCATTAATTTTATTACCTTCCATTTTCTTCCTTGAGGTCTGCAAAGGTAAAGCAAGAGGGTGTAACCGGGCAGGCTGGTCTCCTGTTTTATTAATGACACCTGAAACATTCATAACCCCATGGCTCCAAGAGCTGAGTCCCTAAAAAACTCAAAACAACAGGCATTTTGAGATGTCCAACAGAGCCCTGGCTGCTGGCAGCAACAGCTATGAATGTGCTCCTCAGAGAGGAGAGGAAACCCATGGAAGGAGGGGAGGTGAGAGCCTGTTGCACCGCATCACAGTGAGAGAAGAGGTGTGTGAGCATGGACACCCTGCTGCATACTCATTTCCCAAGCCAACACAATGTTTGCAGGATGGCGGCAAGTTCCAGGGGCAGGAGTGCCTCTTAAATCAATGCATTTGATTTAAGATGTATATATATGTGTATATATATAGCTCCACAAGCTCCTTAATCAGGGGGAGAAGGAGGTGTCTGCATGGGGTCCTGCTCCAGCAAGGGCCACCTCACACACATACAGGGTTGCACCATCTTGGCCCAGATTAGCAGCCCTTTCCCATCCCGAATGCCGGCTCCCATCATCTGTCTGCATTTTCGTGACATCTCCTTCCTCTGGCCCCAGTCCCAGGAGGAAGCTGTGCCTGAGATGGATGAAAGGGGTTTGTTTCTCGTTGCTACCCAGCAGCCCTGACAGCAAGGAAGATGAGCTGCTTCCCAGGACTCTGGGAGCCAACCCGTTGCTGGCACAGCTTCTGCAGAGGTGGCCCTGCAGCCTGTCCTGGGGCCCCCAGTGGCAATGGCACCTGAAGAGGTCCTGTACTGAAGAGCTCAGCTGAATTTTGGGAGGTGAAGGTTGTTTCAGAGTGGTTTGGTGTTCCCCAGGCTAGCCACTATCAACGTAATCACTCCCTCCCAAACTCCCCCTCGCCCCTTGGCTGACAGAGCAGAACCAGGTGTTCCTAACCTGCCCTTTACCCCTGATGCCAGGCAGGAAGGAAAAAGGGATCTTGTTTCCTCCCTTTTGCATGCATTTGCCTAAGGAAAATCCTTGTGATCTGCAGAAAAAACCTTCCTCCATACGTGTGTCCAGCTACAGCAATACCCAGTCACTTACAACCGGGGCCATGGTCTTGGCAAAGCAAATAGCTGGCAGGGGCTTGCCTGGAGCCCGCCATTGCCTGCCCTGTTTCCAGTAGGACTACAGGGCTGGGAGGCTGAAACCCCCATTTCAGACCAACATCCACATTTTCTCCTGTGGGTACCTCAAGTCCTGCTCTTCTGAGGGAGCTTTTGCCTCCTCCTGCCATGCAGTCAGTACCCCATGACTCAGACCAAGGGGGATCCCAGTGAGCTGGGCTGCCAACTGCGCTCGACCCCTCAGCAGCTGCTCAGGTTGCAAAAGCAACCCCCTTCCAGTGCTCCCAACATGACAAGGGCTGCGCGTGCCAGGACAGCAGAGTGGGGGAACAGACTGTGCACCAAGACCCTCCTCCTACACCTCAGCTTCTGGCGCATTAGGGTGATCCCAGATCACCCAGGCACCCTGATGGGGTGAGCCTCGGAGAGCAACAGCTGTCTGGGAAAAGCCCTGGTGCCTCTGAATATGGATGAGGAGCAGAGAGAAAAATAAACCCCAAACTTCTTTATCAGGGGAGGCCTGGTCCTACCGTCTGCCACTGGGATTTGGGCCAAACTGCTTGATAGAGAGAGAGACCATCTGGATCGTCTGATGGGCTCTGGGTTTGGTTAAAATGAAGCAGAAGCTTTTTTTGTAGGAGTTTTCATGGGAAGATCCGGGGAAGGATTCCAGGGTATGCGCCAGACCTGTCGTGCGAAGAGATGCGAAGCAGCTACAAAGCTTCAAACAAAAAATTGCTGCCAGTTTTAAGCCAAGCCCCTCAGGGCAGCATCCAGTCATTTCCACCCACCCTGGATGGGTCACAACTCGCCCCCGTCAACTATCCTACAGGCTGGGCTGTTGCTGTGTCCCCGTCAGAGCTGCTGTGAGCTGATAGCACCTTCTAGCACGCCTGAGCTTTGAGGCAGTGTGCTGCACCCTGCACCTAGGCACATGGATGAGAGGCAGCACATCCTGGCCCATGCCTGCTATGGCATTTATGCCATGCTTTGAAGCAGTGCTTGTGGCTGTCACCTCTCCACAGCAGTACTCACCCCATCTCAGGGTGGGATCAGGCACTGCTGCAGAGCAGATGTGTTTAAAATACAGACAATAGGGTTCTGGTGGGTTGGCCCTGGCTGAACAACAGGTGCACTCCAAAGCCACTCTGTCCCTCCTGTCCTCAGCTGGATGGTGAAGAGAAAATATAATGAAAGGCTTGTGAGCTGAGGTAAGGTCAGTGAGAGATCTTTCACCAGTTACCAACATGGGCAAAACAGACTTGACTTGGGGAAGTGAGTTTAATTTTTTACTAAGCTAATCAAAGTATGATAGTAAGAAATAAACACAAATCCTAAAAACACCTTCCAGACATCCCTCTTTTTCTTCCTGGGCTCAACTTTACTCCCAGTTTTCTCTGCCTCCTCCCTAGCACTGGCACAGAGGGATGGGGAGTGGGAGCTGTGGTCAGTTCATCACACTTTGTCTCTGCTTCTTCCTTCTCAGGGCATGGACTTCTCACACTCCTCCCTTGGGCATCCATCTTCTCTGGCAGGGGTCATCCCCAGGCTGCAGGTGAAGCTCTGCTTTGCTGTGGTCCTCCACGGGCTGCAGGTAGACATCCTGCCTCACCCTGGTCTTTGCCACAGGCTGCAGGAGAATCTGGAACAGGCACCTGTAACACCTCCTCCTCTTACACTAACCTGACAGTCTGCAAAGTTGCTCCTCTCACATATTCTCATTCTTCTCTCCAGGTGCTGTTGGTGATGTGCAGCAACTTTTTGCCTTTCTTAAATACATTATCCCAGAGCTGCTACCACCATCGCTGATGGGCTCAGCTTTGGCCAGTGGTCAATCCATCATGGAGCTGGCTGGCACTGCTCCACTGGACATGGAGGAAGCTTCTAGCAGTTTCTTACAGAAGCCCCACCACCACTATAGCCTTGCCACACAAATCCAATACAAGCATTCTTTGTCCCATAAGCAACATGACCAAAACACACCTGGTTCGGGAGCAGTGGCCTCAAGACACAGCTGGAGATGTGTTGGGAGCAGAGTGGCTGTAACCTTGGGCTTTTCAGTGTTCCCCAGAGATCTCATGCAGGGCAGGCTGCTGTGCTGTCCCAGGCCACATCTGTCATGCCTGGCCAGCTCAGCTCGTGCTGGGAGGCCAGGCTGCCTTTGTCCTGCCAGACACGCTCGGCTTTGGAGAGTGAGGCATTGTGTGGGAGCAGGCCAGTGTGTCAGCCCCATTAGGGCACCTGTTGGGCTCGTGCAGCACCACAATACCCTTGATGGGTCTATTATAGAGTGGTGCAGGCAGCTGGGGCCACTGGGATCACAGTAAATCTCGCCTGGTTAAAAGCAGTGGCAGGCAGGGGTGGGATGTGCTCTCTCCTGTCTCTCCAGCCACAAGCCCTACCTCACAAACGGCAAAAGCATTGCCTTGCAGAGTCAGCATCACCCTCTAGACACTGCCAACATTGCCAGTGTTGCCCTATGAACACCACCAGCATCACTCTGCAAATATGGCTGCACTGACTGCAGGAACAGGGCAGCTCTGCTGCCTGGGGACCTTCACCACTGGGACAATGTGAAAGAAACCACATCCACTGGGTGCTCAGGGATTATGCAGGAGATGCCAAGGCTCCCAAGCAGGTGGATTTGGCCCCAGCCTAACACAACAGGAACTGTCCAGGCAGAGGGAGCTCAGCCTGTGCCACTGCCTTGAACAATAGCAGAACAGCAGGAGGGGGACAGTCTGCAGGTCACTGCATTGCTGCTTGTATATGTGTATAGCAGAGGGGCTGAGCAGAGGGGCTGAGCCCGGCACCTTAGGTTCCCCAAACCACCTCTAGCCGACAAGGAAAACATTTGCGCCAAGCAGCCCAGATGCAGATGCTGTTCCCAGCTGGACACACCAACCGCCTGGGAGCTCTGCGGCGCAGTGCAAGCTGGTTTGAATAAACCACACGCGAGGAGGTGTCTGTGAAGCGCCTTGCACATGGAAATGCTATTGTTGGTGCAGCGTGGGATCAGGGGCTCCAGGGTCCCCAGATGTAGCAATTGTTCCACATCCGCACTGTGCACACACACACACACTCTTTCCCACTCACTCTGCCTGCAGCCACTCATTAACCCTCCTCAATGAAGATGCATTGGAGGGATAATTTACTGTTTAATAGACTAACTTTCCATTTGCTGTTGCCAAGCGCATCTAACATATTTCTCCACGGTGCCATAAAGTGAAGCTCCTCTGCCAATAAAACCCTGGCTCCCAGAAGGAGCAGGTGGGTTTTCAGGATCCAGCTGATGACCTTGGCTATGGGGTAAGCAGAGACATTGGGCTCAGTTGTTAGAGGAATAGGGCTTGTTCCCACCAAGCCCTTTCACATATTGAAATCCTTGTTGCACTGACATCCCTGAACTGGGAAAACATCTAACCTGAGAAATAAAGTGTGTTTCAGCCTGATGGATGAGGGAGGCAGTGCCTCTGTCCTGATTTTGTTAATGAAGACACCCTGGGTGCAGATGAACTTGCCTCTGCTCCATATTTATGGCTAGCTGGCAGCTGGCCCCACACTGGGATACTACATATAATCAATAAGCTGCGTGCCCACTTGGGCTTGTTGTGCTTCCACAGTTGCAGGTGGCCTTTCTGAACCTTGTCAGTCCCAAAGTTGTGGGCATGTATCTATGCATCCTCACTCCTTCTCTCCCAGCCCTTAGTTACAAGCCCCTAGAGGCTTAAAGAACGTCAGATTCTGCACAATGTGGGATGAGGGATCTGCTTCCAACCTACTTTGCCTCCATCAACCGAATTTCCACACTGTAGAAGACACTTTCAGGGTGCAGGTTCTGCAGGATGGAGCAGCAGCCGCAGAGGCATGAGCCTGACTGGCTACTAGGGTCTGACTCTGAAGGATGGCAAGAGGATGCCAGTAACTAAATTGAAGAGGAGAGTGAAGGGGTTTAAACTTGCCTTGTGAGAGCTCTGCTTGGCTCTGGATGTGTGTAGGGATTCTCGTTAAAGCTGGAGGACCATGCTGGGGCTACCTGAAGAGCTGATTTTTGACTTTGAGGACATCCCTCCCCAGCTTTTTCCTCCAGCCTTCTCAATGCTCTTTATGTTCTTGATCACTTTATTTATAGTTCCAGCATCCCATCTCCTCCAGCCCCCAGGTATAGCCAGGGAAGAAAAAGCAAACGTCTCCAAGCCTGCCCCCCACGCACATCTGGCCCCGGGGCCCCCAGTGCTGCGGGGCAGGCAGGGGGTCCCATCCCACAGCGTGTGCTGTCAGCCCCCTCTTGTGCTGCCGTTGCAGAACGGCCTGGGAGAGGCACAATGAAGCTGGAATCTTTTGTGCAAGAAGGGAGCAAGGCTCAGGCTTTGTAAGCAAAAAGGTTGGAAGAAACAAACCCTGGAACAACCACAGGCTGACACATTCCCATGTCACAGACGTGTGCATGCACACACAGCCACAATGGCCAAGGCAGGTTTGCACCTCCATTCATCACCATTCCCAGTGTCACAGGAGCTTCAGCCAAAAGCAGACTGTCTGAAAACCACATAAGGCACGGCCTGAGAGGGCTTGGTGTTGGATTTGTAAATCTTCCCAAAGAGCAAGATGGGAAGCTGTTTTAGCCTGGGAGTGGTGGAACTGAAGAAGGGGCCACAGTAATACCCACTCCAGCTGGGACTCAGCGGGAAAGGAAAGCTTGGCTCTCTCCAACCCAGACTAAAATCAGCACCTCGAAGGCTGGTGCTAGGAAATATCTGAACCTCATTCTGCAATGGGCAGCTGGGGACAGCTTCTCCTTGCATCAAGACTTCTTGCACAGGAGCCCAGAAACAACCCCATCACATTCCTCATGTGTGGGCACTTCCCAGAAACAAAGCTGGGCTGCAGCAAGATGAGGCCAGAGAGCTGGTGCCAGCAGAGATTCCCCTCTGGTCTACAGCACAAGTGGGAGGTCAGTATGGGACCCAGCACGGAGATCTTGGCATCTAAATGCCTGCACAGTTTATGAGCTCCAATACAAAACCCTCACTGGGGGGATAAGCAAACAGAACTAAACATGGTAATTTATTCAATCCATGAAAAAATATTAGTTAATCCAAGCCAATGAGATGGTAAAGCCTGATAACTGGTCTTGCTGGTGCCAACATCTATCGCTAGCAGTACTCATGTTTTTTGTCTACACTGTTGCCCTAGGCAGTGAGATGCAGCAGCAACATGACAGCTCCCAGCCACACATGATAATTGGAGAGAGAAAAAATATCTTCTTTCAACTCTGAAGCAGGGCAGAACAGTTTAAAAAAAAAAATCAAGACAACTTGCAAAAATTAATTTAGATAGCAGTGACACCCTGCAGAACTTATTTGCAAGTCTGTGCTGTGCAATTTGAGACAAAAACTGTTTAATGAAATGAAGGTGAGCACTGCTTGTTTGTTTTGTAACACTGCTGCTGTGCAGGAGTACCAACAGGCCAAAGCAAACAGAGCTGAGTGATCCTCCTCTAAATATGTACCTTCACCCAGTGTTTGGCACCAGTGGTTTTTGCCCTTTCACTTGCAGCTGAGCATAAGTGCTTGGGTTGTGGCTTCAGGAGCCAAACACTATAATTTTTTTAATTATGTAAACCAGATAAAGCTGTCACTTTGAATCACAGCTTAACGGGGGGCGATATTTGGGTTTGCAGTATTGAAAAGAGCTGTTGTGAGTTTTTGCATTCCTTTGTTCAACATGTTCAAGGAACAGAAATGTCTCTCTAGACTCTTATGACCACTTTGAAGTGCACAAAGGCCCGTTGCCTCCCGCTCCCTGAGCTCCAGGGAGATGGGGCTCACCAGTCCCATGACACCCAACTGCAGCCCCGTGGGGGAAGGGGGCCAGCTCAGAGCTCACCTCGCAGGAAGGCAGCGCTGGTTTCAAACACACTGTGCTGCTTGCTCTCCTGCTTGTTTTTCAATTGCATGGAAAGGATGTTAATGAGTGTCTGAGCCACGGCAGGCAAGCCCAGGGCATTTCAAACGTGGAAAAACTTCACAGAGAAATAATCTGCATAAAATCTGAGACACCATTATTAAGAAAGAGGAAAAGAAAATGCAAGCAGAAAGCATCCTCTCTCAGCAGCCAAGAGTGGCAGGAGAAGAATGGTTCTACAGAGAAAAATTTATTCATTTGATCCATTATTTATATAAAGTGTTCTTTGTAAACCTGATTTCCCATCACCCTGGATGACAGCAGGGGGGGAAGACAGGAAAAGAAGAGGTCCAGCTTCATACCTCCAAGCGAAAGACAGCCTGTCTGGGCACCCTGTATCATGCTAGTATCCCACAGGAACAAGTCTGAGTGCCATGGGAGGCCAGTGCCATCCCTTCAAGCAGACAGCCCCTCACCAAGCACCCCTCAGTCAAGGGGCTCTGGACTTCTGAACAGACATTTCCTTCCTTTTGAAGGTGGATACACCACCAAGTCCTGGCTATCCCAATGAAATTGTTTAAGCCACCAAGCAAAACCACTAAAAATAAAAGCATTTAATATGGGGTCTTCACATGAACACACAGAAAGGCAGCAGTTTGCAACAGTACTTACATAGCATATATAAATAACGACAAAGATTAAAAATATTCTGGAAATTATAGACTCTGGGAACAGTTAGCGGCTGCTCTGGGAAGAAGCATCCTTATGAGTCATTGCACAGGGTAGACAAATGAGACACATTCAAGCATGACTAAAACCCTCCCGTGCCTGGGAGACAGTGTGAACGGACTGGGACTGCAACAGCCAAGGTCCTAAAGGCCGAATCTGTTAGCCCCCACCATCCCCAGCACAAGGAGCACAGCATCACAGACTACAGCCCAAGGCACCAAACCCCTCCTGGGACTGCCCTGTCTGGAGACAGCACCCACACCTTTGGCATCTTACACATGCAGAATGATGATGTTGATGATGCTGATGCCCCACAGGTAATTTTTCTTAGAGCTAAAGAAATCTTAGCTGTTACAGAAGCCAGACAGAAGCCTTGAGCTAGAGCCATCAGTCAGGGGGGACAGTAGGGAGTTAGGTTCCTCTCATCTATATGGGAGCAGGGTATTTAGTCTTAGGAACAAGACTGCCTTGCCAAGCAGATGCCTATACAGAGAAATATGCCCAAGTAAGCTAAGGATAATGCAGAGAGGAGGAATGAACAAATGCTTCACTCAGCAGCTGCCCCTGACACAAGTAAGAGCAGAGGTAGCAGGACCAGCTCTTGTTGTACTGCCACTGGACCTTTGGCTGTGCCTCACCTCTGTTCAGAGGCAAAGCTGAGATCTCCATGTCTCTGCTAACAGCAGGCTGAAGGAACAGGGCAGAAGTGCAGTCAGCAAAACACATGGTGCCCTTCAGAGAAAAGCACATAGACAGCTTTGGCCCCTGGAGGGAACGATTGCAGACACATTCAAAAAGCACATACTACTACCACAGCAAACAGCCTCTGCCCTTCCTCACAGCATCCTCGCCAGCCTGGTCCCTGAAGAACCACAGCTCTTTCTTTGCTGTGACAGAGGCTCCTAACAATAGCAACTCACACATCTATAGTCCCACTACCCCATATATTTTCAGCTTGGGGTCAGACTGGGGATAGGTATCCCTCATAAAGTACCAGAAACCTCCCTGTGTACAGAACAGCACAAAGCTTTGCATCTTAAAAAAAAAAAGAATTAAAAAAATCAGAATTAAAGAAAGTGACAAATTCCAGCTAGGCTGCATAAGTCTCTGATGCCCTGTTCTGACAGCTCCAGCCAGTCGGACTGAACTCCCTGCTCATATCCCAATACTCACACCTCCTGTCACCAGTTGTTTCAGAAAGCTGTCAAGAACAGAGCTCTAACTCCTGCTGGCTGTTGGTTCTTAAAGATTAGAAGACAAATATAATTGGATTCCAGAGATTATTTGCTTTGCTGAGAAGGGCTGAGAAGCATTTAGGTGGTTCCCCAGCTGATCAAATCTTTATTTCACAGTAGTGACCCTGTGTGCATCCTACCTCAGAGTGCCTGCAGACAGGTTCTTGGCAAGATTGGCTTACTGGAGTATTTTAGCTTAACGAGACCACTGCCACTGGCCAGCTGTGATGGGGGTTTATCCCGTATCTAGATGGTTTCATCTCATTTCTGCAGCTCAGACCAGTGCTGACTCCAGCTTTAGCCCTTTCCCCCAGTTTAATGATTAATCAGCCAGCTGCTTTACCAGCCATCCAGACATCTTGAGCCAAAGGTTTTGGCACCATTTGCAGCGGACCACAAATGGCTGAAGCCCTCTCTCACCTCTCATGCTGCTCATGCTGTTTTTATGCTTCACTCACAGCCACAAAACTCTGCCTGCTCCAGGCACCCTGACTTCCAAAGACTAGGCTGTCCTGCCCCAGAGAGCATTTGCCAGCCTCCTGCTCTGTTCAGTTTAGCCTCCCTGGCTGAACACAAAACAGAGACACTCCTTGCTCAGAGCTGTGCCACTGAGACAAGAAGGCAGTGAGCAAAGGCTGCCTCCAGTTCAAGCTAAAACAGAAGGATGAGTTTACTGGGAATGCTACTTTTCCTTGGCCCCACTTGAAATTTTGGCATCCAGAGGTTCTCCTCTCCTCCCAGGCCCATCCTGTGCTCTGTACCGTTTCTGCACTCTAGCCCTTTGCAAACAGTGGAGCAAAATGGAGCGCAGAAGAAGGAGAGAAAGGCCAGGCTCCAGAGGAGGACTGGAGGCAAGCTTAGCTGTTAGGATGAGGGTAGATTGCAGTCCATCGTTCTCACTGCTAACAGAGGGGAGGAAACAAAAACAAGGCAACATGTTAAAAAATCAGAGCAGAAATGCAAAATAATACAGCCTAGCAACATTGCAGAGAAAGCTGGGAGTGTACATAAGGCCCTGTAATGAACAGGGCTCTCTTTGTAAACAAGCACTCTTCCCAGAGCTAGCAGGTCAGACATGCTACACAAATTTTGGTTAGATAGTGGTTTGCCCCATAGTAGAATGAAATGAAATATATATACAGAAAGAAACAAGTCCCCGCAGTCTTTGCAAAGGTCCAGTTCCAGGAGTGCTGCCGTATTGGTGAGGGTTGCTGTGAGCCTGCAGCACTCCCCTCTCAGTGCAGCACATTATTCACAGCTTGCGAGGCTGGGCAATACCCACCCATGCGTTGGTGTGAGGCAATTCAGAGGGATGATGAATCCTTGGAAAGCAGGAGGGCTCGCATGCGTCTACAGGATTCCTACAGCAGAGAATTAGAGCAATTGAGTACTTGAGACATAGAATGCCATGCAAGAAAAGGTTGACATTCTTACCCCACATGAACCCTCCCCTCATGTCTGCCTCCCACACTCTTTAGCAAAACTCTAGATGAGGCAGTGAGCAGACAGGAACAAACACAGCAGTTGGTCTTGGGCTGCACCAACCTCTTGTCCCACTGTCACCCTGACAAGCTGTTAACACTGCCCTGTGCTGCCAGCTTCCCTCTGCTTCCCGCAAGATCCAGCCTGCCAAGTCACAGGTAGAAGGGCTGTACCCACCTGCTGGGTGAAATCCTTCAGGGTCTGGCTTCCAGAAAGCCACCTGCCTGCAGCCTGGTACAGAACAGACTGCTACAGGCTGGGACACTGCAGCTGTCACAGAGCCTTGAGTGTGTGCCATAACCTCTGCAGGTGTCACAGCCCAGCACATCAAGTTTCCCACAGAAGGAAGAATTGGGTGAGTAGGGAGTGTCTCACCTCTTTCTGGCCCTCCAAAGATTTCAGCTTTGCTTGGGATGTGTGAGCTGGAGAGCCACATTTCTGTAACTGGACAAAAGAGGGCATAGAAGTAGAGAGCTGGTGAATGAAGTGGCCTTCACAGGTTTCCCTGGGAGCAGTTTGTCCCAAAGAGCATCTATCACCCAAGTACATTCTTGGTTTGTGCAGGCCATGGGACAGCCTTACTGCATACAGGCCGCAGGCTCTGTACAACTTGTGAGAGAGAGGGAAGGGGGCACAAGCCAATGCCTCAGGGCAGAACACAGCCAGAAGGACAAGACTGGAGTAGAGACCCTGTGCTGCCACCCCTGCCCTGGTGCTGCCCTTGCCCTCTGTTCTGCTCTCCTCAGAGCAGCTTCCCAGGTCCTTATTTTATCACACAAAAGAAACTTGAAAACATTGTCTGGAGCACAGAACAGCAAACAGCTCCCCAAGGATTGCTGAGTGCCCAAGCTGCAATCAAACTCCCCTCACACACTTGCCCATCAGCAGTTTCAGAGGTACTGGGAGCAGCTCTTACCAGTTGGACATTCTCTTTGCTGACCCGTGCAGGCTCTGGTGTGGTATCCCTGCTTTTCCTCTCCAGGATAACTGGGGTTCCCAAAACTTTCCGCTGTTGTAAGAAGAGAGGACTGTTTGCTAGCGCTTAGAGTGCAAAGTGAAAAAGAAAGGGAAGGAGCAGGATGCATTGCTGGTAAGCAGTTGGATGCTGGGAAGAAAAAAGGAAGCCAAGCTGGGACAAAGATTGCAAAGCAGAACTACCTGAAATACCACACACACTAGGCTGAGCCTACCTGATTGTAAAGGGTTTGGGAGCTGACCTGAGGCCTGGCCAAGAGCCCAACCTGTCAGAAGCAGGTACAAGCTACTGTGGAGCAGCTCACAATGTGCTAAAACCCATGCTAACATGCTAGACTACATGACCAGCTCCCTGTCAGTTCTCATCTCATCTGAGGAAGCAATCAATTCTCCAGAAAGATGCACAGATCCTACAGCCATGTGTTTCAAGATAATTACACTTCATACTAACAAGACTTATTGTCACTGTGCTGCCTTTTCTGCCTCAGTGGATCTGTTGTTTGACAGACAATACTTTGAACAGTCCCTCCCTTTGAGGGTCTCGTGCAAGGCAGAAGCAAAGAGCAACATTAGAAACTCACAGCAAAGACCATGGGTCAGAGGCTGCTTTTACCTTAATGAGGCCGCTGAAGGAGCGTGAGCGGGTGCGTCGTGGTGCTGGGGATGAGGGTACATTGGAGCCAGGAGTGAGAGCTGTAGGATGCTTATTGAACTATAAGGAAACACAAGGCCTGTATGTTAGCACAGTTACACCAGTCTCTTACTGCTGTGTGTTGCTCTACCTGCTATCCCAGAACTCAGTTTGCGTCTTTCACACCCCAGAATGGAGGAGCAGTTCAGAGCTGCAGGGAGAAGAATGCAGAGGAAGGCCACATTTCCCACCCAGGATTATAGGGAGTTTTGAGTGCAAAGCTGCTTTGTGCTGGCCACTAGATTAACCAAAAGCAGCAGGTGTTAGAGAAGAAAGGGGGCTGGGCAACAGCTAGAGGCTTGTAGCCATGACTGGTGCTGACCACATCGACCAGTCTGTCAGGAGCAGCAAGTTGTCTGGGACCAAGAGACGAGTTTGTCCACTCCCTGCAGGCAAAAAGGGACAAGATTTTTCCTTTTCTGAGGGAGGAAGCTCAACAAGGCTGTGATCAGGACTGGGAAACTGCTGGCTGGCAAGTCCTTAGCTTGTAGAAGAGAGCTCAAAGCACAGCTTGATGCAGCAAGCTTCACAGTTAGTCACATCCAGGACACATCCTCCTCCCCATCTTCTTACACCTCTGCCCAAACCCCACTCTCCCCAGCCTGCCCAGGATTAGGAGCAGCTCTCAAGAATGCCCTGCCTTTAACCCTGTGCCTAGGACTGTGCTGACAAGCACACCCCAAGGATACCTTTCCTCCCCACACTACCTGGCGGATGAGTTTCTTCTTCTTTGCAGAGTCAGGCATATTGTGGACATGGCGGAAGAGCTCCTTCAGTGCCTCCTCTGTGCGCTGCTGGGTCTCCTCCTGATGGCAAGAGTCCAGCCGGCTTCGCTTCTGAGACTTGAGGGGCTGCAGCTCCTTGGAGCCAGGAGACGTCAGCAAATCCAGGTCATCCTGAGAAAGTGGAGACAGCAGTCGCTTGCCATGCTTTAATCCCAACGAGCCACCCATCTAAGGCAGGCTAGGAAGAGTCTTGTGAGCTGCTTCAACACCAATGAATGAAGGACTATGTTTTCCCTACCCCTCTGCAGCAGCACTGCACCAGCAGGCCCTGTGCCAGGAAAAGGTGACAGCAATACAAAGGTGACCCTCCCAGATGCCAGCTGCAGAAGCCCTTCCAGGTTTGACAAGGGTCAATGCAGCTCCTTGCAATGCATCTTCCCTCTTCTGCAGCTATATGAGGCAGGGAAGCATTTGCTGGCAAGACACAATTGTCCCAGTGGCAGCACGTAGCCTTTATCCCATATCTTCCAAGCAACCTGGCCATGGCAGGAGGCACATCTGTCTCTTTGGAAAGCACAAACCTAGGAAAGAGCAGGTGCTGCATGTTCTGGAGCACCTCAAACAGGGAGCAGGTTTGCTGCTAAGCAGGGGCTGATAGCTTTATTTCCCTGTACTTTAGATTAACAGATGCTTCAGCTCTGTCAAATTTCTCTAATGCAGTTGCCTGCACTGCCACACTATAGGCTCCCTTCACTCTAACACCACTTTCATGACTTGGTTTGTTTTCAGCTTCTAACATGCACAAGGATCCCTTCATAGCATCACAGCCTTTGCCAAAGTTTCATGGAGGGCAGGCACTGCATTTACTGGGCTTACCTTTGATGTGTGGGCTCTGGATCCCCGATAGTGCAGCCTGGCGCACTCCCGGATGTACACCGGAGCCTGTGATGATGAGCAGAGAACAGGCAAAAATATGTTTAGCATGTTTGGCCTTGGGGCAAGAGTGGCCCCAGCAAAAGCAGCTTTTCAACCATACCAGAGAAGCTACTTGTATCAAGATTCAGCCATTTAGGGAAGACAAAGAGTCAGAATTTTATGTCCCCAGAGCAGTCCCTGTTCCCATTTTCCTTTATATGCAGGCAACCAGCACAAGTGCAACTCACAGTAGGAAAAAGCTCCTGTTGAACCCTGCTCTAAACAATTCCTCCAGCTCTGAGCTGGTCAAACAGGGGCCTGATGAAGAGGACAGAAGGGAAACTTCTTATGGGAGGACTTCCTGCAGAGACCAGATGCCTACAGTTACTGGAAAGGTCACAAGAAGTCAAGAGGCTATAGAAACACTTCCTTGGAGAAACCTGCAGAAAGTTCCACATTCCTGACTGCCTTACAGCACCCTGCTCAGAACTAGATAGTGCCTGTAACAGCAGTGGGCAGAATATCATTTGCAGAGAAGTTCACAACAAAACAACCCACTGTATAAGGTATTCAGCTCTTGGCAGCACTCAGCCAGGACAAGTCCCTTCTACTTCCTTATCCTGCCAGAACCCTAATGCAGCCTGGTGGGTACCTGCCCCCAGGAGCCAGGTTTCCAGCCAGGCAGCAGGTGTTGGTGTCCAGCAGAGGGGAGTGTTACACTGCACCGTGCTGCTGACCTGCCCAGGCAAAGCCACCTCTGGGGCCGCCTGTCCACCAAAGACCTCCCTAGTTACTGAAGGAACAGTTTCTTGTAGATATTCTCCTTTAAGAAGAGAGCCCCGAAAATATAAACTCAAACCCTGGGATATGCCTGAACAAGGGGCATTCAGTCTCCTGTTGATGGGGGCAGGGAGTGCAAGACCCCAAAATGCACTTACCTTGAAGAGTTTCTGAGAATGTTTGATCATGAAGGTCACTCCATTGTTCAGCTTTGTGATATTTTCTTGAAGGTCATTTGCTGTCACCTGGCAAAGGGACACAGCCAAAAGCACATCCATTAGAAGGGGAGAAGGAAGGGTCTCTGCTACTCTTACTGTTTCTGGGATGTAGACAGAGCGATCTGCAAGGTTTGTCTGGTGCTGACATTCTTAAAAGAAGCATGACTGCACTGTACTTTCAATTTTACTGAAAAAGATGGTGCCTAAGTTTCAAATGAGACCTATGGCAGGTCTGGACTGAACACTAGGACTGAGTCCTGCTAGGAAGCTTCACCTCTCCATCACAGTCTCCAGCCCCCACATCACTGTATCAGTACTTAGCCTTCCCATCTTGGTTCTTCCCCTGCCAAGCCTCTGCTTTCTACTTTGCAATATCCCACCCGCAGACCCCGAGGCATTGCTCACATTTCTGGGCCACAGGATGTGGGGTGCAAACATGAGGGCAAGATTGTGGGCAGACATCTTGTTCTTGTCCTGCTTCTTGGCGGTCTGGTAGAGCAAGTCCAGCAGCAGTTTGAGCAAACTGCGGTTGGGAGCGGGAAGGATCAAAAACAGCAGCTGGAGGGCTTCAATTTGGCGCTCTTTGTCTGGAGTGCTGGTCTTATTCCCCTTCTCATCAAACAGCGTCAAGTCTGCCAAATCACAAGGCAGAATAAGAAGGACATACCTAACCCCTAGCAGCAGTTTATTGCAACTAGTTACCCTTCCCTCTTCACATTCAGACAGCCTACAATCCTCTACATGGTTTTTGGCCCTCCATTTCTCTTCCCCCCAGCTCCCCACATAATGTGTGCTAGTCCTCCCACAGAACAACACAGCTGCTAAGAGCTATGATGGCTTGAAGGCAATAAGGAGGAAGTTCACGTAAGGTAGCTCAATAACAATTTTTAAGTACGTAGAAACCATGACTCACTCTGGAGAACCTCAGACATAAAACAGATGGAGATCCAGGTTACTAATGTAGACTTTATTCCTGTGGTACCTGAGAGAAGACAGGACTAGACAGACTTGGTATGACTCCTTAGGATTTTCAACTCCAGTCTTTCTACCCTCAGGCTGAGATGGCAAGAAGATTCTTTCTCACCCTGCCTTTAAGGAGTACACTTCCACAGCCTAGCATGCTTTCTAGGAGGCTAGTTCCAGCCATTCCGATCATCACTGCGTCTCGCTGCTCACTCACCTGCAATTTTGAGGTGGGCATGGAAGTGCTTGTGTGTCAGCAGCGGCTCTGGTAATTCACCCAGGAACATCTTAAGCAGGGTGGCCACATCATTGGAATGAAACTCCCCAGAGTCCAAGTCAATATCTGTACCACTGTTCAGAGCATCCTTTAGGATCTGTTGCCTGATGCTGTTGCCTGGCACTCGAAACAAGCCTTCTGCTCTTAGATCTGCTTGGCAGAGGGGAGAAAAAAGGGCACTGAGTAATCAGTGGCTGATTCCCATCTTCTTACTAAAGCAGCTTCCTCCTCTTTCCAGAGCTTTACAGCAAACCTCAGTGGACTGCATTCAGAGATATGCCTTCAAGCTAGCTCCCATCAGTAGAAAAAGTCCTTGTACAGAGGACTTATCTTAAGCTTCAGCAGGGAAAGTTTAGGCCTGATATTAGGAAAAGGTTTTTCAGTGAAAGAGTGATCTGGATTTGGAATGGGTTGCCCACAGAGGTGGTTGAGTTGCCAACCCTGGATGTGTTCAAGGGGAGGCTGGATGAAGTGTTGAGTGATATGATCTAGATGTAGATGCTAGGTTAGTTGGGCTATAGGTTGGAGGAGATGATCTTCAAGGTCCTTTCTAGCCTTATCTATACTGTGATATAAACATATCTGCTAGGCAATTCCAAGGAACAGTCACCCGGTGCTGTCCCAAACTCTTGCTGCTGGAGATCTCACAGTTTTTCACTCCGCACAAAAGACTTGAGGTGGGTCAGTCAGACACCCATTGGGATAGAGAGACATCGAGATAGAGCCACTTACTTTTGTGCAGATACTCAATTAGCTGGGAAACCTGTGCAATGCCTTCTTCTGTCAGCGGTGAACCAAACACCACCCCTTTCTCTGCAAAACAGAAGACAACATGTTCAGGAACTCAGAACCCAACAGCCACAGAAATTAATGCTTCCCAAACAACAGGATTTCAGCATACAAAGACTAGTGCCCCAAAATGCTTAGGGTAAAGGTCACAAAGACCTTGACACGTGAAAGCACTACAAAATAAGACACTTCATCTCACCATCCTGTACTTACATGGGCTTCATCATCCTGCTTCTTACTTCAGTTTAATTACAATTTTTATCAGCTAAAGCAAACATTCTCTAGCCCTTGAAAAGAAAACAACACCAAAACAGATGCTTCAGTTTTAAATAGCATAGAATCTGTAAGCCTGAACCTTATGGAAACAGCAAAGTGGGAAGGGAAGATGTGAGAGCCTGGACTGCCCAGATGCCTGCCAGATTGGCAAACTCCACACCTGGGAAGTAAAGTCTGGATTCATCCTCACTATGGCTTGACATGAAGTGGAGCAGAAAGAAGAGGTGCATGTACTAGTTTGTGAGAGAGGAGAACAAGCACTACTGGAGAGAGCAGATACGATCTAACTGGCTCACACTGGCCTCCTTTTCAGGGATGGGTAATCCCTGGAATTCCCTCATCCCAGTGAATCTCTCTCTTCCATGACAGCTGCTCTGGTCTTAAGTAATGTATGAAGACTGAACAAGGAGGAACCCAGAAGAAGAAAAAAAAAAAAAAAAAAAAANAAAAAAAAAAAAAAAAAAAAAGGCAAGTAGGGAAGCAATGAGCTGGGCTGTTCTCCATAGGGCAGCACTGAGAGCTCCTCTCACTCCTAGAGCCTACTCCCATCTCATGAGGTTGTTGCAGATCAGACATGAGCTACCAGCTCCAAAACTCCAGTAAATAACATAGGCTACAGACCCAAAAGGTGGAAGCAACTGAGCTGAAAGGAAGAAGATCCCTGCTTGGGAGGAAATATTAGATGAGAAGCCTATTTAACTGAAGGGCATTTGTTGAATCAATGCAGAAAATTGTTCTTGTCCAGAGAGGGACTTCCCAGGTAAGACAGTGATTATCCAGCAGCGCAGTGTTTTCTAATAAATGCAGCCTTGCTAGTGAATGGATTTTTCTGTCAAACACACACAGCCAGCATGCCCTGTCCCTCAGAAAGCTGAGACAACTCTCAGGGGCTTCACTGGCAGCAATCAGAACACTTAGCACCACACGTCTTTCCCTCAGATGCACATAGGCTTGGACTGCAGCTGTGGACAACACACTGGATAGACCACACCGCAACATTCTGACTAGGACCAAGAACTGGAACCAGGTACAGAGTTGATTTGTCCTGCCCTCGCACTCAGGCTTCAAAAACTCAACAAATTTAAGACAAGGATGACCAGACTAACAGGAGTATGGGCCAATCCTGAGGGCAGGCTGGACATTTGTACCATTTGCACTGAAGATTTCCCTCCTTATTGTTACAGCTGATAGCCCAGCAACACAAGCAGTGCATTGGCTAGTCTGATAAAAGTTACCTACCCACAAGCTTTCTTTTGCCTCTTTTTTTTTTTTCACCTTATAGCACATTTTGATTTTACTAGCTTTTGGTCTGTTGTACTACAGATCTTAGTGCTCTGTGGTGCTGATGCTCACAGCATGTGGGAAAGACCTGGTTAACCCTATGCACTTCTCTAGCAGCCTTCCTGTGCAAGTAAATTTATTCCGCCTGAAGAATGTTCTGCTTTCTTCCAGGACTTCTGAAATATAGGGTAAGGCACCAGGAACTCCAGCCTCCTGTTAAATCAAGAATTTTCTGACCTCACTCTGATAAAGTGCATGCTTCAGTCTTGATAGAGAAAAATGTGAATTCTTGATCCACATGAAAGATCTGAAAGGTTTGAGTGCAAAGGGAGAGAATGGTTGGCAAAAGATTCTTGTCCTTGAAGAAAACTAAACTCATTAGACATTCAACAGATAGAATCAATAGTGGCCAGAATACAAGAAGAAAAATACATCTTCTTGAGACATGCAGGCCCAGACAAATTCGATTTAGTTTTGAAGTCAAAGATGGTATCTGAATAAGAATTTCATTCTCAAAGAAACTTGAAAGATGTGTCTGGAGGATGGATGCTGCATTACAAAGGCTAAGATGTTATTGTACGACTGCTTCTGAAACTAAGCAGCAGCATGAGACTGAGTTTCCTGGTGCTCAAAGAAGTTATAAGTATTTGCAGTTTGATCAGTTTTGTGCTCTATGGTCCTTGGCCTCTGGCTTTGAAGAAATAAAACCTGTTTGTTCTAGCTGGTCTACAACATGAAGAAAAACAAACAATGGCTCCAAGATGAAACACACAGTACATGAAACTGATTTTTTCTGTAGGCATAAAGTTATTTTTCTCAGAGTTTGGCCAAGGAGTTCACAGACAGTGCCTGTCAATTCTGGGAGACACTGCCATTGCAGCCTGGGAGTGCAGCCAGCAGACAGTGGAAACATCTGCTAGCTGTAGCTGTAGTGAGACACAGGGCCCATGGAGACATCTCAATGGGGGAAGGCTGAGCTCCTGGGGAAGAGAGCTACGTTGTGGGTCTGAAGCAGAGTACAGATAATTTTAAAAAAATTAGCTAGAGAAGGCTCACTAGCCCCTGCTGGAAGGTTTTGACAAGAATATAGAGGTTTCCATACACACTAGAAAACACTTTCAACTTGGTTACTCACTTCTGTTTGTCAAGTAGCGAGTGTTTGAATTTAAGGTGTCCTGCTACTCTCCGGGAACAGAGGCAGGAGCAATACCAGGTATGACACAGTCTAACTGCAGATTAAGGACATCACAAAGACCTGTTATTATGGAGTAGGAAGGTAAGTCATGGCAACATTAAGTAATTCTTTCCTACAGATGCTAAAAGACTTGATTTGCAGTATTTTATTTTCCCAGGATGAGTGCCTGCTGGGTGAGCCAGAAGTGAAGGGCTAAACTTGGCATCAGAACATTCTGCCTGAGCAGTAGGGCTGCAGAGCTTGTCCTTATGAAATAAAATGGAGGAACAGGTTTGGTAAAATCAGAAACACTTAGAGGAACTATATAAAGGCTGAAGACAGAAAAAAGCCACACTTGGACATAGCAGTAGCTCCCTTCTCGGAGGTACTCACAGTAGCAGAACTGCTCAAAGGAAGGGGAAGTCTAACCAGAAGTGTTCAGCTTCAGGCTGCCAACATCTGAAGGCAGCTACTCACAGCTTCTTTGCTAGCAGCCTGCCAGTCTAAGCTAGGAAAGCAGAGCTGAGGAGGGATGTGAGGTGCCCAGATGGAGGCATCTTCGGTCTAGATAAGTGAGAAGGTTTAACCGAATTTATCAAGAGAATCGGGTTCCCCTTGAGTGTGGGCAGAGGTGGGAAAAGGCACACACACAGCACACACCTAGAACATCCTTAAAGGTACAACAAAACTGAGTGCCAGCCATTGAAGAAGAGAGGATCTGAACACAGTGGTGCTCAAAAGCAGACCTCAAACTTCTGAGAAGGACCTGGGGCTAATGTTTCACAACCAAGACAGCTGAAGTTGAAAGAGAAAATAGGAATAGTCAGTTTACCAGATGAAAACTCCAGCTGAATGCTTGTCTAAGAGAAAAATGCCACCTCCCAGGGTTGAATCTGGGCATAATCAGCCAGTCTGCAGAGCTTTGACACTGACTCACTGGATTGGGATATAGATCTGAGCAGCACTTGCATTTGGATGGGAGATAACAACAGATTTCTGAGCTGCACAGTGGGCAGCTGACGCACTGAAGCCAACCTGACATACACCACAACTATAATCCCCAGAAAAAGATACTCTCAAAGGGAAGGCCATTTCTGGGGTCAACCTCATGGCCTGTTTTGTTCCTTTCTAGAGGTGGCACCCTCAGAGATTACAAACTTATAGTATTAAGCATTCCACACCAGCTCAAAACAACAGGCTGGAAGTTTTGTAAACTACATGTAGCAGATGATGACAGCATCACCCTAAAGGTGGCCACCAGACATCATGCCATACTCACCCTTGCGCTTCAGAGACATCAGAGAACGAAAAAATCCAGAGGCTGTGCTGTTTGCCCCAGGCAGCTTTGGATCCTCCTCTCCCATTAACTGGGCCAGCTCTGCCCCAGGCAAGTCAATGAGCCTGGTAATGTTGCTAACAACCAGCTCTGTGAACACCTCTGGTTTTTCATGGCGCAGCTTTTCCACAAAGAAGTCAGGATTGAAGATGATCGGCTGGCTGTGGAGGGAGGAGTCATTGCAGATGACAAAATTGCAGATGGCATCACTGGAAAAAAGTGAATGGGAAAACAAAATACAGTAACTCCTCATCACTATGTTTTTTACAGCCAGCTGGTTTGCCCTGAAGGAAACGTCTGCTGACACAGGAGCTACCAGTCTACACCAACAGCACTGTCCGACTTTGGTGAGCATTCGGGGCAGCACAATTATATTTCTCTATAGAGCAAAACCATTTCTGGCTCTGTACAATACAACCCAAGACTAGTACTCCATAGTGTGATGGTGACATATGAAACACATGGCAACACACAACTAAAACTTAAACTACATCTACATATATCTCTAATACGTACTAGCTTCGTGGTATTGATACCCTACTAGCTCAGGCAGATATGACACACCCAATATTTTCACATTAACTTACCACTCTAAGTCATAAATGAGTTTGGTTCTGTCTCCCTTTCCACCCCAGAAATTCACTCCCAGTGGCCTGAAAGTCTGAAAACAAGTTAATTTTTTCACAGCCAGCTTGCACGCATCAGTTCCCACTGCCATAACATATTCCTATCTTCCTACCAACAAATAGATAGTTCCCATGTCCTGGGACTTTGTTTTTGAGATCATAAACATGCAATAACACCGAACTCCCAGTTTTGCTGTGGATGTGGTCAGATGCTCCCAGGGCACATGTTGCCAAATCTTGGTTACTGCTCTCTGCCAGCTATGCACTCTGGAGTAAGAATTCATTGGCATGAGCCACACAAGATCAGTCCTTGAAGAAGCCCTAGTAATCTTTCTCCTAGAACGTCTCTTTTCAGATGATCTAGTTTTTGCCTCCCCTTCAGGCTGTCCTTTACAAACTTCCCTATTCTCTCATGACACCTACTTTCGCCATTTCATAGCTTCTGAGGTGGCATGGGGAAAGGGATGCACCTGAGACTGCTCTAAGGGTTATCTATAACAGGTACATAGGTACCAGAGGATAGGTACATTTAACACGTTGGAAATCAAAGGAAAGAGTTATGAAAGAGATACCTCATGTTAATCAGCACTCTTAATGCTCACACTTGACTATTACCCCAATTTCCATCTGCCTCTAACTCTTCCATGACCATCTTCCCACCACTGTTTCAAACGCTTTCCTGCTTCAGAAGTCAGGCCCACAGGACAGTTGCCTAGCTTGCTTCTCTCACCACTCATACTTAAAGGTGAGGATTAGTGTCATTGCTCTCCAGTCATGAGCTACTGCCCTGATGTCATACTCAGATATAAAGTGCTAGCCTGGCACTGGGAATTGGTGTGCCAGTTCTTTCAGGGCTCTGGTGGAGGCTGCTACCCACCCAGCTTTCACCATGTGACATTCCCAATACTTTAATCACTCTTGGCCTCTTATATAATACTTTCCACTGTTTCTACATCCATCCTCAGCTGTGAGCGCTCACCGGACATGATTTTCCAACAGCAGCTGCCAAGTTCAGAGGTAATAAAGATACTGTGCTCATACACCGGGGGATCGTATCAGTCCTTTGTGTGGTGTGTCACCAGGGGAGAAGCACGTGCTCTGCTGAACACCCTCAAACCCACCAAAGGCTTTCTCTCCAAAACAAGAAGGCTGGAGCACCTTGACCTTCCTCTCCTCTCTACTGAAGGGTGGAGGCCATGGAAGCATGTTCAGCCCATGCTGAGTATCCGTGCTCACTGCACAACACACCTGCCACTGAAAGCATTTGTAATACACTCAACATCACATTCACTGGCTCAAGCAACAGAACACTTCAGCTACTAGTTCAGAGATCTTGGCACTGTACTGTTCTGATGTAAATCGACAGTAGCTCATGATGGGGAGGATATCAAAGGTCATACTGGCAAGTCACCCAAACTCCAGTCCACCTCCACACAGCATCTGTGAACACAAAATTTATCTGAGCTACTGCTGTACATTTTTGACCGGAAAGACTATCTTCAGGATTTCCAGGATGTGTGATCAGAATAAGAGAATAAAAACTGGGGCTCAGGCTCCACAAGAAGAAAGATACTTGCTGAAACAAGAGGAAACCAGGCTCTCAGCAACACTTGCATCGTGAGAATCCATTCAAAATCCCCTCCCCTTGCTGTTGCTCTCTCCAGGGATGTCAAAGACGCCTTCAAGAGGATGGAAAGGAGGAAGGTCTGCAAGGCAGACTACAAGGCACTCTGCCAGGTCATCTAAAATTTTAGAAAGCTCTCAAAGGCTCCCAGCTGCATGGCTCAGAGTGGCCTAGTGAGCACACTGCCGACTCCAAATGGGGGCCATATTTTTCTGAGCACCTCCCAGGCTGTTTTTCAGCAGTTTGTTATCGGCAATAAATTGAGACCAAAATGCAATAACTCGGTATCAGCTGCCAAAAAGCAACTGCCAGTTGTTCTGATCATATTCGCATTTCATTGCACAGGGCTACAATGCACAAACAAGTGCCAGCTCTGCCCATAATGTGGAGCAAGCCCTTTGCCTGAAACCCATGACAACTCATTCTGTGGCAATACAGATCCTGAGAAGGGTTAATAGCAAGTGTATAGGCCCAGTGACCCTGCCTGCAATGATCCGTGCACTGTTATTCACTCACTAGCAGTTTTGTTTCCCCACAGAGAAGATATGCAAATACTTTGCAGCAGTTACATCAAGCATCACAGATTATCTGTTCCCTCTGACAATTAGATATCTAGATTCAGAGAAAGAAAATTAAACAATTTTGTCAACTAGAACTGACTTACATGACTTCTCTGCACAGCCTGTGTTACAAGTCACACAAAGTTTAACAACATTTAATGCAAAAAAATAAATAGAAAAAAAGCAAATTTCTTACATGAGTGCTGAGAGCTTTTGAAGAGGCATTAGGAAGCAGAGACAGGGAAAAGAACTTGCTCCTTGTTTCCAGCAACAAAAGAAACCTGCCTGTCCCAGCACAGCCTATGCAAATTCCACGCATGCTACGAGACACAAGGGCGCATTATTGGATCTGAAAGGCCCCCTTGGCACACACTGGGCATCAGCCTTCACACAGAGACAAAACAGAAAAGAAAAGCTGGACAAATTGATTCATGTCTCTTGCCAAAGGCTGCGTAGCTGGAGTTTAACGGCAAATAATTCCTACATAGAAACCGGGGTTTTGAATTAGGACCAGCATGGTACTAAGTGCTCTCCACCTGTATCCAAGAAGAATCCACAAAATAGCTCCAAATCTACCCTGTGTTTACCATGAGTAAAGCCATGCAAACACATTCCCAACAGCATCCAGGCACAACCGATGTTATGGCACTGGCAGGACAATGGCCGAGTCCCTTAACTGCACAACCCCATGCCCAGAAGCCTCGCTAGAAACACTTTCTGCTCCTGCCTTTCGCACTTTCAGAGCCTTTCAAAGACAAAGCATGTAAATTGGCCCCTCCAGAGCTGGAAACAGCACCTGGCCATTGCTCCTTGCTACCATTATTGTGCCACCATGTGCTGTTCATCCACTTCAGGATTCCCAGTCCATGTTTCACTGGATTCCCGTCCAGTTTCCCTGCGTGCCGCAGCTGGGACCAGCCTTGTGTACTCTTATTGTAGTATGGCACTTCAATGAGCTACTTAATTTTGAAAGGTCACTTTATTAGCAGCTCTTCCTTGCACAGAAAATTTGCCTTTGTATCTTTATTGCTAATCAAAATGGAAATGTGAAGCAAACCCCTACTTCTGAGCAAAGATAAAGCCCCCACTGGCTTTACACACAATAACCCTGCCAATCCTCACTGCTGCACACACCATAACCTTCAGAAAGAGCCATGTGCCCCATCTGCTGTTTTCATGTTAAAAAAGGGAGATGGATGTACTCTACCTACACTTACAGTTTATATAACAGCAGAAAAGGGGAGAAAAACACATATTCAGGGAGTTTATTGCTTTTTTCTGCTTTGCTTGCAATTACAGTGTTGTATTTTCTATATGCTGTGATCTCAGATTGCTTTACGACATGTCAAAAGACAATAAAATAAAGGAATAAATAGCTTCCTCTCCAATCCCATGAACAAAATCAAATCCCAATGAATAATAAAACCTTGTAGTAATAGGGTCGTGATTAAGACAGCAGATTAAAAAAAATGGGTCCTATATTGTGCTGAGATTCTTGCCATTCTAGTATCTTTCAGAGCTGAAGCCTGTGATCCCAGCCAAGTCACAAAGAAAGCTGTCTGTCACACACAACGTTTTTGCTTCAGGCATGACAGCCCCATCATTTCATGGGGAGTGGATGGTGCAGGAGGTCAAAATCATGATGGATCAATTAATCCCTACGGTAACTAGATCCAGGCCAGGGAAATCCCTTGGAAACTAGGACAAAAATGAGACTTTAACTGCCAAAACCCGGTGATCAAACCTGTGGTGCAAGAGCTTGGCAAGCAGGCAGATTATCTCACGTGGCAGCAAGCGTGCATTTAGATAGGTGAGACTGAGCTGTTTAGTGGCTTTCACAGATTCGATACTTTCTAAGTTCACCCATGTGAAGGAAGAAAGAGGTTCAAGCAACATGAAATAGAGCATAAGGAGAACACAAGCCCAGAAAAATGAAAAGGAAGAGGTACCTCTGGGCAAGCCATCAGCTGTGTTTGTCTGGCTGGGAAAGTGGATAAACTGGAAGCTGCAGATTTCAGGGGAGACTGACGTGCCTAATTCA
Organism: Pitta sordida; assembly: GCA_013390025.1. NCBI lineage: Eukaryota > Metazoa > Chordata > Aves > Passeriformes > Pittidae > Pitta > Pitta sordida. The sequence goes on along the minus strand of WEKX01015164.1, from coordinate 95,084 downwards.
GTGTGCAAAATCCATCTCTGGTGCCATTTTGGGCACTTGGCATGTCATCCCTAAGGCACCTACACTTCAGACACACCACAGTAGACAAATTTTACCATATAGAAGTAAAAGGATTAAGGAGCTTTTGGAAATAAGGCACATAATAGAAGAAAATCTCTCTATATACTAATAAAATCTTTAGACTATAAAATCTTTAGAAAGAGCCAGATTGCTACCAAATACTGAGAGCAGGGCGATAAACAGGCAGCGCTGAAAAACACAAAACATGAACAATTCTTTGCCTGGCTAAGCACAAAGGGAGACGGGACAGATGCACACAGGCTCAGATTTCCCCAGGGAATGAGAAGTAGCATCATTTTCTATGTTGTGCCAGAGTAAGGAATCAATTAATGAGAATGTCTGAAGACAGTAATTCCAGAGCCAGATATGAGCCATCCCAGATTTTGCAAAGAGATGAAAGAATCATAGTGGAATTATATGGAATCATTTTAAGTACAAAAGGACTAGAAGAAAAATTATTTCCTAGATTAAAAAAAAAAAAAGTAGTCTAATGGGAATGGACTGCAGAAACATTAGAAGGGACTTCACAGTTAAAGTTGCTTTGAGGACTGTACTTCAGACTGACATTCTTGTAAGATGGTGTAACAAAGATCACATTCAGACCTCAGACTTGGCACCCTAATTCTTCATAGTATGTAATACTGATCTGCCTCTGAAAAATTTCAAGAAAAACACAGCAATTTTTGCCTAGGGTTATACTCATAAGGTCTTCAGGGTCAAAGTTCTTTTGTGATGAGTACACAGCACAGTGGGTGCTGATCCTTGCCTACTGTCTCTAGCCTTGACACAAGTCAGCTGTATGAGATAACGTTTCCTTTTTAATTTTTTCCTTTCCTTTTTTCACATTTAAATAGCTTATAGAGAGATTCAACCATTTGGCTGTGGGAACCAGATACTAATAATATACAATTTAAACAGCAGGGAGCTGGAGAAGAAAGCTGCTATTATGTGATGGCAGCCTGTGCTGGACAACCTGGAATGAATGTAACTCTTGGCTATCTTTTGCACATCAGGTAAATTGGTTATCCAAGTCACTGCTATCACCTATGAATTCAAATTCTATCTCAGTAAAGAACTCAGAGCAGACCACGGCAACATCAGCTACACATCTGTGATGTGAAGCTGGAAGAGATGGATCTATCTAGGAAGATGAAAGTGTTGGAAGGGGCAGGGGATCGTGCTTTGAAAAACACTGAAAATGCAACATTACCAGTGTCAAATAAAATTGTAGTAGGGAGACAGCTTGATATATGTGAAACATCAAGAAATTTACATTTCAGTATGAAATGTCTCAAGTTTGACCTGAGTGAATTCTTTGTGATGTTTTTAATAATAGTCACTGGAAGATTTTAAAGTCAATCAAGCAGAAGCTGAATCAGCTATCACCACAACATCAGATGCCTTTCAGAGCTAAGAGAAAAAGAATGGAGAGGCACCTCAGAGAGGAACTGCATGTTCACTGTGGTGCTCCTCACCAAGTTCTTTCCCAGTGCCACCATCACAGCTCTGGATGTTTCCACACTCTGTGATGGCTCACCCTCCTACCCAAGACCCCGTAAAAAATGCAGACACACAGATACTGCCAGAAATACAGTAATTTTACATTAAAGATCTGGAAGCTCATATGTCTGCCTTAACATCAGAATAACACACTCGAACAGTGTTAAATGGGAATGTTGCTCTGATTCTCATTACTGTCAATGCAGTCTGAAGTTTGTGTCTCTATTTTAATATAAACTCCTACTGGGAGCAGCAATAGAAGAGGAGCCTTAGATCCAATCCTGATTTCACTGAAAGCAGCACCAAAACTGAATCTTTTTAGATTCAGGCAGCAGCTGCTTCTTCTCGTTACTGATCTACTCACTTTTATCACTGTGGCATTGGGAACCTCGGTCACAGCTGGGGACTCCTCTGTGCTCGGTGCTGTACAAACAGAACAAAGGCAATACCCTGTCTTTAGAGGGCTGATAGCTAAATCTGAAATGAATGCTGGAGGGACAGAAAAGAGGAGGAGTCCCAAGAGAAGAGGCAGCACTATCAGTCACCATGACTGATGCAACTGAGCTCTGCCAGCTTTTCTGTAGACACTATTAAAAAGGAGAGCGAGGAAGGACAGGAAAAATAATCAGGTCACACTGCAGACATTTAGAAGAAGCCCAGCTTCTGCGCAAGGGGTGACATGGGACTGAGCACAAAGGAGGTGGTTTGAAAGCTATCAGGCAGGGACGGCTGGGACACGGGCTGAGGAGGCAAGAGCTGAGCTCCAGGCGCTGGCCAGGAGCCACTGGCAAAGCAGAGACATAAGCCAGCAGTGCCAGGTAGCTTGAGGAGCCTGGCAGCAACACAGGGCACTGTGTGGCAACAGCCAGACCCTTGCCACAGAGTGGGAGTGCTGCGGCCTGAGGAAGCCCAGCAGCCATTTCCCACCACCCAGATCATGCCAGGGAGGCATGCTGCCTTCTTTGGGACATCACCAGGGTCTGAGGCAAGTCTATATAGAAACTGTACTGATGTATTTTCCCTGCACCAGTCATATAGTTACAACCATGACAAAATAATGCATTGTTTTGTTTTATTTTACCAATTTAAGCTATTTACTTTGTGAAGAACATACCATAGAATGTACCCTGTGGGACCACAGGGTATCTGCCCTGAATGCTGTGTCCCATGTCTAGAACAGGAATGCATATGCACAACTACATGTGCTGCAGAATTACCCAGCATGGCCTTTGACTATGAGTCTAACAAACTGCAAAGACATCTCCGCTTCTCATCAACCCTAACACCTTCCCTATGTAATCTAAATTTTTTTACTGAATATCTATCCATGGACTCCCATCAATTGACTGCTCTTCAACTCCATTCATATTCCAGGTGGGAAGTTTCTTCCAACTCTTACGTATTTGGTCCTTCGCTGGGTAGACGTAGCAAAGTTTACATGTCTGCAACATGCCGAGTGTTTGCTGGTAGTATTTTCCAGTTGCAACAATGATAGCATTCTCTTATTCTCCTCATTTTAAAATGTCTTTAACTTCTTTACTTTCCCACTTTGAGTGTTCTGAAAGTCAATAAGAGGCATGACCCAGTCCTACATTTATCTCCTTTGCCTCTAGCACTCCTCTGATTGCCACCCTTACACTTGAACACAACAGCCCTCCTTCAGAGGTAGGATAAAATGTAGTTCAGAGACAGGCAAATATACCCCATGTAGGTGCTTCTCAGTCCAGTGGCTCCAAGCTAGTGTCCAGATCAGAGCGGAATTATGATCTATAAAGAGCAGCCCACAACAATCAGGTTTACTTTTGAGATAAAAAAATCAAACACTCACAAAAACACAGCAAAGTTAGCAAGTTATTCTATGAACCACTCTGGGAAGTCAGAGAAAACCAGCAAGGCAGGATAGGTATTTTCCTCCAGCCCTCTCACAGGACAATACCCAAAACTAGTATGTAGCACCAACTAGTGCCCAGGACACATTTGGAATCCCATTCCATCAGCAGTCAGTACTGGAGCAAAGCATCATAATTTGAGTACAGTGTGCTGCAGCACTCACAGCTGTTTGACTGCAGTTATTTTTATTGGACCGAGAGGATACGAAGAACTGTCAGGACCCACAGCCAGCTCCCTACAGTCCGTTGGGTGAGATTTTATGGTCACAGCCTGGCAAATACAGAGGACAACCTGAGGAGCCAGAGCTCTTGGTTTTGTTCACTACACTTCTGTAATTCCACAACACCCTGTAGGCGCAGCGAGCAAGTCGCATGCTTACATCTGTGTTTTGTATCACAGTGGTGTTTGGAAAAGATGACAGCACATCAAATCCCTTCTCATCAGCAATCCTCTGCAGACACCACTGAGTATGTCAGAGGCCACATCCCTTGTTCCAGATGTGTAAACTCTCACAAGCTGGAATTGCGATGAGGAACACCTGGATGCATGCCAGCATTTAAATAAGCTGGTGACATCTGGTCAGGGCTGCTGAGGCACACAGATAAACAGGCTGGGCCCGCCACAGAGCAGCACAGCATGTGGTACCAGAGAGACAGAGATGCACAAAGCAGCCCAATTAACTCACCAAACTGAGCAGTATGGGGGCCTAGGGCTTTTGAAGGGGATTTGGTCAGGCGAGGATGTAAAAAACTGGAATATAGTAAACAGACACTAGAATTCATATGACACTAACCTTTACTGTCACTTTATGCAACTCTCCCACATCGATTAGATACTTCAGCGTCTCTTCCCATCCTGCCTGGCAGTTTGTCTCTGTCTGGATCCACCTGGTTTCATTGCAGAGCCCCGGGAATAGTGATATATTTATATCCTGCTCTAGGGGCAACTCAAGAGGGTAGGGAGTGGCATGTGCATGAGGAAAGCTCCAGTAACCTCCAAGAGCTTGTGAGGATGTTCCTTAAAAGGCTTCCGGCTCTCCAAGGCATGGACAGCTACATCATGCTTATCTCCTGCTATAAGACAGCTTGCACAGAGCAGGGCTGTAGGAATGCCCATATGGGAGTCCCAAACCATAAAGCCATGTTTCAACCTTGAGGATGAGCTCCAGAAAAACAAAACAGAAAACTAATGCTGTCTCCCCAGAGAAATTCCTGCCTCTGAAAATCAGAGCTGCCACATTACCACTCAAGAAAAAAGGATGTTTTGGCTGGACTCCAAATTATTAGAGCTTTATAGGCCAAAAGCAAACACATTAAATGTTCTTGTAAGCCAGCTGGCAGGCAATTATTTAAGCAGCTTATCACATTCCCTACTATCTACAGTTTCTGAAAATAAAATTTATGAGCAAACTCTAGATAGCTTAATTGCAATTACTTACCGTAGAGGGGAGAAAGGCCATGAGCCAAGGAATAAGTGTTTTGCGCCTTGGAGAAAAGGGCCCAATGCTTTGTCAGACACCAAGGTAAGTGCAGTGCATTACCTGGACAAGAGGCCAGGAACACACAAGACCTGTGAAGTTCTGAAACTAAGTGTCAGCCAAATTTATCCCACCATGCAGCCACGGTTCCTCCCATTTCTCTGCCCACGCTGGCCTCAAGATCCCCAGGGACACAGGAATACACGGTGTTAGTCCCCAGGATCACAGTGGAGAATTAGTCACAGCCTGCACAACATCAGCACAGCACATCTGTGACTGCACCCAGCAGAGCATGGGGCAAGAAACGGGCTTCAGCTCCCTGCTCCTGTCTCTGGCTAAACAACAAATGAAAAGTAGATCACACAGAAAGAGTTAAGGCTGAAACAAGTGGAAAATACAAGGCCTCAGTTGTGACCATGAGCCCAACACAGTGTACAGAGGGACAGTATTTCCAAGAGGAGCATAACTTCAGTGCAACCATTTGATATTAGCCAACATTTCCTCGCTGCCCTGTTTCCTTCCCATCTGTTCATGCCACTTACTAAACCAACACAAACTGAGAACTGTTGACCTTTAGGACACGGAATTTGATTTCCCAGCAGTGTCCAGCACTCACTACTTCAGTTTCAGACTGAACTGAGTGCCCAAGCACCTTTAAAGGAGGGTTAATGAAGCTTGTGACATTTTCATAGGCCTGTAAATGTGCACACAGCAACAAGGCAACGACCACGCCGGCAAGGAGACCCAGAGCTGCTTTGGGCTACGTGGGAAGCAATGCTCCCCCTTCATGCAAACAGACAATAAACTGAAGTGTAGCAGAACAAGGATCTTGTTGTCCAAGCCCATCCCAGACCCTGGAAGAGAACAGGACAGGGTGTTGCACACAAACATACAAAAATACTGCAAATACAATACAGCCTTGAGTTTGGGTCAAACATGGACCTCATGGGACTCAAACAGAGTAGGGGGTCAAACACAAGTCTAGGACTCAAAGATTCTTATGAGGGCTGTGGAAAACGGAATATTTGAATAAGATCCTCCCCTGCTCCCAGGCTATCCTCAGAGAAAAGCAGGCATGTGTTCAGATTCGGCTTTAACTCTGAAATCAACCATTTTTTCTGCATGACCCTCAGCAAGTCACTTTGACTTTTTGCCATTAAGTCGTGTTTACAGTGAACATTTTCCTACTTACAGTAAAACACAGATGTCAATTGTGTCTACTTTCATAACTTGTTTATGATCTGAGCTCTTGATGTCCAATTGTGCAGTGACACTCTATCAAGCCATTTTAGCAAAATGCCTTATGGCTTTTTCCAGATCCATGGCTTTTTCTCTTGGACGCATCCCACCCCTGCCATGTCAAATGGTCGACACAAGTGCCTGGCAAGGTGTTTAGGTGTCACTTGAATATGACACAGATGTTTCTCGTTTGAAATTGAGCACTGGGGCACACTGCAATCATCATTCTCAGTTACGATGAGCCAGGCAAAGGTGAGAGACCACAAACACAAAAGAGACCCACACAAATCACGTTTTGTCGGGTTCAGTAACATTTAGTAAGGAGCTTTCTAGCCTTTAAGTCAGCATGCTGCAAGACCACACACACACAGCAGGCAAGCTTTACTTGCTAACTTGCACTTTTCTCCAGATGAGAGCAAATGGGGGCAAAAGCAGGAAAAAAAAAAAAGTCAGGCTTTGCTTTGTGTGTGGTGATAGACCAAGCAAAGCAAGAGATCGATTTGCTAGCGCTACCTGTGGGTGACAGGCGGTGCTGGAATAAAACCTGTACTTCAGGCTTTGCTTTAACACAACCACTCACTTGGGGGAGGGTTAGAAAGTGGGGAAAGTACATCCTAAGGACAACTGCCAGAAGAGAAAAATTAAATTCAGTCATTTGGAATGATCCAGGCCACGTTTAAAATGCCTTATCCAAAAGGGCACTTTAAGTATCAGTTGCACAGAACATACTCCTCCCTCTACCAGGTCCAGCACTTCAGGCATTCCCTGCTCAAGCATGCCGCAGTGAGCACCATCTCTTCATCCCTCCTTCCAGGGCAACCCAGGCATCACAGCAGCGCCATCAGGAAGGGTGCCAGTCAGCAGAGAACAGGACACAGGACAGCACCACCATGGGTCATGCCGGGCACGAGGCATCTGCCCTCAACTAGACCTATTTTCCCGCAAGAATTACCATTCAAATGATACTCCGGTTGCAGCTGCAAACCACACACGCTGCGAGGTGCTCCACACATCCCTGCTATTTTATCGCCAGCAGTCACAAAATGGTTACGCGTACAGAATTCACGCTAAAGGTGAATGACGCGAAGCTGACATCGCTGGGTGTTTGGAAAGGCAGAATAACGCACGTAGAGTGGACAAAGCAAAGGAGAGCTGGATGGGAAGCAAGTCCGTATAGTGCCATCACCCTTCCAAACCCTGCAACTGCCAAGCGCTCTGCGGCTGCAGGAGGAACGAGCCGTGGGGGCGGGCACGGCGCCCAGAGCCCTCGCCAGGGAGCAGCCGCTGTCCGGGGCGGGCGGCAGCAGCGGGATCTCTCCCCTTGCGGCGGAGCGGGCGGCGCTTCCCGCAATGCAGCACCNAGGGTGGCCCGCCACCCGCGCGAGTGGGGATGGGGAACAGGGAGGTGCCGGTGCCCAGGGACCCGCTCCTACCTGCCGCCGCCACCGGGCGCCGGTGCTCCCGCCGCCATCTCATACCTGCCGCTCCGCCTGCCCATTGGCCCGCCGCACCTCCCCCGGCCCCGCCCCTCGCCCAACGCGCGGCGCCATTGGCTGGGACCGGCAGCGCCCCGCCGCTATTGGCCGGTTCGAACGAGCAACGGCCGATCCCCTCGCACGAGGGGGGAAACGGCCGGCCGTGCCGCGCGCAGCATGCCGGGAGTTGTAGGCCTGCGGTGTGAGGCCACCCGGGGCCCTCACGGAGCAGCAAAGCAGAAACCACAGGCACTTTATTCCAAGGAAACTCGTGTGGCTGACACAGCCCGAGCCTGCAGCCCCCACACCGAGGGCTCCAGGAAGCATGAGGCACACCATACACCCCCACTTGGTTCTCGGCTTGAGAACTTTTTTATCTTCACGAAGATATTCGTGAAGGAGAAATTGGAGAACATAGGCATTAGAAGAGCAGTTTTATTCCCTCGTTTTTCCCTTTTGCAGGTGGAAGCACATGCGCTGCCCACAGCCAGGGGCCCTATGGCCCTGCACACTTCCTGCACCCACACTGTTCAGGCAGACAACTTAGAAACAAGTGAAACTGGAACTGTAGATCAGACGGCCCAGGCGACTAGGAACTAATATTTTATTAACTGACTAGATTTCAAGCTGGAGTGCTCCATCAGCATTTTAAACTTCCACGCTTAATTATCTTGCTGCCAATCATTTCAGCTTAAACGCCAATGTTCCTCTTACCCTGGTCTCCCCAGAAGGGTTCTCCCATCCCTGCACCTTGGTATGTGACAAATTCTAACTCTGAACTGGGGAAATCCCAAAAAACACTGCAGTGTGCTGGGAGGAGGTGGTGGTGCACCTGCATGTTGCACAGGCACAGCTCTCTGGGGCACACCTGTCCCGCTCAGGGGCACTACAGTGGACACCACCCAGATGGGCAGCTCCTAGAGTAAGGACACAATGATGTTTTCCCCTTTCTTTTAAGTCTTGTGACTCAGGGTAGGCATCTGCAAGCGTCCCAGTGAGTCCAAGGGCCACCCAGCCGGCACTGAGGGGAGCCTGTAAATCCTGCCAGCCGCTCCTCCAGGGTGCTCAGGACACCTGCAAGCCTGCAACATGGAGACATCCCGCATTGCAGCTCGTATCTGCAAGGGCAAAAGCCTTTTTTAACGACACCCTGCGCGAGTGTAGCTGAACACTGGTACACTGTGGGTGCCTGCTGTAGTCTGGAGGAAGGAGATGCATGGTTTAATAGCATCCTGGGTGAAGAAATAGCCTTCAGCCACCTCCCAGCTTGAGCAGCAAAAGCCAAGCATCACTTGGTTCCCATCTTCTGCTTCTCTGTAGGTAACTGCAAAATATTTGTGGGCAAGTAGTTGCAGGAGGCAGGACCCACACCACTCCTCAACCCTGACCCATGACAGAGGGCTGTGCTTAGGCTCCTGAGAGCCCTCAGGACACAGCTCTGCTCCCTGCCTGCTACTGGGGAGCAGGCTTGACTCACAGCCAGCCTTCTCAGGCACAATGACATCTCCTCTCTGAGGGTTTCCATTGCATTACATGATTAATTAGCTGATTAACAAGATGTTGTTGCAGAAGAATCTGTTCTCTGGATGCCGGCTCAGGCGATCACCATCCTCTGTGCTAATGAAACTCTTCTGTTCCATGCAGGCATGCACTAATTTAAGCAACAACATGCAAATGAAGAACAATAGAGTGAGTAATCTGGAGCTCTTAAATGAACGAGCTACAGTCTTCCCCTGGCTCTGTCTCCAAGGAGAGAAGAGAGCAGGAAGAGGCTCTCTTGGGCCAGGAGCCACAGGTTACAGGTGTTCGGGGCTCAGAGGTGACCGATGCCTGTCTGCCCCTGTCCTGCTTCCAGGGGAAGGAAGGCATTAGGCCCAGGCTGCAGGCAGCAGAGGAAGGTGGAGTAGTTCCTGCTGACTGAACATGGTCACAAGGTACTGCTGGAGATGCCGGTCCCATAGGCCAAGTTGTCAGCTTCCTTCTGGCAGGATTAGAACAGCAGCACCTCAATGTGGTCCTGGGGCTCAAGGATCCAAGAGCCCTGGGTGGGAAAGCATGAAGGGCACAGTGCTCCTGACAAGGCAAGAAAAATACAAGAGCTCCTTCTTTAGCTTTTAAAAGGATCTTTGAAAAAAACCCAAAGAAATCTAAGCACATAAGAAAGCCACAAAACTGGATTTTCAGCCTCCAGAAAGAAGCCTGCAGTAAGAGGCTGAACAAGCACAATCCCTTTAGCTTATTAGAGAACTGAGAAGCGTTGCAATTCCAGCATGTAAGCTGCAACAATAGGAAATTACAAAGCGTTGAAGGCTTTTTAATATGGAAGAGGAAGGGAAAGCCAGCTACCTTCACAAATACGTGTTCTTTGCAGAGCGAGCAATGAGACCTGTGCATTCAGCTCCATTCTCTTCAGCATGCTTTGGCCAAACAGCGTGTATTTTGGCCTCAGTGCAGACATAGCTGGGCAAAAACAGATGCTCAGGCCAGTGTGAGAGGGCTGGGCAGCTAAGGATTATTTACACTGCTCAGGTCTAGCTGGCAGGAAGTGGTCAGAGCAGAAGGGGCTTCTCATCTCTCATGGCAAGGCACAGACATTTGCAGTAGCAGTTTTCCAGCCAATTGAAGAAATTTGCAGAACTGTTCCTGCCCCACTATCAGGCATGGCTGATACCAGAAAAGCTGAGACAGGAGAGAAAACACCTGCAACCAAATGGCAGACACTTTCCCCATGGCAGAGATTCCCTGGCCAGAGTTTTGGGCAGAAGATCCTGCCAAGAGAAAGCTTGTTAAGGAGAGCTGGTTGTAAGCAAAGGACTTCACTATCCCTGGCTTCGTTCTTTGACCAACTCCAAGCCTGAGCCCTACTGAACATGTGCCAGGAGGGTACAGGGCACAGGCAGTGCTGCTCCTGGCAGATCCCAGGCAAGCCCAATGCGGAGGAGAGGGCTCTGGTTCCACGTCCCAGGCTGGTGCTGGTGTGAGCCCTGTGTGATGCAATGCTCAGCAGCAGAGGGATCCACTCCACCAGCACAGCAGGCAGAGCATGGGTCTGCACAGCATTGAAGGCAAGGAAAGGAGGAGAATCTGGACTGGGTAGGAACAGTAGGTATTTATCAATACAGAGAATTTTTTACACATTACTTGCTCACACACACATCCACACCTGCACCAGGCAACACAGCACTTCCTCCAGGCACAGGAGGGCACGTTAGTCCATAACACAACGATGGAGTGGCTTCCCAGGGAGTCTTAAACAAATGCAGGTCACCTTCTTCAAAGGAATCCTGGCTGCTCCACTCACAAATCCTCTGTTCTCCCAGAGGGAACAGTGTTGTCTGTCCTTGGGTATCGGCAGGTCAAGCACCTGGAGCTCCTCAGGAGCGCTTGGACTTCACACGGTTCCTGCGGCCAGCCTTGGCCCCACGCTGGGCTCCCTTCATAAGGCCCTTGAACTGGCCCTGCATTTTCGCCCGCTTCCTGGAGGGAGCAAGGAGCAGGAAGCTGGGTTGGTGCAGGCACTGAGCACACCTAATGCACAGGGACGCTCCAGGCTCCGCAAGAAGAGACACAAATGACAGGGAGCTCCCAAACCCACAAAAAACCCCAGTAACAAAAAGCAGGATCGACCTCCTTCCCGTCCCTGTGCCCTTCCTGGTTCGCATTACCTTCTGTTGAGTTTAGCTCTGTTCAGGGGGATGTAGGCATAGGGATCCAGCTGGCCCTTCTTCTTCACATCGCCTTTACCTTTCTGTGGGAGACAGTGACATGGGAGAAGATGCAGCACCAGAGGAGATGCAACTGTCCTGTTCTGGTGCAACCCTGCCATCTGGCCATCCCAATGACTGTACTGCAGTGGGGGGCCAGCTGAGCTATCATCACCCATATGATGGTACAAACACCTGCTTTGAGCAGTGATCAGGAACTGTCCATAGCAAGGGCAGTGCAGGATCTCCAAGATGAGCTGGCGATGTTCAGAGATACTGAGAGTTTGGCAACTCCTTTTAGAGCAGAGATTTCTTTTCCTGCCTTGGTGCTACAGAACCAGACTACAAACAAACAAATGGTGCTTCCTGCCCCAGCAAAACCCCAGGTATCCCCACACCCAAATGCTGCAACTCCCTGGGTCACTCTCACCTTGGATCTGTACTCCGCACCGAAGGCTGGCTCCTTGTTCAGCTGACGGTGGATCCCAGAGCCTCCAGCTGGAAAAGAGAATGTGTTGGAAGGGGGTCTCAGGGCTCCCCCTTCTCAGTTCCAGGCTGTGGGAGCTGTTCCTGGCTTTTCCTCCAGCTCTTGGGTGTGACAACAGCAGAAAGGAGTGCCCACTCCCCACAAGCAAAGACCTCTAGAGAGATGGGCATAGAACTACCTGAAATTAACGAAGGCAAATGCAGGGTCCTTCACCTGGGGAGGAGTAACCCCAAGCACCAGTTCAGGCCAACCTAATGGAAAGCAGCTCTGCGGAGGACCTGGGGGTCCTGGCGGTCACCAAGCTGCCCATGAGGCAGCAACATGTCCTTGTGGCCAAGGCCAGTGGTATCCTGGGGTGCATTAGGAAGAGCATTGCCAGAAGGTTGAGGGAGGTGATCCTGCACATCTAACTCAGTCCTAGAAGGGCCACATCTGGAGTGCTGTGCCCAGTTCTGGGTTCCTCAGTACAAGAGAGACAAGGAGCTCTTGGAGTGGGTCCAGCAGATGATTAAGGGACTGGAGAATCTCTCTGAGGAAAGGTTGAGAGAGGTGGGCCTGGAGAAGAGATGACTGAAAGGGGACCTCGTCAGTGTCTGTAAGTATCTGAATGGTATCAAGAGGATGGAGCCAGGCTGTTCTCAGTGGTGCCAAGCAGTAGGACAAGAGGCAATGGGCAGAAACTGATGTACAGGAACTTCCACCTGAATAGGAGGACAAAATTCTTTACTGCACAGGTGACTGTGCACTGAAAGAGATTGTCCAGAGAGGTTGTAGAGTCTCCCTCACTGGAGATATTCAAGGACTATCTGGATGCAATCCTGTGCCTTGTGCTCTAGGATGACCCTGTTTGAGCAGGGAGGTTGGACCAAATGACACACTGTGGTTGCTTCCAACTTAATCCATTCTATGATTCTGTGATCTTTGCTCCAGTTGTCCTGGAGCAGCACATCAAGATGGGCACATGATTCTGGCCCTCTGGGGAGCCCCAGACTGGGCACAGGCAGAGAACTTACCTCTGTACTGAGAGTAGGTTCCAGCCTTGGCTTCCTCATCATCTGACTCCTCTTTGAACCGACGCTTCTGACTTTTTTTCTGCAGAAGGCAGCAGACAACCCTCCAGCTGGCTTGTCCTTACAGGTCTGTCTTCCCAAGGACCCCCAACCTTCCTCCCATGGGCACCCAGAGATCTTCCAGACAGCACATCCCTATCCCACACAACTTCCCCGCACCCCTCCAAGCAGCTTGTGCTTGCTTGGTGTCCCCACTGGCCTCTGAGGCACAGCTGCAGCTGCTGTGACACAGGCAGTGGTTTGGCACAGCTGAATTACCCCAGCATCTCTTCAAGACCACAAGCCCTGTACTCACATTGCGGAGACCCACATCTTGTAGCACATCTGCCATCTCCTCGTCTTCTCCTACGGTACAGGACAAGAGGGTCAGTGCAGGATATGGGCATGGGAGAACTCCAGTACTGTGCCAGTCCCTGGAGGGGGTTGCAGTAGCAGGCCACCCCTGTTGAACTAGCACTGGTGGTTGTGTCCCCTCCAACACCCTCCTGATGATGGAGGGGGCTGTCTCCCCCTCCAGAAAAGAGCCACTGGGTGTGACACAAGGCTGTACCAACTCCTGCCACTTTCACCCATATCCTCCAAGATACCACATGCAGGTGGCAGGAAGAAAACCTGAATGGCCCAGAGCAAGTCTAGTGTGGCACCCGTCAGCCCAGGCAGTACCTCTGGCTTCATCATCGTCCACCTCCTCCTCCTCTTCATGGATGATCAGGCGTCCATCCTCAGACAACTGGAAATCATGGCTCACTCCTCTGGACCGCTTGGGGCCTGGCTTGGTGGCTGCTCACAGAGACATGGGTCAGGGCCTGGGGAAGGATCCACTCTTGGGGGCAGCTATACCCACAAGATCCCTGTGGATCACATCAGCCCTTGCCATATCCATTCCACCTCAGCCCCAACTGAAGCTCCACTCCTTACCCAGCACCCGTTGGGACACATTGGGGTCCAGGAAGTTGAGGGGCTCATCCTCTTCCCCTTCCTTCAGCCAGGCCTGGCCCTTCTGTCGTGCTTGCCTCCTCCTCTCCTTGCTCCCTTGCCGTTCCTCCTCTTCCTCCTCATCCTCTGAGTCAGCCAGGATCTCCTCCATGCTGGTCAAAGGCAGAGAGAATGATGGAAACAGAACACGACCAGGGGTGCAGCCTGCCCCATGACACACAGCAACCCCACAGATGTCTCCAGCAGCTCTAGAGGCATGAGCTGAGCAGATAGAGCACCAAGCCCTCCATGGGAGCTGCTCCTTCTTCACCCCTGCCCATCTTCACCTATCTCCTCTAGGCTGTGCTGGTGGTGCCTCCTCCTCATCCGTATCTGCAGCTGCCTGCTTCAGGGCACGCTGCTTGCGGTTCCGGGCTTCTGCCTTGCGGATGTTCACCAGCACCTTATGGTACTCAGCTGGCAGCAGCCCCTTCACCAGCTCGAAGCTGAGGAGCACACAATGAGCAGTCAGCACCCACCTTCTCCTACACCACTTCCCAGGGTGCTCCCTCACCACCTCAGGAGACTTTAGCTTACCCGAACTTGCGGATGAACTTGATGAAGAGGTTTCGCAGCTTCATACGGAAGTGGCGTCTCATATCATCTGAAAGGTTCCCCACGGCCTCCAGCTGTCAGGACAGAGACCCTCAAGACCCAAGCACCCATGCCCTGGACACCCAGACTCCCACCCTTCACCTGCACAGCCACCTTGCTCACTCTGCTGCCATCATCCCATGCCCACTCCAGGCAGCGTTATGGGGAAGTTTCCCTGCTTGGTAAGGCTGATTCATGGGGGTTCTCTGACATGCCCATGCCAGCATTCAGAAGAGGAACCTCCTCACTGCTGTCTCAGCCATAGATATCAAGGTTGCTTCCTTGGGTCCCAGGCAGAAGCAGGGTGCAGCTGGAGTTGTTTCCAGCTGCCCACAACAGCTCCAGCTCTGCCCCACCACCCTCTTCAAGGCACCCCATGTGGGATCTCACCATCGCCTGGACATGCTTGGCCAGCAGCTTGGTGTCCACCAGCAGTAGTGTGACCTTCATGAAGCCCAAGGCTGCCTTCACCACATCCCGTGTGCGGGAGGCCAGCAGCAGGCAGATGTTCTGCAGCAGCTGCTCCACCACACTGAACTCCAGGTGATCTGCAACCATGGTGGGATTCAGCCACAGCCAACCTCCTCCCAGCACCCAACCTCCCAGAGGCTGGGCTCTGCCTCCACCCCCCAGCCCTCCTGCTCACCTTTGAACTCGAAGAACAGGCGGGTCAATGCCAGCACAGTGCAGCTGATCACAGTGACTGAGCCAGTGAGCCCCACATAGATGAGGAGAAGGAACCGCTGCATGGCCTCTGCAAGATGTGCATAACTCAGGTCCCCACTCACCCTCTGTCCAGCAGCATCCCTGGACTATTTCAGAGGGATGTTGGGCAAAAAGTTTATTCCCCCAGGGGCCAGAGCAGCTGCAGGGCTGAGCAAATGGAACAGGAGCTCACCTTCAGGGGTGGGTCCAAAGCGGATGAAGGCATGTCCCATCTCCACGAGCAGCATGAAGGCGTTCTTGCGGGCCCCCACTGACACTTCCTTGGTGCATAGGATGACCTGGACACACCCAGGCATGTCACACAACTAGCGCCAGAACCACAGCCACCACCATAGACAGAACCAGACAAGTCCTCCCAGAGACTGTGCTCACCTCCGGGACCAGGGCAGTGACAAAAGGCTCATGCTCTGCAGAGAGCTGCTTCACGATGTGGAGCAGGCATTTCAGCCGGGGCTGGGGAAAGAAACAGCCCAGCACTGTTACACATGGGGATACTCGGCTACCCCTGCCTCCTGCCCTATCCCCTCCCTCCCAGCAGAGGCTGATCTCCACCACTGCAGCCCTTGCTCTCACCCTCTTTGCTGGGGATGCTGCGCTCTTGAGCGAGTCCAGCAGTGCTGCCTGCAGGTCCTGCAGGTGGGAACGGACGAAAGCCTGGCAGGGAGTGTGGGGGGCAGCACACACCTCCTCCAGCACACGGTATGCCTTCTTCTGCATGCTGCGCTCTTTGCTCTGCAGAAACAACCAACATGCTCCCACTATCAAGGTAGCGCTCACAAGTGTCTGTACTACCCCTGCAGTACCCCACAACACCCAGCTGAGACCTGGTCCCTATGGCAGCTGCTCAGCTACACAAAAAGTGGGTCCAAGCTGGCAGCAAGCAGAAGGTTCCTCACCACATCCTCAGCACTTGTCAGGGCTGGGGGCTGACTGACCTGGAGGGAAGGCTGGATGGTGCGGTACAGGGAGCTCAGGGACTGCTCATCAGCATAAGGTGCCATTGCTACCACCAGGTCAAGGATGGAGAGTCTGCAGCAGAGAAGGACATGCAGGTGATTAACCATGGCATCACTAGCACTGCCCAATCAAGATGGGACTCTGGCTGAGTCTCAATGAATGTACAAGAATGGCAAAGCCCACACAGGACACTGCCCTAGCAGTGCTCATAGGAGTTTTAACCCAGGTGTTACCTGGCAAACTCGGAGGTCTCAGGACTCGTCAGCTTTGCACTGGCTTTCTCCAGAAACCCGCACACCATCTGCAGGGCAGGCACACATAGCAAGATCAGAACTGACCAAAGGGAATGCTTTTACAGAAGTTTGCAATCCACATGGCAAATACCTTGCCACAGGACTTTGTGAAGACAATGGGTCCAAAAAAAGATGGACATTTGTACACGATGCACCAGATATAGAGGTCTGGGTTTTCCCAATCTTGCAGCTATCTGGAAAGGCCTTCCTCCCCACAACAGCAGGAGGGGCTGCTCTCTCCTCAGTGTTTCTTCCTGACCTCTCTAATCAGGCACACACCAAAGCTGCAGACTAGGTCTGGCTGGGAGATGCTGGCCCAAACCAGCACAGCTTGCCTCATTACCCCAGGGCCCCCTCACCTGGGAGTCAGTAATGGTCAGGTAAGCACGGACAGTGTCCAGCACAGAGCGGCGCTGACCAGTGCTACCTCCATCTTCTTCGGACTGGCTGTACACATTGAACAAGATAGGCAGGAAATTCTTGGCAAAGCGACCCACTTCTGCCCGCTCTGCATCTAGGGAGAAGATAACAGGGAGACATGGATCAGCATGTGCCCTCCCTGGGTCACTACAGGGGACAGGGATCCACCACGAGGGTCCATCTCCCCCTAACCTGTCTCGCAGCCTTTGTGGATGAGGGTGCGCAAGGCCTGGCACACGGTGGGGCGGAGGTCTGGGCGCTCGCTGATGGCCATGCCCAGAGTGCGAGCCAGCCCCTTGAAGGCCCTAAGCACGTCTGTGGGGCGGATGCAGAAGCCAGGCAGCAGAGTCCAGATCTGGAAGGTGAAGGAAAAGCTGAAAGACCAGCATCTTCACCCAAGTCACCGCATGCCAGCCTGGCACCACGAGTAGACCATGGTAGAGCTTCAAAGCACCCCTTGCTACCTGCCACTGCAGTGTGTCATAGAGCTTGGCCTCCACGCTCTTCCCAGCCTGGGTAAACTCCAGGGCTGCACAAGAGAAAAGAGAGATGAGTGGAAGAACAGATGCTGCAAAGTCCTGCTCCACCCCAGAGAAGGGAAGGTCCCACTAAACACCCTTGACTGCTGGGACCTTCAACATACCACTCTCCTCACCTCTGTTTTTCAGGGTGGCTGCCAAGGGCAAGAAGTAGCTGGTGAAGAAGCCAAGACGTGTTCCTTGCACGTAGTCCCGCAGCACTGGCAGGAGCCAGCTACGGGGGAAATCCAGTGTCTCCCTGCGGAGGGAAGGCTGGATTAGGGGAGCATGAGGCACTGTCTGGCATCAGTCCCTGGACACAGGGTGCTTCCACCCAGCTCCACAGCTGAGCATTGGTAGGCTTAGCAGCCAAACACTCCCAGCACTGCATGGGGACTGAACAGGAACGTAACAAACAGCTGCAAAATTGCTACCACATGACTGTACTCACTCCTTGCCATCGATCTCCAGGGGCACGGCTTCCAGCAGCACCTCAGGGCCCATGGTGCTCACAGCAGCCCCCACTGCCTGGTCCACTTCAGAAGTGTAGGGAAAGTGTGGGGAGAGACGCAGGTCACACAGGGACTGGAGACACTGCCGGGACAAGGAACAATGGCCGCAGAGGAGCCATGTGGGCAGGTCTGGCATGTGACACTCACTGTGTCTGCCCAGGGATGCCAGCTGCCCTGCATATCCCCATGCTGAGTCCCATAGCTGCACATGCTCTGCCCACAGATGGGGAGAACAGTGGGCACCAGCATGGCCCTGCTCCACAACTGGAGGGGGCAACATAGCCCAGTGAGCTCACCTGCCTCTATGGATGAGTCTGTGCCCTGCCAGACTGACTCACCTTCCTCATAATGGGATGGCACTGCTTCCCACATGTCTCAAAGAAGACTTCCAGCACCTGCAGCACCTTGTCCCACACAGCATGGAAACGGTATGTCAGCCCTTCCTCCACTGACCTGGAGATGAGGGAGAAGACAGTCACACAGCCTGCCAGATGCTGTTCAGAGCTCAGCCAGGCCCGTGGGGACAGTCCCTCCACCATACCACTGGTACTCACCTGAACATCTTGCACAAGTAGGCAGCAGGGGCTGGGGCAGATGCAGAGACAGCTCCTAAACCCTCCATGTGAGGAGCAATGCACTCAGTCAGGAGGGTCTGCAAATGCAAACAGGGAAAATGGGATCACTGTGGACCATGGAACCCCCAGCCTGGCAGGCACAGAGGGGCACACCACTCCCTGGCAACCCCCAAACCCCTATGCAGAGCCCACCACAAGGCCCAGGGAAGCCAAGCAGGCAGAGGCACCTATGTGTAGTACCTCCAGAGTCTCTGCTGCTGCTGCCGCCACCTGGGAGTGTGGGGAGAGGAAACAGTTCATGGCAGCAGAGAAGAGCCGGGGCAGATGAGCCCAGCAAAGTTCCTTCTGCAGCCTGGAGAGAAGAGACAGAGCAGGTGAGAGATCAAGTGGCCGCCACTCCCCCTGCCCAGCTTTGGCCCCTGCCCGCACCTGCCCAGGTTGATGTGTGCCCGCTCCATGGTGGACAGCCAGGTCAGCAGCGGCTGCAGGTCACTTGTGTTGGGCACATAGTCGTAGAGGGCCTGGGGAAGCAGAAGATCAGGTGGGGGGCATGGCACTGCCCGTTCTGTCCCCCCTCACGCTGGCACCCCACACTCACGGTGATGATCTGGGCATTGAGCTCGGCCGGCAGGCAGACCACACTGGCCTGGGCGCTGAAGAGGCTGTGGAAGGCTTGCATGGCACATGCTGTCACCAGCTGCAAAAAACACGATGTCAGGATAGGGGGCTCTGCTTTGCACCCACTGTTTCCCTACTGCAAAGCAGGCTCTACCCTGGGAAACACAGCACAGCTGCAACTATTACCCATCTACACATTCTCTCTTCCACAGCAGTCAGGCCAACAAGCACCAGCTGCCCTGGGCTCCTCTGCATTTGCATCCTGCCTTTCCACACTCCTAGGTGGCAGTCAAGGGAGTTTGACCCCTTCCATAGTGCACCCAATGGGGCAAGGGTCTACCTTTGCTATCCCTGGAGCAGGATCACTCACCACGTGGCTGAGGGTCATGACACGGAGCAAAGTCTCGCAGCAGGTCTTTACCACGGCCGCAGGGAAGCAGGGCAGCACATCCCGCAGCAGGGCAAGGACATGCAGGGTAGTGGTGGCCTCCTTGGCACCTGAGGGAACAAAGCAAACTCTGAGCTTATGGCACCCCATGGCAAAGCCCCAGTGACAGCACTGGGGCTGACCCATAGAGCCAAGGTGAATACTCCTGACTCCTCAGAGGAGCAGAGCAACAGAATCGCTGAGGACCCTCCAAAACACCTTAGGTGCCCCAGATGTTTCTCACACTCTCCTCAGCAATTCAGTGTTAAACCCCTCCCTTTCTTCAAGTCATTCTCCCACAGTGGCAGAGTGCCCCACACTCAGTTGCAGACCCCAAGCTCCAGTGTCCCACACCTCCAGCTTTTTCAATCTCCTGCGCACAGAACTTGGCCGTGGAGGATGCTGCAGGGTGATGCTCAGGGGCTGCATCGCCAAACATGAACTCGCTGCCCCTCAGGACAGAGCACACACCGTACTGTGCTGCTTTCCGCACCTGGGGGAGGAAGAACACAGGTGAGTAGACGCTACAGACCCGGGAGGCATAGCCAGCCCCAGAAGCAAGATCCAAAACCAGCACCATCTCCTACCAGGGGCACTGGGCTCTCACCTTGGGCTTGGCGTGAACACAGAAACTCAGCAAGCCATGATAGACCTGGAGTGTGACGGGGTAGCTCCAGGCTGCCAAGTCCTGCTTCCGCAGCAGCGTGGCCAGGCAAGAGAGGACCTACAAGGGAGCAGCAGGGGCATTAGCATCACCTCACAGAGAAACCCTTGCTCACTGCAAGGACCTCAGGTTGAGCACCCAGCATGGCACTACAGCACATCATTGTCCCCAGTCTCAACAGACCCCAAGCAGAGCTGACATGGCTGGCTGTCCCTTGGCTACTCACCCATCGCAGGGCAGAGGTGGAGCCACTGCAGGCCTGTGAGGACACAATACCCATGAAGGCTTTTGAGGCATCTGAGAACTTTTTAATAAGCACAGGGCTTGGAACTCTACCGGGAGAAAGAGGGATGTCAGTGGGGTGAGGAGCAGACAGTTGGTGGCAGTCAGACAGGAAACTGCATCACTAGCTTGCCCCAGTTGGGTCCTTTCCCCAGTATGGGAAGGGAAGACAGTCCCTCTTCCATGATGGGGTCTGTAGCTTTCCCCACTCCTCTGTCAGGCACTCACCGCTTTAGGACAAGGTTAAGCAGGTAGGCAACAGCAGAGAGTGACTCCGGAGATTCCACTGCCTCTAGTGTGGTCATCTGGAAACAGAGGGGGGGGTAAGTCATGGGGACTGAGGATTTACACCAGGCCAAACCTTTCCTAACCCTTGGGGAGAGGGCAGAGAAACCACAGGTGAAGCACAACACCATCTCTGCTGGAGAAAAACACTAGGGGCATTGGCTGTAAGCACAGCACCTTCGTCCACCAACCGTCCCAAAAGCCCACCCATCCTGCCAACAGCAGCTCCCCGCGCACCTCCTCCCCACTCACCAGTGCAGCAAAGTACTCTGTCTCGCTCTCTTTGCCCCCCCTCGAGCGGATCACCTCCGTCACAGCCGCCAGCACAGCACAGATCTATGAGCAGCAAGCAAAGCAGGTCAGCACTCCTTGGCCTCACCCCCCGGGGGGCCAACCCCACCAGACACCCCCCTCCCCAGCCCTGCTCCTGCCCATACCTCTTTGTGAGCGGCAGAGTTGGATTCCCAGAAGCGCTGAACCTTGCTGAAGGTGACGTTGGTGCAGTCGCTCAGCCCGCTCAGGAAGGTGCCAGAGGACTTCTCCGTGGCATTGTCCTCCTCCATACGGAGCTGAGTGCTGCCACTCGCCTGCTCCAGGCGCAGAGACCCCGACTGCAGCTCATTGTGCAGCTTCACTGCATCCACTGTCAAGTTACTTTTCTCTGTGGGGGAGAGAGATAAGCAAGAACTGCGAAGTCATTCCTGTGAATGGCTACGGGCTTTGGAGAGCCTCGTGGGGTGGCAGGCACTGCAGCGTGTGGTGCCCCGTTCTGCTCCTCAGGCTCAGTGCCACGATGACGGTAACAGGGACACGCTCGTGTTCTCCTCCCAGGTTTGCTGCCTCCGCCTCCCCCGGGACTGTCAGCGGCGCCGAGCCCTCCAGCCCCCGCCCCAACTCTCGCAGGACCCCAAGGCTCGCCTCGTAGCCCCTCTGGCGCCCCTGCATCCCGCCGGGAAGAGCCGGGCACAGGTTGGGAGTGGCCTGTCCCGGGGCCCTGCCGCCCNAGCGCGCGCCGGTCCCTCAGCCCGCCATGGCCGCCGCGTACCGGCTCGTCCTCGTCCGCCACGGCGAGAGCGCCTGGAACCTCGAGAACCGCTTCAGCGGATGGTACGACGCCGACCTCAGCCCTGCCGGGCAGCAAGAAGCGCGGCGCGGCGGCGAGGCCCTCCGAGGTACCGGTGACTGCGCGGAGCGGGGGAGGGGGGAGAGTCNGGGGGGGGTAAGTCATGGGGACTGAGGATTTACACCAGGCCAAACCTTTCCTAACCCTTGGGGAGAGGGCAGAGAAACCACAGGTGAAGCACAACACCATCTCTGCTGGAGAAAAACACTAGGGGCATTGGCTGTAAGCACAGCACCTTCGTCCACCAACCGTCCCAAAAGCCCACCCATCCTGCCAACAGCAGCTCCCCGCGCACCTCCTCCCCACTCACCAGTGCAGCAAAGTACTCTGTCTCGCTCTCTTTGCCCCCCCTCGAGCGGATCACCTCCGTCACAGCCGCCAGCACAGCACAGATCTATGAGCAGCAAGCAAAGCAGGTCAGCACTCCTTGGCCTCACCCCCCGGGGGGCCAACCCCACCAGACACCCCCCTCCCCAGCCCTGCTCCTGCCCATACCTCTTTGTGAGCGGCAGAGTTGGATTCCCAGAAGCGCTGAACCTTGCTGAAGGTGACGTTGGTGCAGTCGCTCAGCCCGCTCAGGAAGGTGCCAGAGGACTTCTCCGTGGCATTGTCCTCCTCCATACGGAGCTGAGTGCTGCCACTCGCCTGCTCCAGGCGCAGAGACCCCGACTGCAGCTCATTGTGCAGCTTCACTGCATCCACTGTCAAGTTACTTTTCTCTGTGGGGGAGAGAGATAAGCAAGAACTGCGAAGTCATTCCTGTGAATGGCTACGGGCTTTGGAGAGCCTCGTGGGGTGGCAGGCACTGCAGCGTGTGGTGCCCCGTTCTGCTCCTCAGGCTCAGTGCCACGATGACGGTAACAGGGACACGCTCGTGTTCTCCTCCCAGGTTTGCTGCCTCCGCCTCCCC
This sequence comes from Pitta sordida, assembly GCA_013390025.1. NCBI lineage: Eukaryota > Metazoa > Chordata > Aves > Passeriformes > Pittidae > Pitta > Pitta sordida. The sequence continues at coordinate 72,303 of WEKX01015164.1, read as the reverse complement.
CGGGACTGTCAGCGGCGCCGAGCCCTCCAGCCCCCGCCCCAACTCTCGCAGGACCCCAAGGCTCGCCTCGTAGCCCCTCTGGCGCCCCTGCATCCCGCCGGGAAGAGCCGGGCACAGGTTGGGAGTGGCCTGTCCCGGGGCCCTGCCGCCCCGCCTACCCCTGTTCTCACCCGCGGGCCGGCTGCAGAACCGACTGCGGGCGGCCAGGCGGTGCTGACGGGTCTCAGGGTTACAGTCGCTGCTGTGGCCCTTCCGCCACCGCTTCAGTTTGGCCGCGACACCCGAGCGCAGCCGCCCGCTCCGCGCCATGCTGGACCCGGCTCCACGTGCAGATCCGCCGTGCCCACCCCTTCCGCTTCCGGCGCCCGCCACCATCTTGAGTGAGGGCAGCACTCAGGGCAAGCTGCCTCCCGGCGGGGTGGGGAGCAGCCCTGTCAGGGCTGGGCTGCGAGATCCGAAGGGGCTGGAGGAACCTGCCGGCAGGAGCCAGCAGTCGGACACCCAAGTGCGGGGTGGAACCATCCAGAGCAATCCTGGAGCCGTTGGCGAGGGGCCACGACGTGTTACGCATTACTGAGTTTGCGTTACGTCACGGTGACGTCACGCTCTGAAGGTCGCGCCGCCCTTCGCGGCCCCGCCATGCGCTACNGGGGTCGCGACCTCGTGCGGCCGCCTGGAGCGTGATGGGGGCAGGGTTGAAGCTCCCCGATGCCCGGAAAGGGCCTGCGGTGCGGGTCGGGGGCTCAGTACCGCAGGGAGAGCCGCGGGCACCGCAGGGTGTTGGTTCTCCGTTACCGGCCGTGGCCTGGCCCCCGCGGGGTTCCGTAAGGGCGAGGCTGCGACCGGTAACGGCGGGGCGAGACCGCCGCCCTTGGCCTTTCACTGGTTGCGTAAGGCCGGGCACTCACCTCCCTGGTCTCCCCCCGCCCCCATCTTCCGTCTTTTCCAGATGCCGGCTACGAGTTCGACATCTGCTTCACCTCGGTACAGAAACGAGCCATCCGCACCCTCTGGACCGTCCTGGATGCCATTGATCAGATGTGGCTGCCCGTTATCCGGACCTGGCGCCTGAACGAGAGGCACTACGGGGCTCTCACGGGTTTGAATAAGGCTGAGACAGCGGCGAAGCATGGCGAGGCACAGGTGAAGATCTGGAGACGCTCGTATGACATCCCTCCACCTCCCATGCAGTCTGACCACCCCTTCTACAGCACCATTGCGAAGGTAAGACTCATTGCTCTTTGTCCCTTGCAGGGAAGCGCCTAAACCACACCTGCAGTGTGGAGACCTCGGTTTCTCTGTGAGATCTCCTGCTTCTGTTGCAGTAGCTGGGGCTGTGGGTGGTGCTGGTTGGCTTTGGGCTGAGTTTCTCCTGTTCCCTCCCTGGAGAGTTGAACCCTGGTCACTGCATGAACAGATCCAAACCAGAGGATATGATACCTCTGTTAATCATTAGTACTGTGACCTATCCCTGGATGTTTGATCTGGTGTCTTTGCCCGGAGCAAGCAACGTGTGACTTTCCCTAGGATGGGCTCACCAACCTGGCTATAGCTCAGTGTAGCCTCAGACATAAAAGGCTTCCTTGAGCCTGGTTTTGCTTACATGTAGCAGGTCCCTACGTGGAGAATTTGCAAGAGGGGCAAAAGCTTTGCCACCATCTTCCCACACTGGGCTGCTGTGTAAGTGTGGCTCTCTTTCCAGGACCGTCGCTATGCTGACCTGACAGAGGACCAGCTGCCAACATGCGAGAGCTTGAAGGACACCATTGCTCGGGCTCTGCCTTTCTGGAATGAGGAAATTGTCCCCCAGATCAAAGAAGGCAAGCGAGTCCTTATTGCTGCTCATGGCAATAGCCTGCGTGGGATTGTCAAGCACCTGGAAGGTAGGTGAGCCCTGAAGGGGCATCACGGGGCTCTCCCTGCATCCACAACTGGCACTGTGGGCAGGGCCAGGAGTGACGGCACTGCTGTGTTTGCAGGCATGTCAGAAGAGGCCATCATGGAGCTGAACCTGCCCACTGGCATCCCCATTGTCTATGAGCTGGACAAGAACCTGAAACCTGTCAAGCCCATGCAGTTTCTGGGGGATGAGGAGACCGTGCGCAAGGCCATGGAGGCCGTTGCTGCTCAGGGCAAGGTTAAGAAGTGAGGGCAGGCAGTAGGCCAACACGTAGTAGAGCCCCCTGCCATTCCCCCCCCCTCTGTTCACACCCCCACAGTTGTAGGAACTTGGAGCTGTGGAGCTGGAGCTGCTCCCCAGGATTAGGCCCGTTCCCTCTGACCAGGCTCCCCTCTGCAGACAGCCTGGGGGCTCGCAGGCAAGGCTGTGTGCGGAGGTCTGGTGTGAAAGGGAGCCTTGGCTCTGCCAGGCAGCAACTGCACACCTCTCCATGCCGAGGTCCCAGCCCTCAGACCCTGTCTGCAGGGGGACAGGCTCCTCCTCTGCTTTGCTTCCTTGGCAGCTCTCGTCACCCAGTTACTGTAGTTTTGTCACTTGGCTTAGTCCTCCTGGGAGCAGTGAGGTGAGCGCAGTGCAGGCAGCGACCAAGGTGGGTATCCCATCCCTTCGTGGGTGCGTGGCACAGGGATTGGGATGCTACAGAAGGGTTGTTCTGGTGCATGTAGTACAGTACCCCAGGGCGGTACTCAAGACTCTGGGCCCAGCTCTGCTGGCCCCTGCTTTAACTTATTGCCTTCAGACAAGGGCAAGTGAGGGAGTCTGGTGCCTGGAGGTCCATGTCTGCCACACTTCCCTCAGCTGACATCCACCCTAGTCCTGCTGGTGCAGCAGGTGCTGTTGTGTTCTGTCTCACATGTTTGTGTATGTGGCCTGTCACTGTGGCCTCCCCCCTCTGTCATGAGCCTGGGCTTGCACGGGTCCATGTTACAGTTCAGCCATAGCAGCTGTCTTGTTCCTGTTCAATAAAGGAGTAATGCGCAATAATGAGGTGTCTGTGTATCACTGTTGGCAGCACACGTGTGAGGCTGCAGCTGCTGATGGGCGCAGACTGGGCTGCAGCAGCTGGGCAGTGCTCAGGGAGCAAAGCACAGCCCTGCAATCCCTGCTGGAGAGGGTGACGCCCTGCCCTGCAGTGGTTTTCGCCCTCCTTGCCAGAGCATGGCAGCTGTGGCACCCCAGGGCGGAGCACTGGTTATCGGTGCAGTGAGACAGGCTGTGCTCTAGGCTTGACTCCAATGTGGGGAAACCAGCAAATGCCTGGAGCCAGCAGAGCCCAGCCACAAAATGAGGCTCCCTTTCTTTGGCCTCACTGTGGCAAAGGCACCAGGTCACTCCCCCAGCAGTGAGCACGTGCTTCCTCCTGGCTGTGGTGCTGTGCAAGCCCTTCCCTCAACAGCTCTGCTGCAGGAGCCACAGTTCACCCCAGCCACCCCCCAGGCCATAGTGAACAAAGCACAAAGCTCTCAAAAATTATTTATTACCCAGTAGAAAACCCCTCCTGCCAGTGAGAGCCTGGCTGGACATGTGGAGGAGGGGGGTCTGCCCCCCCTGGGGTGCTACGTCTGCAGGAACTGGGGCTGCACCCGGGCCACCTTACGGAACTCCTTGGTGTGTGTCCGTGGGCACTGCATCTCGCACCAGCTGATGGGCACCATCTGCACCCCTAGGGAGACCATACGTCAGGGGTTTCCCTTCCCAAAATTGCATTATTCCACAGGCAGAGGGAAGGGACCACAGCAGCTGCCTTTTGGGCAGGGATGAGGCAGAACTATCCCAGCCGGGGCCCTGCCTGTCCCTGTCCCAGCCCTACCTGCTTCACTGCGTGCCACCACCACGCCCAGCTCATTCTCTGCTGTGCTTAGCAGGTAGTTGGACTGTGCATCCCCCAGGGAGATCTGGTCGGACAGGAGTTAAGGCAAAGACTTCCCCAAGGGGACTTGAGCCAACCCACTGTCCCTGAGGGGCAAGGATACGACTTTGGCCAGGACAATGTCACTGGGGCGGAAGCTCTTGTACACTTCTACCTGTATGGGAGAGAGCAGGTGACATCCCACAGCACCAGGGGGAACAGGGGCCCCCACCAGCAGAAAGTGGGGGCAGCAGCAGTAGAAAAGTCACTGGCAGTGCCTCACTGACCTTATCCTTCTCTGTGGCTCGGATATCTTCTCTCCTGAAAAAGGAGACAGAGGGAATGGAGTGCCAAGAAGCAAAGGCCTTCCTGGGTGCTTGCCAGGACCTGCTGGATACCTGCCCAGTGCTTAGGGCAGAGCTTCAGCCAGGGGAGTCTGCTGCACTGCCCACAACAGCCTTTCTTCCCCCTGGGGGGTGGGATATCCCAGCCCTCTCCCTACCGTATGGTGCCCCGGAAGGTGGATTTCAGTGGTGTGGAGCCGACATACAGGATGTGCACCTTGGCAAAGCGAGAATTAATGCTGCAGACCTGCCCAGATAGGAAAAGGGGAGTCAGTGCCAGCACCCAGGTTCAGGCAGGGAAAGGGCAGGGAGCAGGCAGGACACAGCTTCACGGGGAGCTCAGGTCTCACTTGACCTCCTCCCTGTGACCAAGCGGTGGCGGGACACCTGGCAGTGAGCCAGGTAAGGAAGATGATACTTGGGCAACTCAAGGCACTTAAATACGGCCTGTGATCCCAGTCCCTCTAGCCCCATCAGGAATGTAGGGAAACCAATCCCTGGTCTGTGCCACCCTTTCCATGAGCTGCTCCAGGCACTAACCTGCACATTCCTTGCCCCAGAGAGCATTCTGGAAGGGAGAGCAAAGAAAAACCTCTCCTCAGCCTACCACAATTTCAGGGCTGGTGTCCCCCATGCCAACACCCAGTTTCTTTGTGAGTGAGGCACCCAAGGAAGCCCCTGGGCTGCCTCTGCCCTGCTGAGAGTTGTGCAGAGAGGACTAAAGAGCCCAGGAGCTTCTCATCTCCCGTTATCCATATGCAGGAACAAATCTCAGCATGAGGCAGAGAGAGCCAAGACAATTTGTCGCTGCCGCCGTGCTCTGGTGCCTCACCTTGCAGGTCACCACGGCCCCCACGTTGGGCAGCAGCTGGGACTCGCTGTCTCTCACTACCGACACCACGGGCAGCTGCGGGGCAAGACACGAAGGTCAGGATCACCGGGCCAACCCCGTCGGAGCCCAATTCCCGGGGAGGAGCATCTGTGCCGCGGCCGCGCTCACCCCGCTGTCCTCGCTCCTCCGCTCCAGGCAGCCGGCCAGCGACGAGTAGATGAAGCCGTGGCGGGTGTAGGTCCCGCTGCCAGATGTGGCCTCCTCCGTGCTGCACAGCCGCTCACCTGCGAGACCGGGGCTCAGGGGCTGCAGGGCCACCCCGCTCCCGCCCCGGAGGTCCGGGCCCCGCACCACCCCGCGCACAGTGCCCTCTCTCAGCCAGCCAACTCAGGACACACTACGCAACCCCCTCCGCAATGCCTCCGCCGCTACTCCTCGCCCGGGCGACCGCGTCTCCTCGTCGGGCANGGCTGGGAGGCGCTAAGGAGGTTGTGTGGGGCGGGGGCCGGGAGGCTGTGGGGGGATGCTGCGGGGCAGGAGGTGCTGTGCAGGCCCGGGAGGCAGCGGGGGGCTGTCGGCCTGGGGGTGTGATTGGGATGGGATGCAGTGGGGGGGGGATGCTGCGGGGCGAGGGGTCCCGAGTGATGCGGTGGGGCTGAGGGATTTGGCAGCCTTTGAGGCTGGGGCTGTCCCTGCTGTGCAGCGCAGCCGGGCGCTGTGGAGACGCTGCCGCAGGGCTGCGCCTGTACCTGGGCTGGGGCCAAATCCAAGGTTCGTCACCCGTGGTCTGTGGTGTTGCCAGCGGTCTTGGCTGTGCTGGTGGTTGCTGTCCCATCTCCGTGGGCTCGGTGCCCTGCTGGGATGTGGGGAGAGCCATGGGCAGGGCGAGGGCTTGATCCCAGTGCCTGGCTGGGCAAGGGAAGATGCGTGGCTCTGCTGGAGCCTCATCCCTGTGGTTGTGCTGCTGTCTGCAGACAGATGTCTGGGGACAGAACTCCCTCTTGCTCTTGCCCTGGAGCAGGATGGCTACCTCTCCTGTGGCCCCCTGCTCAACAGCTGCTGGCTGTTGTAGGTGAGGAAGCCTCTCCAAGGGGCAGGACATGCTGTGTCTTTGGAGGGGAGGGCTGACCTCAACACTTGCCCCTGGCTGCAGCATTTTATTTCTTACCGCACTGACAACACAGGGGCATGTGCCACCCTAAAGCTGCAGGGCAGGAAGTTGTTGCTCCACTTTCCACCTGATGCGTTTTAGGTAAAAGCTCTTGGCAGACTCGAAGGGAAACATTAAGAAGCAGGTGGCACTTGCGTTTGTATATCCCACCTCCACCTTACCAGGGAACAGAAAGTCATGCCTGGGACTTGGAGTGGGCTGCTGGGCCTGAGATCCTAACCTTAGGGCCAGCCCTACACTGCTCAGGCAGGGCAGAGGAGAGCCTCAACTGGGCAGATGGGCAGCCCATCTGGATGCTGCAGCTCCTGCCCTGATCCTCCTGGCTCCTCCCCAGGGGCTGTGCTGGTGGGCACAGCAGTGCAGAGGATTGATCTCTGCTGGAGGGACTCTGAGCTCTGGCACCATTGCCTGGCACTGCTCCAAGGTGAGCACTTGGCCCAGGCTTGGAACGTGCCTTGGCAGGACCCTGGGGCACCCTTGCTGCTTAATATTGATGGGTACTGCACATACAGAGGCCTGGGGGCCCCAGCACTGCAGATCATTTTCCCAGATCGGGTTCCTTGTCACTCCCAGTGGAGCTCTCAGTCAGGACAGGGGGCTCAGCAGCTCGAGGCGTGTCAGCCTGGGGCCGCCTCTGAGCCACTCCTTTGCCGGTGCATGGCATTGTCCAAGGATCCAGGCAAAGAGAAGGAGGAAGTGTTGGGTCTCTTGGAGTGGGGCTATGAGGTTGAGAAGGGCAAAAGGTGGCCTCTGCAGCTTGGTCCAGAGGTTGAGATGAAGGGAAATAGCATCCTACTTTTTGGGGTGAAGGAGGGACTAGGGGAGAGGGGTAATTCTGTACTGGGTCTTCTTTGTATGTCTTGTGTGGGTTCCCCTGCTCCTAAACCTGCTGGGAGGTGCTGGGATCATCCCTGGAATTGGCCCAGCATCCTGGATGCTCATGCCTTCTCTGGTTTCCTCTGAGTCAGACTCTCCGTGTCACTCCCCTGGCCCCCTCCTCGCTGGGAAAGACGAGATGGAACCAGAGAGCACCTGAGCCCAGATGCTGAGGGGCCTGTGCCCCCCACTCCACGCAGAGAGACGTCCCAGCGACAGCGGCCCCGCAGCCTCCAGGAGCCTGAACTCAGCTCCTCCAGCACTGCATCCCTGTCAGTTCAGGGAGCTGCACAACTGACATCAGCACGTCTGGGAGGGGCAACCCTTCCCAAGGGACAGCCAGGCAGCAGGGTGGCCTTCCGACGCCGAGCTCCTGTCCCCCCAGGCGTGGTGTGGCAGGGATGAGGAGCCGGCAGCGGATGTTTGCCGCGGTGATGCGCCTGCTCCTCAAGTGCCTTCGTCTGGGCCAGCGGCGGCAGTTCAAGCTGGTGCGGCAGGTGAAGCAGCTGTGGCTCTACGGACACCTCTGCCTCCGCTCCCTGCTCTACAACTCCTTCACCAATGGGGATGTGGTGCTTGACTCCCTCTTTGAGCCCATCTACTGGCTGGTGGACCATGTCACCCGGTGGTTCGGCGTGGTGAGTCCCCTTGGTGTGGTGACCACCCCTCACAGGGAGGGCACACCAACCTCTGGGGCTAGCATGCTGCTGGGGCAACTGCTCCAGGCAGGAAAGGAGCTGGGACTCATGTGTGGTTCACGTTGGTTTCCTGTGACCATATTCTCCCTGTGCCTCTTCCCAGGCAGTGAGGGGCCGGCTGCCCACTCAGTAAGCCAGACCCCTTTCCCATAGGTGTTTGTGGCCCTGGTGATCGGGCTGACGAGCTCTATTGTGGCCATCGTGTACATCTGCCTGCTGCCCCTCATCCTGCAGACCTACACGCCTGCCTGGATCTGCTGGCACCTTGCCTATGGACACTGGAACCTCATCATGATTGTTTTCCACTACTACATGGCCATCACCACTTCACCCGGACACCCACCACAGGTAAGGCACCAAGCAGCAGCACAGCCTCTCCCAGCCAGATATTGGGGACCAACTACAGATGGTCACTGGGAACAACCTGGTGGTGGTGTTGCAGGAGGCCTCCTCTGGATTGGAGAAGCTAGGCTGGGCAGTGCAGAGGAGGGAGGTAGGGAGGTCACAGGGAAAGTGAGGAGCATGAGGTGTGTAAGGGTTTAGGTGCACAAATCTCTTCTGACCTGTGCACAGGCCAAGAACGACCTCACCGGCATCTCCATCTGCAGGAAATGCATTGCCCCCAAGCCGGCTCGCACCCACCACTGCAGCATCTGCAACAGGTAGGGCACCCTACCTCTGCTCGGAGTAGCCTCTGGAACGTCCCTCCTTATCCCCTGCCTCCTGTGAGATAGGCCCTCTTCCCCTTTCCTCTGCTGGCTCATTGCCCGGTCTCTTGCAGCCCACAGGGCTGGAGGGGTGCCTGTCCCCTCTCAAATGCAGCGCTTGTGCTGGCTCTGACACTGGTGCTGCTCTCCTCCCTCCCAGGTGCGTGCTGAAGATGGACCACCACTGCCGTATCCTTGTGCAGTACTGACTATTGGCACTCTCCTGAAGGGAGCTGGCCCTGCTTTCCCCTTCTGTTGCTTCCCTACTCTTCTCCCAGAGGAGTCAGCCAGCACAGGGGTGGGTGGGTTTGGACCTGTGGTCTGTCAGAGTCATGTACCCTTAACCCCAGAAAAAGCCTGGCTAAACAACTGTGTGGGGCACTACAACCACCGCTACTTCTTCTCCTTCTGCCTGTTCATGACCATGGGCTGCATCTACTGCAGCATCAGCGGCTGGGAGATGTTCCGGGATGCGTATGCAGCCATTGAGGTGAGCACCCTTCACCTGCCGTGCACTGAGGCTGCCTGGGCCAGGCCCAACCACGTAGTGACTTTGCTTCTCCTCTCCCTCCTCCTGTGAGGCCCCCAGCTGCTCTGGTCCTGTGGGGGTGTGAGGGGAAAGGCCCCTGCCCCCCTCCTCTGAGACACGTAACTGGTCCCCTGTTTTCCATCCCCCTAGAGAATGAAACTGCTTGGGAAGGAGACACTGCAGGTGGCTGCCAACCAGGTGGGACATCCCCGCCCCCCAGCTGCTGCAGGCTGGGACCTGCTTGGGGCCCTGCTCTCGAGGAGCACCTCACATCAGAACCAGTCCCCCTGCTTGGTCTCATGTGTCAGAGAACTGGGGTTGGCCAGGCAGCTCTGCTGCAGACACTGCCTCCAGCAGCTTGGCATCTGCCTCTCTGTGCACCCCGGGGTTTGGGGTGGTGGCAGCTGCTTGGTATGGGCTGCTCAGGCCATGGGCACCTGGGGAAGCTGCAGCACTGCATACACTTCTCACCCTGACCCTCAGCTGCAGTGTCTTGATCAATCCCATGGCTGCTTCCTGTCCCCTTACCTCCAACCCACTGCTTCTCATGCCTATGCTAGCTCTGGATGTCTGTCTGGCTGTCTCATGGCTGTCTCAGGCTGCCTGTCCCTCTCCCTGGCTGTTGTGTTAGTTCCAGCTGCAGTCCTTTCTTGCTGTCCAAGCTCTCCAGGAGTGAGGGGTGCAGCAGTCCCTGTCTGGCTTCAAGCTATACAGCAGTTTGGTTAATCTCCCCTTCTCTGGTCCTTTTTCAGACATACTACCAGACCCCACCACCCACCTTCTCCTTCCGCCAGCGAGCTTTCCACAAGAGCGTGGTCTACCTCTGGGTCCTGTGCAGGTGAGGGGGTCCCAGGACTGGGGGAAACAGCATGAAGCCTGTGACATTACTTGCCCTATACCTGCCTGCCACTGGCCGTGCTCACTAGTGCAATGTCCCTGCTCTGCCAGCCTTGGGACCACAGAGGAGGAGAGATCATGTCACTGTCACAGGGGTTCAGACAACTAATGCAGTTATGCTGCTGTGGGTGTGGGGAGGTAGCCTAAGCCCCCACCAGCTGCAGCACCAGGGAGGGAAGACCTGTGCCCAACCTGCTGTGCTTTATCATCCCCAGCTCAGTTGCATTGGCCCTGGGAGCCCTCACACTGTGGCATGCTGCCCTCATCACCCGTGGGGAAACCAGCATTGAGCGGCACATCAACAGGAAGGAGAGGCAGAGACTGCAGAAGAAAGGCAAGGTGAGCACAGCCAACAGAGCAGGGGCTGGTTGGAGCAGAGCCAGACATGATGTGCCTCTCCCCATCCTGCAGGTCTTCAGGAACCCCTACAGTTATGGCAGCTGGGATAACTGGAAGGTGTTCCTGGGTGTGGAAGAGCCAAGGTAGAGTCTTGGGGTGGCTCAGCAACTCATGGGGGTGTGGGGACAACAGGGGCTCTCCTTGGGCAGCTGGGGGAGAGCAGGACATGCTCTGCACTGCTTCAGGCTTTGTAAGGCAGAGAAGGGCACATCTGCCTTGTGGCTCCTGCCCGGCGACAAGCACACCTTTGCCAAGAGAATCCCAGCTGGGGAACTCAGCTCGTGTGGCAGCTCAGGATGGCTCAGAGCCCTGGTTTGGCTCCTCAGAGCTCAGAAGGACCAAGATTTTAGCTTTTGGCTGTGACCTCCCTCCTCTGCCCACAGGCACTGGATCACCCGTGTTCTGCTGCCCTCTCCTCACCTGCCCCATGGGACAGGCCTGAGCTGGGACCTGCCTCCCTGCATGACAGAGCAGCGTGCACCACTCCTGGCCATCTGAGGCCTGATGCTTCAGACGTCCCTCCCCACAGGCAGAGGAGAACACAGAGGACCCACTCCACCACTCTGGCCTCTTTGGGCCAAGTGCCTGGCAGAAGGCTGGTGCTGGCACGCATTGCTGACTGGAGCCAGAGCCATGGGAAACTCTGGACAGTGTGGGTGCCTGGATGCCTGCTCTTGGTTCTCGGTGGCTGCAGGCAGCCCCGGGGGAAGGCGGCAGAGGTGCCGCTCCCTGCTCCAGCTGAAGGGGCCCTCACTGGTACAGGCACGGGGCAGCACAGGTCTAACTCTGCTCTCCAGAGGGCTGGGCACAGACGATGGCCTCCCTGCCCCCCAAGTATCCCCAGGGAGCCTTTTTAAGACCATCTACTAAATACTGGTTTTTTTAAAGGGAGTCTGGCTTTTTTTCCTTGGTGGAGGCACGGACTTCTGGGGCTTGAAGGAGAAGGACCTCCATGATTCCCCAATGTGAAATGAAGAGAAAGTACTAGCAGCACTTTAAGCTGCTCAACATACTACAGAAAAGCACTGAGGTTCCAGCCTGAGCTGCATGGAGACCCTTGGAGAATTACAAAAACAGATATATTTATTCTTCTGACACATGGTTTGTCACACACCACATGTGTGCACAGACCTGTCCTCTCCACTCACACGTGGTGGGTCTGTTCATCACTGTCCCTGGCTGCAGCAGAGGGCAGGCAAGCCAGGAGCATCACAGCTCCTTCCCTGCTGTGGGTGCCAGGAAGGTGCTGCTGTGAGGGGTGCCTTCTGCTGGCCTCTGCGCTCCAGCCTTGGCACTTGGGGCAGCACTGGGCTCCAAGGGTCCGTGGCATCAGTCAGATGGCGTGGCAGGATAACAGGGCACTGGTTGGATTGTCAGCACAGGGAGGGGAACGCAGGGCACTCACCTGCCTGGGCTCCCCAGCAGGAACCTGCAGGAACAGACATGGTGCCATCAGCTGTGTCCCACACATGCCGACACCCCCTCAGCAGCTCCTGCCCCACACACTCACCATTCCCCCCGTGCTGCCACTGCCTCCTTCCGCACCAGCCTTTTCTTGTCATCTAAAGGTTTTGCCAGAGCCCGGATAACTCGGGACTTGTATGGGAGCAGCTGTAGGATGGAAGGGGCTCTTAGGAGAGAGTTGGGTGCTGGCTGCCCCCCAGGAGGTTTGCGAGACCACTGCACCTCTGCATGTAGGAGCAGGCATCAGGGTGCTGCAGGAGCACTTACCACCGGTGTGGGCAGGCAGGTGAGCGCATGGGCACAACGCAGGGCGGCGATGCGGACAGCCTGGAACAGATGCGGTGAGGGCAGGAGAAAGGGGCAGGAGAAAGGGGCATGACAGAGGAAGGAGAGGGTGCACGCACCATGGTAGGGCTGGAGGTGAGGCTGAGGAACTTGGTGACCAGTGTGTCAACATGCAGGCTCATGATCTGGGGAGCTTCGAGCAGCAGCGGCTGGAGACAGCCCAGGGTGGAGAGCTGTACCACACGATCTGAGCAGGACAAGGCCTCAAGCAGGAGGGAAAGCAGCTGTAGAGAGAGAAGGACTTAAGATTCATAAATAACCCAAAACCACGCACTCTGCACTGTCACAGCTTCCCCTGCCTGCTGCCAAGGCTGGTTCTTACTGTTGGCAACTCTGTCACCAGCACAGGTTTGGGGAGGTGGTTGAGTACATGGGACAGGCCCTTCAGGTAATTGGCCTTCACATCTGTGGAAAGCAGAGATAGTCACAAGCAGCCAGAGGATGGAGGGGATCCCAGCTCCGGTCCCCTGGGCAAGGGGTCAGGTGTGGTGAGGCTGAGCTGGGGGTGGCCGCTCACCAGGACCAGCCCCATGGAAGCCCTGCACCAGCTTGGGGACGTTGTCAGTGAAGAAGCGCTGGCGGAACATGATGCGCACGTCAGCATGGCAGCCCTTGTGCAGCACGTCTGGGGACTCAGCCATGAGCAGGGAGAAGCCGTCAGCTGCAGCAGGGCCCAGCTCCGTATCACTCAGCAGGCCCAGCAGCTGTGAGGGAGAGAGCCCTGAGAAGGAATGTCCTGCTGCTGGGGACTGACCGTCCCCAGTCAGTCATGGGGGAGCAAACCAGGTTTCTCAGACATCACCCAGCCCCACCACAGCCTACCTTGTCTGTTAGGCAGGAGCTCAGAGGGTGGTAGCGCAGCACCAGGGCTTTGGTCACCTGTGCAGGCAGAACAGTCTGTGCCAGGCTGGCCCCCCCAGACCCCTGGCCCCCCCATCCAGGACAGGCCCTACCCAGAGCAGCAAGGTGAGTGCCTGTGTTCGGTGTGGACCCTCTGCAAGGCCAGGCTCCATCCTGTTCACTGCAAGCTGTAGGATCTCATCCAGCTGCTGCCCTGGGAACATAGAAGGGACAGACTGAGCCATTCCCTCTGCCAGCAGTGGGCAGGGACTCACTGCAACTGCCCCAGCCCCCTTACCTGCTGGGTGCTTGTTCACCAGCCCTGCAAAGCACTTGGCAGCTGTGGTGGCTGTGAAGGGGCAGTTGCAGGAGCAGCTCAGTGCCAGCAGCTGTTGGAGCAACCGTTCCTGCTGAGGAACTGCCACCTGGAAAAGACATGGATTGTGTTATGGCCCAGGGCTGCAACTGCTCCCTCCTTCTGCCTGTGGAGCTTGCTGTGAACACAGGCTGGAGAGCACTTGGGCAGGGCTCCTCTCCACCCAGCTCCCCACCAACATACGTTGCGGGGCAAGGAGCAGACAAAAGCCATGAGGAGGGCGACCAGGCGTCTCTGGGGTTGCAAGCACTCCCCATCCTGTGAGGGAAGAACAGATCCCATATCATCATGGTCCCTGCTGCCAGCCTATGTCAATATCCTCATTCCCTGCCTGTTTTGGAGCTCCAGCCCCAATCACCAAACACACCCCGAAAGGCTGGAAGGAGCAGGGAAAACTGTTCTGGGGTAGGAAGGAGACCTCTCCGTCCAGAAAGAGGGGCACCACATGAGACACACTCTGTGCAGCCAGCCTAGGAGAAAAGAGATAACAGTGTGCTGCTCTGTGAGGGTCACCAGAGAGCTCCCGAGTACCTCCCAGGAGACACAGGGTCTTCCCTGTAGAGATGGTACACAGCCTGCCCCCCTGCACCAGGTGGAGTGCCCAGCTTCCCACCCAAGCATCACTCACTCAGGGACCAGGTGAGTGGTGGCAGCGCTGATGACTGGGACCATGGCTGCCAGCACCTCTTCCTCCAGCAGTGCCTTGCCCAGCAGCGGGTGGGTGCTCTCTGAAGGTAGTGGGAGGAAAAGAACTTACTGGTGCCTGCTTTTCAGAGGGAGGTGGCAGGTACAGCTCCCTGAACCCACACTGGACTGGGCTGGGGCTTTGGAGCAGTTTCAGGGAGCAGCAAGGCCCACAGCCATCCATGGGTGCTGGAGGGTGTGACCAGCAGTGCTGTCTGCGGTGTCAGGGATCCCAGAGAGCCTGGGAGTTGCCTGCTCTCCCTCTCCCACTCCAGACCGGTGCTTACCTTGCATGGCTGCCTGCACAGCCATGGCCAGGAAGCACGGCACCACTGTCTGATGGAAGTACCAGCACCCCTCTGCATCCTGCTGGCACTGCAGGGCCACATGGTGCAGACTCTGGCACACAAAGACCATGTCCCGGGTGTTCCTGGCCTCGCTCCCTGCAGGGCACATTCACCATCACATCAAACAACCTCAGCACCCAGACCCTGATCTGCACCAGGATCCTAGGACAATGCAGCCCTCCTGATTCCCACTCTTCCAGTGGGATTCGCAGCCCAGCCCTGGGCTCCTTGCACCACTTCAATTCCGACTCTCTCAGAGCCATCACCAGTAAAGCAGGTAGCTCCTGCCTAGATGCGCTCTATGGATCTGCCTGCTGCAGCTCCATTACCTTTCTGCACCTTCTGCAGATGCTGCAGCAGGACAGGGACAGTCTGTCTCACGATGCTGGTGTGGGTGGACACAGCTGCCAGGGCCTGCAGGCAGCGCTGCTGCAGGGAGCAGTGGTTGTGGCAGTTCTCCTCCTCCTGCTCTGAAGAGGAAACACGCCTCAGAGGGGGACGGGTGACCCCAGGCCACCTCACCCAAGGGCAGTCAGGGCCAGAACCTGCCGTGGTGGACAGGGAGAACTAGCACAGCCGATCAAGCCTGTGCCAGGCCCAGGGCACTCTGCCTGCTCTGCAGTTAGGCAGCTCTTCCCCATGAGGGTGATCCTGGCCACATGGGCCAGCTGTCAGACAGCCATGGCCTCCCCTGTGCCAACAGGAGTGGAATGCCTGCACTGGGAATCCCCCAAGGAGAGCTACCAACTTACACAGCATGGCACAGCCCCACTGCCCGCCAGGAACTGAATGGGGATGGGACAAGATTCACTCCAAAACCAGACATCACTCTCTTCTCAGCCCTACCTGACTGCAGCTCCTCTTCAAGCCTGGGTACCATACGTTCAGAGAAAACCTTTGGGTAGATAGGGGCCAAGGAACCGGCTGCCTCCATCGCTGCTTCGCTGCTAGTGGGAGAAGAGAGTGGGAAGAATGATGCAAGGACTGCAAACTTGGGGCTGCTTGTACACCAGCTGCACAGTCCTGGCCAGAAGGTGCATCCAGAAACTCATTTCTTAGCAATCTGCCTTTTTCACCCTTCTGGCAGGCAGAGCAAAGCCCCCTGATTTGACAGGTCCAGACTTTGTAATTTCTAGACCATGAATCACCTGGTTTATCCCACATGGTCTTTTGGTTCAGAGGATTGCTGTGCCTTCACCAGACTACAGCCCCTCTGTGCAGCAAAGACAGAGTTTGTTCCTCCTTCCCGATTGTTGGTGGCTGCAGTGGTGCCAGCCCATCCCTCACCTGCTCTGGGAATCCTCCGCATGCAGAGCAAGGCGGACGAGGTGATCCACAACCAGCTCCAGGTCAGAGGAAGACAGGAAGCCTGGAACAAGAGCTGTAGAGTAATTCTGCCCTCAGCCAAAGGCAAAGATGCCCGTGTTCTGGCCAGCATCCTTCCCCCTCATCCAGGCTAGCAGCAACACAGCAGCATACCAAATGCCAGGAATACAAGGTGCCCAGAAAACATAGGCAAGAGAGAGACTGAGTGCCCCTGGAGCTCATGGCTTAGGTAGAAAATGCTGCCACTATTCCTGTGCACCTACAGGCAGCAGACAAGGACATCCCAGCATCCACCATGTCTCCCACAAGAAACTGACACCTCTCTCTGGCTCCCCAAGAAAAACAAGGCACCAACCTTGCAGGGAGCCCAGGACAGTGAGTGCCTTGATCCCAACGAGCTGCAGCTGCACACTGGGATCTGTCAGCGCTGAGAACACCACAGAACAAACTGGAGCTTGGAGTGACAGCAGAGTGGTCTCATCTGGAGAGTGGGGGCATGGTGTAACTGCCTGTACTGGGTTGTCACTGCACAGCCACTACCACAGCAATAGACAGACCCTTTTTGGGGCCTTGCAGTTAACACCCAACCATACAGGGACCCCGGTACAGGGTAGGGAGAAGCCACCCTCGTCAGTAAACTTTCCTTGTCTGTCAGCATACAGGAAAGTGAGGTCAGAGCCAGCAGTCCCTGGGACACAGGTGCCTCCAGAGCAACCAGCCACCCTCACCTTCTTCCACATGTCCCCACTTCTGCTGCAACTCCAGGAAGCCCAGCAGCATTTCCAGGATTGTCCTCCTCTGGCTACTCTACAGGGACACAAAGGTGTAACCCAGATCACCGTCACTGCTGGGACACAGCTGCACCTTGGCCCAAGACTGCAAGGCCACACGGTGTCCATGGGGTCCCTACCCACAGCCAGAGAAGGACATCCACTTAGACGCTCTGCTCCCAGCCAAGCCCTGCAGAGCCAGGAGCACTCAGCCCCACTGCCTCTGCCAGCAGAGCCGGGGTGCTCCTCACCTGTGAGTGCTTGGTGTACTGCTCCAGCAGCAGGGGCAGGACGCTGCAGGTGACACGGTGGTAGGTGCGGAGGGAGGCACCCGCTGCTGCCTGCAGGAGTTTGGCACTGGGCCACACCAGCTTCATGTCAGGCTCACACAGATGGTGCCTGCAATCTGAGATAGGCTGGGCATCAGCTGCACCGGCACAGAGCTCCTCTGCCTCGCGTGCGGGGACACAGCTGATAGCTGGGCTGGGACGTGCTGCTGGGGAGCAGCTCTTGAGCTGCAGCACAAGAAGCACACTTCCTATCTGAGCAGCTTCTCACAGCTCCAAGCACACAGCACAGCTTTGGACACCCCAATCCCAGCAGAGAGGGAAGCAACTCAGTCCCCTTCTCCTCCTTTCCTGCAGCCAATTACCTTGGAGAAGCCAAAAGTGGCTGTGAGGATTAGAGAGAAAAGAGGCTTGAAAGAGAGGAGGAGGGCAGATCTCTAGCTAGGAGGATATCTTCAGGTTTGGCTGCTGAGGCCAGGGTAGGTCTCTCTGCTAGCTACCTTGCAGGATGCCACTGAGGAAGGAATCTAGCAGATCCTCAGCATCAGAGCTGAGCACAGAGCGTGAGAGGCAGGCAGAGAGGGCACGCAGTGCAGCCAGGCATTCCGTCTCGATCTTCTCGCTTGCTGTCTGGAACACCTGCAGGAGAGGCCATGGGATGAGCTGAGTTCCATGCTGAACCCAACTGCAGGCTTCAGGCTCCCGCCTGACTTCCCCTGTGATTTGAACATGCAGAGTGGCACATCCAAGCGCCAGGGACGTGCTGATAGGGCTGGCCTGCCCCCTCCACTTCTCAGTAGGGGCTGTTCAAGGTCACATGTGCATGCTGCTGGGAGATATGGGGCCCACCTGGTCTGACCGTGAACTCCTGCTCAGCAGAAGTCCAGCTGTGGTGGAGCCCTGCGGTACTCACCTCTCTGCGCAGGGATGACCAGAGACTGGGGAGGAATTCCTGCAGCTCCTTCTGCCCATAGATGGCACAGCAGGCAGTCTGCAAGAGGGAGCCAGGACAGTGTCTTACAGAGAAGCCAGTACCAGAAGAACACAATGCAGGGACACTGCCCATTCTAGCAGCCTCATGCTGAGTTGCACGAATCCCTCCAGAGAGAGAAAATCAGGAACGAGAGAGGCAGGCCAAACCAGGTCCCTAGAAATTGTGGCTCTGCAAGGGAGACTCCCTGGCTGGCAGGGAGAAGAGCTCAGAGTTGGCTCGCAGCTGCTGCTGCCACGTGTCAGCTGTGGGCTGAAGAGTATAGGAGATCCCTCCTTACCAGAGTCTGCAGGGAGTCAAGCTTGGCACTTTGAAGTTCTGAGTCCAACTTCTCAATAAGCAAAGGGAGAAGAAACTGCAGAGAAAGGGACTTTCAGTCAGCCAACCCTTTGCACCACCTTATCTATGCCCCTGTAGGGCTACAAGCTCAGCCTCTGCCAGGAGAGCAGAGGTGGAGGGGTACCTGCAACAGGCAGCCCCTTCCCAGGACAATCCACCCCATACTCAGTCCCAGCAGGAGACACACTGCCCTAGTGCAAGCTGCTGGTCCCAGCTGCCCCCACCCCACAGAGCTGCAGCACTATTAAAGGCAGCCTGTGGTAAGGGAACAAGAGCGCTCAGGAAGACCCTAGGAGTGTCTTACCTCAGCAAACTGGGGGGTAGAGGCCAGTACGCCCCGGAGGCTCAGGATCAGGTCTTCTCTCTGGATTCCATGAGGATCATTGGGGGGCTGGAAAGGAAGCAAACCGCAGGTCACTCACTCACTAGTCAGGAAACATCCCAAGCCAGCCATCAGTCAATGCTGCATCACCTCATCTCCAGGCATCAAGGCAGTAGTGGTGCCAGTCACTGAATTCAGTTTGTCACCCTGGGCACCACAGCTCGCAGCTCAACACTGCCCAGCCAAGACTCTTACCCATCCTCTCCTCCAATTTCCTGGAGAGAGCACAACCCCCTGAGAAAACTGCAAAGGAACAGGCTGGGGTACAGAGCAGACTCACTCACTGGAGTAAAATCAATAGGGAAGTAGCAGGATGTAACTTCAAACAGCTCTTCCACAAAGGGACCTGCAGCGAGGAGAGAGGGACTGAGAAGAGATGCTGGGCAAAAAAGGCTCAGCAGCTATGTCTAGCATCCATGACAGGCTGGTTCTGCAGCTCTTAAGCATGTCAGGGACCACCCCAGCACTGGTCAAATCCAAGAGCCATCTAGCTAATGGTTCAAAGGAAAGGGACATCTCTCCGTCAGCTCTGCATGGTAGGCTCTGGCTTACCCAGAGTATAGCCCTTGGCAATGAGATCACGCACTATCTGGAAGGCCACCAGCAGATTGCGGGGATCCTTCTCCCCATCCATGACCTGGATGAAGCCAAAGGTGAAGTCAGCACCCAGGCCCTTCAGCTCTGCAGAAAGAAGGAGCATGAGCAGGTGCACAACAGCAAGCCATTTTCCCAGTTTCAACAACCCCAGAATGGTTCTGGCATCTGCCCCCTCACCTTCCTCCCTGGTGCTCATGAAGTTGGTGATGATGCTGTAGACTGTGTGACGGTCCAGCTGCAGCAAGGACTGGAGGGAGGAGCAGAACAATCAAAACCACCCCCTATACATGTCAGCACCCCTAACCATGGGCAGCACATGCCCCTGAGAAGAAGGCAGGACCCCCAGAAGCTCAGCTGCTGCTTCCTGGCACACAAATCCCATTTATCACATGCAAAGCGAGCACATGCCTATGCAATGGCACCTGAACATGACTGTGTCCATCACTGCATGATTACACCATCAGTCACACCAGAGCCACGCATGCTGCCCAAGGCACTGCCAACATAAACAATCTTAAATCGGAGGAGAATTGGGCTGGGGGCACCTAAACACAGCCTGGAGAATGGAGCAAAAGGAAATCATTCCCCCAGGGCTGAGAAGAGAGGACAAGGGCCAACCAGGATCCTTAGAAGCTGTCTGCCTCCTGCTCTGCAGTGAGCCTGCTGCCTTTAACTCTGCAGATCCACTGCACTGCGCTGAATGTAGCTGGTCCTCAGGGCAGGCAGGCAGGCTGTCCCCAGACGCACAGGGAGCAGGGATCAAGAACAGGAGGATGGGAAAACATACTGCTCACCTGCACATGTACCTCCTGGAAAATGGCTTTGAGCATGGACACGGCCAGCCCTGGGGACAGCGCCTCACACATGCTCTGGGAACAGGAAAAGAGAAGCAAGAATAGAAAACCATTATGGCAGCCACATGACAGCTCCTGCCTTTGTACAGCAGCTGCCTGCAGGATCCTCTTCCACAACAGGGAGAGCTCACCAACTCCTCCCCAGACAGGACATGACAAGATGCCTATCACCTGTGCTGCTCCACAGGGTGGCCAGGGAACCCTTGCCCCAGGGTTCCTTGCACAGGGCAGGAAATCCAGGCAGTCTCCTCTCCTCTGGCTCCTCTGCAAGGGGCACAGTAGGAGCAGAAGAGAGGACAATGCTGCCAGATGGGCTGAAAGCCAGATGAGCCCTGGTTGACACACTGCTCCAACCTGTACCCAGGTATTGCACCTCCCTGACAGTGTTCTGGAGTGCATCCCAGTACTCCAGGCTGGGGAGTGTGAGCTCACCAGTGCTCGGAGTCCCTGGAGCACAGACGGGATCACCAGGTGATGGTCTTGCAGCCGGCTCTCATAGAACAGGACCAGATGCAGCACTGTCAAAAAGAGACATCAATGCGTGTTGACCCCAGCTCAACTACAAATGGACGGATCAAGAGTGAGCACATCTTGCACTGGTGAATGGGAAGAACTGTCACTGTTGGGGATACCCACCTGGCTCCAACACCTTCACCCTCCCCTCATGAGTAGCCCATGCATGACTGTGCAGGGCAGCATCAACCTCTGGCCACTGCAGACGTGCTGGAGCTACCCAAGAGACATTTGCTCTGGCCTGTCCAGACACGTGGGAGCAGACACCAGCAACAGAGAGGCAGATGCCTGCTCAGCGGAGGCTGGAGGATGTCGTGGGGTGGGGCTCAGGGCTGGGGCAGGAGCTCTGGCTTCCTTGCAGTTGGCTTCACAACACGTTCCTGGCCCCTGAGTCACAGCCACGGGCGCCTCACACCCCGGCCCTGGGGAGTGGTAGCAGGAAGCAGACTGGAAGAGCCGGCTAGCAGCATCCTGTGCCCACAGATGCTGCAGAAACTCACCCCTCCAGGAGACAGCCTGACGCAGCACTTGAGAAATGAACTGTATAAGGAGGGACACGAGGCTCTAACCTAGCTCACTCCCCTTGGTCAGCTGCCCTCACCCTGTCAGGCATCTCCACTGAACCTCCCCACTTCTGGCTGCCCCTCCAAAGCACCCCAGTTCCCATCACAGTCATCACACCTGACTCCAGCTATTCCAGTAGATAATTTTCTATGCACAGCTGCTCTCAGCCCTGCCTGGCTCCCGTCTGAGCCTTCCAGAGAGCCAAACACCAAGGACTAAGCACCCCTTACTTCCATCCTTCCCTTCCTCTACTTTACTTACTAGCTGAGCCTCACTGTCTTGCCAGCCTGCTGGCACAGTTTCAGCCTTCCCTCTGCAAGGCTCCCAAGTCCAGGCCAAAGTTTGTCAGCACTTACTGGCTTCCCCTGCTGCCAGCCAGTTGCTAAGGGGCACATAAATAACAGACTTTCTCCTTGCCTCCATAAACAGGGCATATTCCTCTCCCCACTCCGCTCTCATCCTTACACAGATCTCCTCTTCCTAGGCCCAAGAGCTAACTCAGAGTCCCTCTGGGTTAAGCTGGGCAGGCTGCAGATGACTTGCCATGTGAAAGACTGTTTTCCTGCACTGAATCACCACTCAAGGACTTTTGACACACAGATGTGTCCCCAAGGTGTCCCACGTGCTGCTGAGCACACCTGGGTATGCAACACCCACACACTGTCAGGGGCACTACTTGCGGCCCAGGGCTTTGCCATGTTCAGTGACCTAAATTGTGCGGTGAGATTGGCAAAAAGGCTGCAGCATGAAGCCTCATGCCCTTCTTGGACTTTGACTCTGAAAGACATGTACAAAGTTGTCATGGTGCTAAATCAATCCCTTTGCCAACTGCAGAACAGATACTTGAGTGGCATAAGCTTTGTCCTCAGCCAGCCACTCAAGGGTGCAGAGCAGCCCTTACCTTCCTTCTCCTGAAGGAGAGAGTAACACTGGAGAAGGACTTGTGACAACAGCTGGATGCCTCGACCTCGTGTCCGGGGATCTGTGTTCTCCAGGGAAAACCTAGGCCAAGTGGGGAGAAAGCCCAAGAGGCCTGTTGTGAGCAGGGGCACCCAAGCAGGAAGCACATCCTGAGCAGACACATTACAAAAAGAAAGAGGTGCTGCTCTCTGGGCAGGGTGGCCCAATCCTGCCTGACTTGCTGGCAAGGTGGGAGCAGACTGCCCCTGATGGTGCTGCATGCATGCCCCCAGACCCAGAGTCATGCAGAAATAAATCCAAATCCTCAATGTGGACCAAAGAAATTGCCCTTGCATGGTGCTCCCAAGATCACAAGGGTCAAAATGGGTAAAACCTCTTATACTGAGGCAAAACCAGCCTCCAGCTTGGGAAAAATGAGCCCAGGCCACAACGGCATGGAGACAGAAGCAAAAGCTGAGTGCCAGCCAACTCATGGCACGGTGCTGTGCAGCTGTGTGTTCAGGCAGCTCCTGCTGGGGACAGCCCCAACTGAGAAGCACCCTGCAGCTCTCTGCCTGCCACAACACCTCCCCTCAGTCCTGGGAGAGCATCAAGAGCTGCTCCAGCCTTGTTCTTTCCCAAACAGCTCCCACATCTAGGGAGGGCAAAGCACTGCTCAGGCCCTCTGCCGTGAGCAGACAACATTCTGCATGCTGAGCTGTTTTTACCAGTGCTGAAGCTCATCCTGGACAAGCACACTTTTCCTTCTAACTGTGCCTCCCTGTGGGAATGTCCCCTGCAAGGCCCTTAGCCGATGTATAATGTGCACAAGGCTTTTCTTACCCCAGGGTTTCCACAAGCTGCAGCACTGTCCACTGTCCGTCTTTCACCCCTGGAGAAAGGAGACACAGAGAGTGAACCAAAGAGACTCCCAGACTGTCAGGCTGGCATGGTGCTGGAGATGGATACTGAGAAGTACCCTGCCACCATGGTGAGAAAGGCTGTTCGATCCTCACTAAGCACTGAAGGAGCCATGTGCACTCAGTTGGTGGAGGTGCCTCCAGCCCTGCCTGTGAATCGTCTGAGACTGAGGGCTGCCTCAGCTGGATCAGACCTGAGAGCTGACAGCCAGGGGAGAACTTGCCTGCACTTTGCTTCTACCCTCTCTCTGCAGCCTGGCTGTATCCGTCACCAATGTGTGGCTCCTGAGAGAGCTCCTGTGCTCCACTTCACTGAGACACTAAAAACCACCTCCTTAATGTGAGCAAACCGAGGGGAGACACAGGGCAGCTCTCCAGTAGCTTCCTGAGGGAGAACTGGGCAAACAAATAGCTGGACGCCAGTGATCACCCAGGTTCCCACCTTGGCTCTGTCACCTCCACACTGTGCTGAACGAGACCTGCACAAACGCCCTCCAAGATGGAGGGCAGGGAGGAAGGCAGATTTGTGGTCAGAGGAACACAAAGTCCTGGGACTTCTGGAATCTGTTTCCAGCTCTGACTCAGACACCTTGCCAGGTTGCCTCATTCACCTCCTGCCTCCATACTCTTGCAACTCAACTGGGAGATGAGTCACTCCTCAGGAGGCTTTGGTAAGGACCTGCTGCATCCTACAAGAACCTTGGCCAGAAGGGCAGGTTCTCCATTCCCACCACCCACTGCCAGTGCTTCCCAGAAGAAGTGAGTGCCTTCTGATCAGACACGAGGTGGGAAGCAAGGGACAGCCTTACCTTCAGATCCCTAACCTGCAGCTCAGATGGCAAAGGACATTGCTGGGAAACAACCAGCACCCCTCACTCTCTATCCAGAAAAAACAGTAGTCCCTCCCTCAACAACCAAATACAACCAATACAACCAAACCACCTTCCAGCCACCAAGACTCACTGTCTTTGCCCAGAAGCACTTTGGGGCACTCCAGAGGGCCCTGCTGAACCCACACAACTGACAGGGCACTTCCACTCTCAGAAGCCCAAAGGTTTAATTCTGGGCCTTCCCAGGCCTTGTTCAAGTTACTGTCTTCCACTGTTGCAAGCATTTACCATCTCTTCCTAAGCAGTTAATTCCAGTATTAAGTCACACTGTTCACCAGAGGGCTGCCTCTGGGGATGGGATGACAGCGTTTTCTGACAGCAGGCAGTCTTGACTCCAGATATAGAGTTTCCAATCCTGCTTGGCACAGCCGGGAAAGGGAGCCTGCACTGAGGGACAGAAGAGATAAGGGGAGCAGCGTACAAGAAGAGCAGGTCTGAGCCAACAGGCACAGACTGAACGGTGGGTGCCTTGATTGACAGCTATAAGGTGCTTGCAAAATTTCCTGCAGAATACCAACAGTGAAAACAGCAAGCAGACACTGCGCCAGCCAAAACAGAGTGGGCTGCCAGAAGGGCTTCAATGACCTCTCCACACCAAGCATCCCAAAAATACTGCTCTGCAAGCTCACGAAGAGTCCTTGTGTCTCTACACCACCATGAAGAAGGTCTGAGACAAATGCTATCTCTGTGGCCAAGTGCTCTGCCTTTCTGTGTCTGCAGAGACCAAAAGCAGCTTCTCCACAAAGCTGCTGGTTCCCTACACAAGAGGGAAGGGCTGCAGTGTGACAACCAAACCACAGCTGGGTACTGATACTATCTGTGAGCAGCCCCTTTGCTCAGGAGCTCACTCTGTTCTCAGGACTCAGGTGTGACCAGCTTCTCCTCACACAGTGCAGCCACCCAGCTCAGCATGACGTGCACGGCCTCTGCTCACAGGCACAAGCACAGCTAGTCAGACCTGCCTCTTCAGCACAACAGGCACAGTGGTGAGTGAGCCCATGAAACTGCTGCCTCCACATCTGGCAGCAGCACTTATGTCCCCAAGGTTAATTGTCCACCTTGAATCCCAGCTCTCCCTTTACCAGAAGGAGTTGCCTTCCTCTTCTGGGATTCCTGTAGTCCCAGAGGCTAAAAAGAAGCGAGTCATTCACTCTCTGCTGGATTCCTACTCTGAACCAACCTGCTCCCTTTCCTGACAGGTCTGTCCCTACTTCCACACAGTGTCCTCCCTAGGTATTAATCACTTCTGCAGGCCTTCCATTCTTGTTTTCCCCACACCCTCAAAACATGAGCACAGCATTCACAGGGAACGTGCGGTAGATTCTGAACAGCAGTATCCGTCTCTCCTCATCTTTTAATAAACACAAGTTCAGCTTCCCCCTGCCACCCACTGACCTGTGCAGCCCAAGTTGCCTCTAATGGCACCAAGGTCTTTCTGTCACTTGCCAAGTCATGCTCATTTTAGTCCTCTGCAGCACATGGGGGAAGCGCAGTGTGTTTCTTCCAACAATTGCACAACAGCCATGAAGTTAGAATAAACCTCCCTTTTGCTCAAAGGATATGTGGTGCAATTTAATCCTTTCTGATGTGTGGTTCTGTACGAGGTCAGAGGGGCATAAAGACACTTCCAGCCCCTCTATTTGTCAAGGTGGGTTTATCACAAGTGTCACGTGTCTGACAAGAGCTGGGGGGAAGTCGGGGAGGGTTTCTGCAAAACCTTACATGTCACATAGTTCATATAGGGAGTAAATTCCTCCAAATCTCCTTGGCATGTAACACTACATGTTATGCAGACCACTGGGTTGCCTTCCTGATTTGCCAGGAGCAAAATCATCAAGATTCTCATCAAATCACCAACTATCTCATGATCAAGATACTATGGATCATCTCACAGTGCATGAGCCTTGGGAATGGTCTATAAGCCACATCTCTGTATAACATAATCTATATAGTCCTTCCCTGCTCTCTCAGCTCATTCCCAAAATGTGCTGAAGCAATTGCCTAGAAACACAAACGTGCTGCCTTGACATTAGAAAGCCACGTTCCTGAAGCTGCCACTTCCTTGATGCAAAAAGGTCATAAAATTGCTGTTCCAAGCAGAAAGACAAATTAGCCAAGGAAACCAAACGCCTCAAGCCCTGCTAGGAAAAGAGGAGAAACCACAGTGAGGGCACTGGGAGCCTCAGAAGCAGGGGCCAGTGCGCCAGTCACCTCCCACAGCACCTCAGCAAGGCCAGGAGCTCCCTTCCCATTCGCCTGTTCTTCACCACCCACCCCTGCCTTGTCCCTGGAGCCCCTCGCCGCTGTCCCACCCCCGCCCCGTATTTCCCTCTCAACGCCCAGCTCGCAGCTGCAGGACCAGCCCCTTCCCTTGTGCCCTGCCCCGCACGGCGGCCCCACAACCCACGGCCGCACTGTGACCCGCTCCTCCACTCCACACCTCACCCCGCCCTGCCGCCCTTCAGAGCCCTCCCCACACGACACGCCCGGCCGCACCCAGGCCCGGCCCNGGGCACCAGAGGGGCGCAGTTCGCCACGGGACAGCTCCCCCCCCTAGAACCCAACCTCGGGAGGAGGTCTGTGCCCTAGGGAGTCCCCGAACACGGGGGTCCCGGTGCGCTGTGCCGGGAGCAGGCAGGACCGCCGCTCCCGTACTGGCGCCCCGGAGGCTTTGCGGGGTCGGGGCTGGGGTGCGCGGCGCGTCCAACCCAGCGCTGCCAGTCCCTGGCTTCTCCCGGTGAAGTGGTGTCCCGGGAGGGTGCAGGCTGCCGGCTGCCCCCGCTTTGGGCTGGGCGGTGTGCCCCGGCACAGCGCGCCCTGCGAACGGCTGGGTCCTGCCTGCCCGGAGCCGGTGCCGCCCGTACACCGGGCTGCTACCGGGGGTAGCGACCCCGTCTCGGGTGCCCTGGTGCTTCGAGAGGTGCGGGGCGGGCAGCGAGCGGCTGCGCCGGTCTGGAGAGCCGCGACGGTGCGGGGAGAGTTGGGCAGCCCCCCGGAGTCACCGGCAGCGGAATACCGGGGTGCTTCTCCGTGGTGCTGCCCCAGCCCGTCCTGGAGGCCGCGGGGATGAACACGACTGACTTTCGGCGGAGGGGCCGTGGGCCGGTAGGATGAATCACGCCTTCCCTCCGCCGCCTCCCCGGCCGGTACCGTCGCAGCCGGTAATTACCGTGTTTATGGCAGAGCGGTGGTGGGCGGTGGGAGAGGAGGGGCAGGAAACCTGTGCCCTGGACGGGACGCCCCGGCCCTCGCCCGCAGCTGGGATGCGGGAGGGAAGGGCCTTTTCGCGTGGGACGGTGCCCTCAGCTCCGGCAGCACGTGCAGGGTTCCGTGGCTACCGGGCCCGGATGTGCCCCTGCCCGTGGGCAGCCGCCCCCACCGCGCGGCGCTCCAGCTGTGCCAGCCTGTCCCGCGGATGCACAGCTGGAATGGGTTGGGATGATGTCCCCCCCGTCCAAGCACGCTTTGCCCCCCAGGGGTGTAGGTGCCTTCTTGCGGGTGTCAGTAAGGCCTGGGGTCCCTGACTGACTGTTCCCTCAGCACGGGGAGATATGGGGCCATTGCCTCATAAGGCTGCCGTGGCAGGGAATGGCGTCAGATCCCAACATCTGTATCTGTGTGCTCCCCTCCTGTGCCTGGCAACAGCTGGCTGCAGAGCCTGTGTCTCCATCCCCACTGGATCCCAGTCTCCTCCTGGTATCCCTGGCAGCTGTTGCTGCTTCCTTGCAGCGTGTCCCTTCCTGGGTGAGCAGGGCAGTCCTCAGTGCCAGGTGCAGGCTGGATCCTGCCCTTGCTTGTGTGGTGCCACCAGCCTATGTGAACTGTTCACCAGGTGGTGTGGGATGAAGCAAGGCTACAGCTGCCCTCACCTGCAGTATGGGGACACTGCCATGAGCCAGCAGGTCCCAGTTTGTGAGGATCTGCCCTTGGTAGAGAGAGGGCCTCTGCCTGCCCATCTCTGCTGCCTTAGGGACCCTGCTAAGCAGCGCACCTGCCTGGCCAGCTCCTGCCCTAGCTGGGGCTTTCTGTGACCCCCTGTGAAAGGGTCTTGTGAGGGCTCCCTACAACAGGTGACAGCATTGTTTCTGGGGTGCCCAGCTTACCACCACAGGAGTATAGGATATTGGTGGCAGCAGCAGCAGCTGCATCCCAACCCTGCCTGGCCCAGGAAGTGACTAGCTAGCACTGCTGGAAGTGGTTTTGTGTGCCATCAGGCTGGTATCTCCTCCAGGGCCTCCAGGACCTGTCAGCTGTGCCTGCCTGAGGCTCCTGCTGAGCAAGGAGCAAGCCTCAGGGCAGGGCAGCCTCTGGGGCACAGCCTCCTGCCTGGGGTCTGCGAATCAGGGCACCACGAATCAGAGCACCAAGCTGCGGGCAGGGTGCTGCAGGCACAGAGCAGGAGGCAGGCAGGCTGCCAGCCAGATCCTATTGGCTCCAGTCCGGGCACAGCGAGCGGACAGACCTGTCTGGTGGTGCTGCTGCGGAGAGTTGCACAAGGGGCCAGGAATAGAGCAGCAGGAGGTGATTAGAAGGTGTGGGGCCCGGCTGGGTGGCAGCAATAAATAGACGAGGCTTAAGCCCCTGCCTACCTGGAAAAGGCTTCTGGGCATGCCTGTCCGTACAAGGCAGCCACAGCCTGTCCCTGCTACCTGCCATGGCTGAGCCCCAGTGCTCTGATTGTCCTGCCTCCCCTGGGCCAGCCTCTTCCCTTTGCTGCAAGCAGAGCTGAGGGAATGGTGCTGGCTGATAATTGTGGCTGTGTGGACACGTGCCCCAGCCTGGTGGCCACAGCATCATGGGGACATGATCCTGGACATGTCCTTCAGGCTGGCCATGACCACTTCTCCACTGCCCTCCTGGGGCAGGTACTGCCTCTGACCTTGCTCTGTCCTGTGGTGCTGCAAATCCCTCTGGCCCAGCGCTGCGACTGCTGAATCGGCAGCACTGGCTGCCGCTGGCTGCCCTTACTCCTCCAGGGATGCGGGCAAGATGCTGCCTGTCAGGGATGCTCAGTGCTCAGCCTTGGGGTAGCTGAGCTCCTCTTCCCCATGGGGACCCCTAGGGTGAATGCCACATGGTGTGTCCAGCTCTGGGCTGGGTGCTTGCTGGGAAGCAGGTGCTATGCTGACTCCAGCGGTCTTGGGTGGCATACAAAAAAAAGGTCATACAGTGCCTTGTGTCACCACACACTTGCCAAGGAACAGGGAACATTGCCTGGAGAACATAGCTCAAGCCACAGCAGGTTGTCCCCTGTGTCTGGTGTGTGTGGCATCACCTTGCCTGGCAGGTCACTGTGTGGGCACAGACATCGTGCCTGTCTGGAGCCTTACTTTCCCTGTGCCCAGTCCCTGCAGGATGGGTGCTGCCTAGCCCTGGGGAGAGGGGTGACAGGAAGGAGCTGTTGTCACTCATTGTCTGCTGCTCAGCTGGGAGTGACAACAGCTCCTTCCTGCAACATGCATCCGGCCCAGTCGTGGGGCCAGTGGGACAGGGCTGTTCCCACGAGGCTGCAGCTAGGTGCAGGGAGGGCATGGTGGTGTGGGACCCCACACCGTAGGGGTGGCCCAGATCCCTGGGCAGTGCTGGTTTCTGAGGGTCTCTAGGGATGTTTTGTGGAGTGCCAGCTCAGTTTAACCCATTGCTGGGACAGCTGTATGTTGGCAGCCCCCCACCACAGCAATGCCCTCTGGCCCCTTGATGCCCTGGACACTGTGTGCCTGCTGTCTTGCCTGCAGCTGGTCCCTGTCATCGCGGGGTGGGCAGAGGGATCGGTGAAGTCCTGACCCCGCTTCGCTGCAGCTCAGCCTCCATAATCCCCTTCTCGTTCCGACTCACCAGCTTATTTCCTGGCTAATTCCCCAAGCTATAAATACTACTCTGCCTCAAAGGGCCCTGAGGCCCCACAGCCACCCCATGGGGCACCATCTGGTCCCACTGACACAGGAGCAAGAGTCCTTGTCCCTTCTGAGGGTGTCTTTTGGGGGAGCAACTGCTATGGGGCCAGGGCTTGCTACCCAGGGCAGGGCTAGCTTTCTCCCAGTTCCCCCTGGCTCCACTGGGGACTGGGCAGGGTAATCCCTCGGAACCTTGCTGGAGTGTGAGGGGTCCACAGGAAACTGTGGGTATGGGGAGGTGGGAGGCTCAGGCCCCGAGAGGGAGCTTTGTCTCTTGGCTGAGTATCCACTCCTCTCCAGGCCGCAATGAGCCTCTTAAGAAGGAGTGTCCGAAATGGAAGAGCGACTACCCCATGACGGACGGGCAGCTGCGCAGCAAGCGGGACGAGTTTTGGGACACAGCACCCGCCTTTGAGGGACGCAAGGAGATCTGGGATGCCCTGAAGGCAGCTGCCTATGCTGTGGAAGCAAATGACCACAGCCTGGCCCAGGCCATCCTCGATGGAGCAAGCATCACCCTGCCCCATGGTGAGAGTCAGCACTGGGGGTGTGGATGGGGTGGATGCTGAATGCCCCATATCTGGGCATATGGGGTTCCCAGGTTGGAGGGGAGAGGGACTCCCAGCTGCCATCCACGCAGCTCATCCCAGCCAAAGAGGGCAAGGCAGGCTCTTCCACACTGCCTGGGGTGGCCCTACCCCTATTTGGGTAGTCCCTGGAGATGCCCTCCCTCAGCATCTCATCCTACTATCCCCAGGGTCCCTGACAGAGTGCTACGATGAGCTGGGCAACCGGTACCAGCTGCCCGTCTACTGCCTGGCACCTCCTGTCAACCTGATCCTGGAGCGGAGTGAGGAGGAGGCAGTAGAACCGGCTGAACCTCTGCCCAATGCCCGGCGGGAGTTCGCCCTCAAGGTGCGGCTTTCCACCGGCAAGGACCTGCGACTCAGCGCCAGCATGGGTGACACCATCGGGCAGCTGAAGAAGCAGCTGCAGGCACAGGAGGGCATTGACCTGGCCTGGCAGCGCTGGTTTTTCTCAGGAAAGCTGCTCACTGACCGTACACGACTGCAGGAGACCAAGATCCAGAAGGATTTTGTTGTGCAAGTGATTGTCAACCAGCCCCTGCTGCCCAGGAACTGAACTACCCCCCACTGGTTGAGGGGAGAGGGCAGGGGAATGGGGGACAGTGGCACCTCTGGGGTTGCCCCCTGCCATGTTCCAGCCCTGCCAGAGCTGGAGCAGACCCTGTTCCCCCTTTGGGCTGCCCTCCAAAAGGGTGACCCACAAGGAAGGTCTGCATGAGGCTGTGCCACTACGGTGGCTCCTCTTATCTGGGGACATGGGCAGGCACCGTGTTTGCTGCAGGAGATTTGAGACCAAATGTCTCTGTGACTGGGGCTTCTCTGCCAGGCTGTACTGGTGGGGAGAGGCTGTGACCCACTGGGCTCTGGCTCCCCTTGGCCAGGAGACCCGTGGGGTGCTGGGCTGGGTGGAGATGTCTCCCCTTTGTACATAGTCTGTATTTATCAATAAAGCCTTTTCGTCCTTCCTCTGGCCTCAAGGACAGGCTGGAGGGGGCTGTTGCCTACAGCCACGGGAGGTCCCCATGCCTTTCCTATATCCTCTTCCATGTCAGGGTAAGCGCAAGGTAGCCAAGGGTAGCCCAGATACGCCAGCTCTGCTATGTAGTGCCACCCTGATCCTGTTTTGCCCGTTCTAGCTCATTGCTTGCCTGGACCATTCCCCAGCACTGCCAGCGTTATCCCATTGTCATTCTGGTGTTTCTTAGTGTGGGATCACCACCTCCCTTTCCTGGTGCTTCCCCTATGGAGATTTAAGCTTGCATCTGCCCTGTGGGCAGGTGGGACAGCCTGTGAAGGAGGAAGGTCCTAGGACCACCTTCATGGCCACCATGGCCTGACCTGGTAAAAACATGCCTTTCTACAGCCAGAGGCTATGGCATCCATGGGACAGGGCACCCAGAAGTGGCCCTGGGAGCTGCCCAGGAGGGTGACAGTGATGTGTTGCCATCTGTCTGTCCTCCAGGTGCTGTGCTAGGGGTTAGTGCCCAACGCATTAACTGTCCCAGCACAGGGGCAGTGCTGGCCTCATCTTACAAGGGAAGAGTGCTCAGGAGGGCTGAACAATGTTCCTGCTGCCGGGAATAGCTGCCGGCTCTGTCTGTCGGCTCCATGTGAGGCCAGTTCTGCTGCCAGGCTGCCATGTGCAGTGGGGGAGGCTAGGCAGCCACGGGGACCCTGGCAGGGCTGTTCGGAACTTTCCACACCTGAGGTCATACTTTAAAGCGGTGCAGAGGAGCCATGTCTCCTGGCATCCCATGCTGCCTGCTGCTAGCTGAAAGGTTTGGGAGGATCCATTGCCTTCCATTGGAGTGGGTAGCCCCCTTCCCCCTGCCCCCCTCTCATCAAGTCCCAGGTGCCAGGGAGCCTCAGACAATGCTGGCAGCTGCTGCAGCATCTGATTGCACAGAGATGGAGTGATGGGACCCATGGGGAGCATCTTGGATGCCCAGCATGGGTGCCACAGGCGTGCTGCCTATAGGATTTCCCGGGATCCCAGCTCTGCTGAGCCTCTCTTGGCTGGCTGCCACAGGTTCTGTGCACCCCAGCACCCCAGAACAAGCACAGGGGTCCTGGGCAACCTGTGAGGGAACAGTGGATCTCTTTAAGAGGGTGTGGGGCTGGAGAGGTGAGTCAGAGCCTCCAGAAAGCAGGAGGGTGAGCTCATGGCAAAGCTCCCCCAGTCATGTGGAGCAGCCACAGCTGTTGATGCCCTTGGGCTGCAGGACTGAGGGGCCGGCAGCATAAAGCCCCACGGCCAGTGGAGCTGTCAGCAGCACCAGGAACCAGGACAGGGCATTCTCTGCTCGTGGTGACATGGAGGAAAGGACACATCCTGCACAGGAGTGTGCACTACAGGCAGACATGGAGCTGGATGTGCAACGGGCCAAGGAGCTCATAGAACAGAAGCTGGCAGAAGAGGAAGAAGAGGAGAAGGTGGGTTCGTAGGGCAGCGGGACCTGCCTGAGCTGTGGCAGGGACCCTCACTGGGCTATGTCTATCCTTAGGGACTTGGAGGTAAAGAGGTTGGCATCAACCTTGCCATCCTGGACAATGTAGGTAGCCAGGGGCTCTCAGGGGGATCAGGTTCCCAACGCAGCAGCTCTTGCCCACAGGTCAGAGCTGAGCAGCAGGCAGGTGCTGAGCTTGCCAAGTAGGACAGGTGGGCAAGTGCAGTCCCAAGGGCTGTCAGGCACCTTGTAGACCTCAGAGGTGAGCTGGGAGCTGTGCCCAGCGCCACCTCCACTGGCAGGCTGGGAATGGAGGCAGTGGGGCTGCTCTGTGGCCAGCCAGCACCATGCAGCCCCCACTATGCCCGTGCAGGCACTCAAGAGGGATGGTGCACGGGAGCCGCCGGCTGTGGAGCGGATGAACACACCTGAGCTGGAGGATGAGAAACATCATGGCCCCAGGAACAGGGGCCTCGAGGCCATCAAGGTGAGGGGGTTGGGGCATGGGGGCCCAGGGGTAGCTGGGCGCAGAGAAGTCAAACCGGGTACTGTGTCCTCACCAGGGCCAGGAGAGGGTGCGCAGGAGTTCAGTGGATCTGCGGCGGGAAATCATTGATGTGGGGAGTATCCAACGACTCATCGAGCTCCGCAAGCAGCGTCGGCAGCGCCGGGCAGAGCGTGCAGCCACTCCTGAACTTCCAGTGCCACCTGAGCCCCTGGAGATTGTACGTCAGTGGTTCTCAGGCTGCGGGAGGGGGCTACTGGGACAGAGGCTGGAGCGTGCATGGGCCACCCACGGGTCACCCTGCCAGTCAGGGACCTTCATGGGGAAGCAGGCCAGGGGGTCCCCATGTTGTCCCTCTCCTGGCCCCCTATGATGCCCCAGCCCTGAGCCTGTCCTACTGCCAGGAGGGTCCTGTGGAGCCAGAGACCTTCCTGCGAGCTGCTGTCCAGGGCAAGATGCATGTCATCGAGAAGTTCCTGGCAGATGGTGGTTCCCCTGACACGTGTGATGAGGTAACATCCCTGACCAGCAGCCCCCTGCCTGCACACTGCCACTATGTCTCACAACCATGCCCTGGCATGCCTGTGGGCAGGGGCTGGGATCCCGGGACAGGGCTGAAGTACAACCAGACAGGGCTGGAGGAGGATGGATCCATCTGCCAATATAGCATTTTTTTCCCAGTTCCACCGCACAGCCCTGCACCGCTCCTCACTTGAGGGTCACATGGATATCCTGCAGAAGCTGCTGGACAGTGGGGCCACTGTTGACTTCAGGGACCGGGTGAGGCTGGATCCTGAGCCCAGCTCCATGTTGGTCTGAACCTCTGGGTATGGTACAGTCAGAACCCCAGTGGGATTGACAGTCCCTGGAGTGGGCCAATGCTGTCCACACCACAGAGATGGCTGTGGGCAAGGTTGGCTAGTTCACCTTGGGCATTGGGACTGGCTGGGGTGGGGGTGTCCCCTGCCATGACACAGTCCTGTGTGCCCAGCTGGACTGCACTGCCATGCACTGGGCCTGCCGGGGCGGGCACCTGGACGCTGTCAAACTGCTACAGGACCATGGGGCAGAACTCAACGTGAAGGACAAGGTGAGCAGGGCAGAGCTCAGGGTTGTAGGAGGGGGGGGGCAGGGGCATATCCTGGGCAATCAGGGCTGGGCCTATATTGGGTTAGCAGGAGTGGATGCCAATCCCCTCTGATGTCCACCTCCTCCCCCCTCAAGCTTCTTAGCACACCCCTCCATGTGGCCACCCGGACTGGACACCTTGACATCGTGGAACACCTCATCCACTGCGGAGTGGATATCAATGCCACAGACAGGGTGAGTGCTGCAGCCATGCAAGCAGCACTTGTGGGGCAACATTGATCCCCTCTCCCTTGGTTGACCCCTCCAAGGGCTCCCAGCACCCACAATGGGGCACACCTGGTCACACATCCCTGCCCCAGTTCAGTAGCAGTCACAGACAGGGCTGGGATAGGTGCTGTTCCTCTTATTCTCATGGGGAGGTGGGTGTGCTGGAAGCTGGAGTGCAGTGCTGGGGACAGGCTCGGTACCTGGACCACAATCCCCAGGGAGGCTGTGTCTCTCACAGGAAGGTGACACCGCACTGCATGATGCCACACGGCTCAGTCGCTACAAAATCATCAAAAAGCTGATCCTACATGGGGCTGACATGATGGCAAAGAATGAGGTGAGCATGAGGGATTAGCATCAAGGCCATTTGCTGACCCCCATGTCACACCACCCTAGGCCCAGTTTCTCTCTGCCTGCTCTTGCAGGCAGGCAAGACCCCGACAGACCTGGTGCAGCAGTGGCAGGTGGACACGCGCCAGGCACTGGAGACCAAGGAGCAGCCACAGACGGAGATGCAGGTCCCTGCATGATGGCACCAGGGACGAAGCTCAGCTCTGAGGAGCAGGATCCAGATGAGACTTGTCTGTGTCAATAAATGTCAGCAAAGAGCAGCGTTCAACTTCAGAGGGCTGTGGGGCTGGGCAGTCTCTGCCAGTGTTGATTGGCCTAGGGAAGCTGGGTTATCCTGGGAGCAGGGTTATCTGGCAACATGATGAGCCCTGCCTCGTATCAGAGGAACTCAAGTGTTGGTGACACCATGAGGCCTGGACCAAAGTGGTTCAAGGGCAAGACTGCTCACTGAAGGGAACTCTGGTTGCTCACAGTCCTTCAACGTCCCACCTGGGCAAGCTCAGGGAGGAAAAATTCACGGAGGGCAGCTCAATCAAAGCCTGAACTCTGCTGGAGGCTGGGAGTGTGCCAGAGAGCAGCAATCATACCCCTGCTGGGCTGCTTCTCTGTGGGGCTGGATGGCTGCTTGTCCTCCTGCCTTCCCCACTGGAGCCATCCATGGGGACATACGGTCCCTTTGCAGGCTGGGGCCCTTCTGAGTGCAGTGCTCACTGCTTCCTACCCAGAAATGCTCCCACTCACCCATTTACAAGAGACCCTACACTGACAGCTGAGGCAGATGAACCCTGACCACAATTCTGGGACTGCCTGCAGTGCCTGGTCCCTCCCTGGCCCTGTAGGAGGCAGAGAGATGGCTGCCAGGGCTGGCAAGCAGAAAGAGAAGTGCAGCCAGGGTGGCCAGGGCTCGCCTGGAGAGGCTGCTGAGATCTTGCAGCCAGTTTCTGGAGTGAGGAAGAGCATCCTGAGCTCACTGGCTACCACTCCCCCACGTCATCGTCCCAGTAGGGTTGTAGGTCCCTCACGTGCCCCATCAAATATTAACAGCCCCTCAGCTGGGCAGGCAGTTCACCCAGCGGCAGCACCCAGCCACCATGGCACTCAGCGCTCGCCTCACCTCATCCCTTCGGCCTACCCTGGCAGCTCTCCGCTGGGCAGCCCCCAGGCAGTGCCAGGGACTCAGCACCACCCAGGGACCAGAGGCCTCACTTGACTTCAGGGGCATCTTCCCACCCCTCGCCACACCCTTCTCACCCACACAGGAGGTGGACTATGCCCAGCTGGAGAGGAACCTGTCCCGCTATGCCAGCATCCCCTTCCGAGGTAAGCGTTGCCTGCTGGCCCTCTCTCTGCAGGCTCTTGTCAGATCCCTGCCTGCCACAGAGGCTGTGCAGCAGCGTGCAGTCAGCCTGCCAGTTTCCCAAGGGTGCTCAGCTTCCAGCTGGACTTTGCTCTGGAGCTGGCAGCCCCTCAGGTGTCCCCCCTGGGGCCCTTTGTATGGCACATGTCCAGGCACATGTGTGTCCTTGCACACCCCCACCACACACCAGTGTGTCCTTGCACGCACACTCTATGCAAGTGCAGGTTTGCATCTACCCTGGGCCTTATGGGTGTGCTTGCACTCCCATGCACACTTACACATATTCATGGAATATGTATCTCTTGATTGCCCAGGACAGATGGATGACGGGAGGGAGGCTGCAAAAGAGGCTGGGGGTTGCAGGGATGTGCCCCCTGGTGTCCTCTCTCCCAATCAGGCAGTCTTGTGTTGCAGTGATGTATGTATCAGAGAGCACATTGTGGGCTGCAGAGCCCTGCCTGGGTGCCAGCAGCAAAGAAGGGAGTGAGAGTGATGGGGCACCTTGCAGTCCTGACACCTTGGTTTTGTGCCCAAGCCCTGCACCCCCCAACTTGTATTCCAGGGCTCGTGGTGTTGGGCTCCAATGGAGAGTATCCCTACCTGGCGTCTCATGAGCGGCTGGAGGTGGTGAGCTGCGTGCGCCGGGCTCTGCCCAGGGACCGCCTGCTGCTGGCTGGTTCAGGCTGTGAATGTGAGTGCCTGAGTGGGCAGTATGGGGGGGCCAGTGTTCCCTTCTGGGGCACCTCTCACTACTGTGCCTTGTCCCCAGCCACCCAGGCCACCATTGAGCTGACAGTCAGCATGGCAGAGGCCGGGGCTGATGTGGCACTGGTTGTGACACCCTGCTATTACCGGGGAGCCATGACCAGTGCTGCCCTGGTCAATCACTATGTGGAGGTGAGCCATGTCTGGGGCTTCTGGCAGCCCCAGCTGGGACAGCAGGATGGGGAAGCATGTTTAATGTGCCTCCCAAACACCCCCACCTCTGAGCTCTGCCTGGCTGCCTGCAGGTCGGTGATGCATCCCCCATCCCTGTGATGCTCTACAGTGTCCCTGCTAACACCGGCCTGGACCTTCCCATGGAGGCTGTCATTACCCTGGCTCAGCACCCCAACATCATTGGGATCAAGGACAGCGGTGGGGATGTGAGTGGATCAGGGCTTTCCCAGGGCTGGCTGCCACCAAACCTGTCCCTAAACTGAGAATGGGGAGCAGGGACTTGCAACCCTTCCCTGGGCCTGAGGCCTGCTGGCAAGAACTATGCAAAGAGGGGGAATGGGTGATGCCTGCTCCAGGGCACAGTGTGTCTCTCCTCAGATCACCCGCATGGGGCTGATGGTCCACAAGACAAGGCAGGAGGATTTCCAGGTGCTGGCAGGATCAGCGGGCTTCCTGCTGGCGAGCTATGCTGTGGGTAGGTGCAGCTGTCCCTCCTTGGCTGGAGGCACAAGGTTTTGCCTCAGGGACTCTGGCAGGGAGTGGCAGGTGGGCAGGGGGAGGCAAGTGAGGGGCAGCAATGCCCAGGAGGTGCTGGCTGGGCACAGCATGATGAACTGGCTGCCAATGTGCCTTCGTGTCTCTAGGTGTGTCTGGGGGAGTCTGTGCCCTCGCCAACGTCCTGGGGGCCCCGCTGTGCCAGCTGGACCAGCTATGCCGCGAGGGACAGTGGCAGGAGGCCCGTGACCTGCAACATCGTCTCATCGAGCCAAACACAGCAGTGAGCAGGCAGCAACCCTGGGATGCTGGGTGGAAGGGGTATCAGGCTATGGCAGGCCCAAGGGGAGGCAAAGGAAGGAAGTCCCTGGGG
The DNA here is from genome assembly GCA_013390025.1 of Pitta sordida. Lineage (NCBI taxonomy): Eukaryota > Metazoa > Chordata > Aves > Passeriformes > Pittidae > Pitta > Pitta sordida. Next base: position 34,348 of record WEKX01015164.1, on the reverse strand, counting down.
CTTCAGGGGGTGGAGCAGTGGTCCAGGGGGACAGGAAGACCCAGCACCTGGTCAGTGAGCTGAGGCAGGCTGGAGGTGACAGGGTGGAAAATGCCAGCCCTGCCATGTTAGGAACTGCATGTCCACTGGCAGTGGGCACCTTCCTGACCCACTGTGAGAGCCTTACTATTTATAGGCAACAATGGAGGGGAAGAACTGCTTCTCTCCGGGTCCTCCATCCCGCTGTGGAGTGGCCTGTCCCTGCTGCAATGAGCCCACCGTGCCACAGGGCTGCTCCCCTGCACAGCTGTGCTCACTACCCCTACCCCACGGTGGGCACTTCATGGGGCGCTGCAATCACCCCACACCTGCCCAGCCTTGCAGCCCAGCATGGGGAGGGCAGGGGTGATGGTGAGCAAGCAGCAGGGGAGTCCAGAGAGCATGCTGGTCCATGGGAGCCAGCAAGCCCCCCATCCTCCCTCCACAGGTCACCCGTCAGTTTGGGATTCCAGGGCTGAAGAAGGCTATGGAGTGGTTTGGCTACTACGGGGGTCCCTGCCGAGCACCCCTGGCCCCGTTGAGCCCCACCCAGGTTGAAGAGCTGAGGAGCATCTTTAGTGCCAATGGCTGGCTGTGATGGGTCATTCATTTGCCCCTTCCCACACCAAGAAGGCAGAGAAGCCAGGGGACCCAGGAACTGGGGACATCGCGGGGACACTGGGATGTAGCCAGAAGAAAGCTGTCCATGTCACTCTTTCCTGCTGGACAGGGCTGTGCTGGGCAGAGTGGGTAAGGCAATGCTTGGCCAGCCTGCATCCCTGCTAGACACCAGGGTCCTGTTGTCCTTCCCCGGGAAGGGGCAAATCCTTGTGGCATGAATAAACGTGCTGTCTCTGTGTCTGCAGTCCTGCCCGCAGAAGCCCCCACCCCATCCCTGCTACCAGCAAAAAGGACATGGCGCAGGTGTTTGGCAACATGGTTTACTCAGCTGAGGCCTGTGCAGGCAGCAGCACAAGGCAGGATCACGGCAAGGCACGGGACCGGTGTGGGCAGTGACTGGCAGGGAGGGCACCAGGCAATGAGGGCTGCCAGGACCCCTGAGCCACAGTCAGCCAGTCCACACTGGGGGTGAAGGTGAGCATGCAGCAAGGAGATGAAGGATGCATGTGGGAGGCAAAATGGGAAGCCATGTAGCCCCTGCCTACCCCTTTGCCATGCCTCTATCCCTTTATGCAGGTTCCCTGCTCCAGCCCTGCCACCTCATGCAGCCCTGCTTGTGCCCCTCATTCCAGGTTCCCACTGACCCTGCTCCTTGCTCACCATTGCTCCCACTTTCCACCAATCTGCAGCAGATATGCACCAGGCTGGGCATCGTCCCATCCTCCTGGGTGGGGATGCTGCTGCTGATCTCCCCAAGGCAGTGTGTGAGGTGGGTTGGCACAGGGATGAGGGGGGGCCACAGCCCATCAGCTGGCCTCAAGAGCAGGCTGGGTTCTTTGGGGACACCATGTCACCCTTCCCAGGGCATGCAGGGGAATGGCCAGTCACCCAGAGCTGAGGGTGCAGGCCACAGCATGTTCAGGGTGCCCATCCTATCTCCAGACCAGGGCAGCAAAACAAGCCAGGAGCTGCCCCTCTGGAGGTGCATGGTCTGGCCAGCAGCTCCCAGCCAAGGCACCCTGGCAATGGGGTCAGGGACCAGCCCCTACCCCCCCACTCCCTGCTCCATCTCCTGCAGCAAGCTTGTAGCCCTAGTGGTCCTCAGTCTTCCTGGGGGGTAGAGGGGCCAAGCCTTGGCGACTCTGCCCTCCTGCTGCTCCAGCAGGTGCCAGGACTACAGCCAGAAAGAGAAGGCACCATGGCTGTCCCAGGGCACTTGGGTGGAGAGTGGAGGGTCCCATCCCCTCTAGCGGCAGGGGTTTGGTGGGAGGATGCTTGGTGGGGACGAAGGGCAAGGAAGCACCCAGCAGTGCCACATCCCTGCTCCAGGGCCAGCAGAGCTAGCCAGTGCCCAAGTAGAGGGTCCCTGCTCCAACACGAGGGGATGTGGGGCACCATCAAGCTGTCAGGTTGTGGGCAGATTTGGAGGCACCCTGGGCCCTCTGGATGATGGCAGTGCATTTCTCCCGCCGCAGCAGCTTGTTATTCTCAAAGAAGCCCTCATTGCGGGGTATCCCATGGGAGCCATCGGGGAAGGTCAGGAGACCTGGGGAGAGGAGGGAAGGGCTGAGAGTGAAGGGACAGGGAGCAGCACCCACTAGGGAAGGGGCTAGGGATGGAAGGACAAATTAGGAGATGCTGAGCAGGGACCATGTAGATGCCTGCACCATGCCACCAGGAACTCACCGAAGCCATACACACGCCCGCCTTTGAACTCGCCCTCAAAGGTCATGTTGTCGCAGCGAGTGAAGACTCCAACGCCGTTGAATTTGCCCTGCACAAACTCCCCCTCATACCTGTGTGGGAGGAGCTCCTGAGGCAGCAGCTCCCCACAGCAATCGGGGATGCCCAGGGAGGTGTACGCAGGAGTGCTCACCTGGAGCCATCAGAGAAGGTGAGCACACCACAGCCGTGGAAGAGCCCGTTCTCAAAGTGTCCCACGTAAGCAGTGCCATCGGCAAATGTCAGCTGCCCGATGCCGTGCCTGCGACCTAGGTGAGAGCAGAAACAGGCAGCGCTGGACAGAGGCAGGACCTGCCCCAGTGTGGAGCTGGGCAGGGATGTGGGGGCTGCTTGTTACCCGGCACAGATGTCACCATCCCCTCCTGCCCCATCTCACCTTCCTTCCACTCTCCGCGGTACTCCTCCCCGTTGGAGTAGGTGAAGGAGCCTTTGGTGAGGGTCATGGCAACAGCCTCCGGCACAGCAGGGCAAGAGCTGGCAGGGAGAGGCACAGAGAACTGCTGGGCAGGGAGAGCAGCCCGGCTTGCCCAGAGCCCCTGCGTCCCCGTGTCTCACAGAGAGGCAGCTGTCTGCCCTGGAGACAGCTCTGCTGGGGCACAGCGCAGATGAGGAGGTGACCCCAGGAACACAGCCTCCCTGCCCTGGCTCTGAAACCCCAGCTGCCAGGTTCGGGTTGCTGCCCGCCCCACTGCAGGGCTCTGAGCCCACAGGGGTCACAGCCCTGTGAAATGTGAGCGAGCAGCAGGCAGAGGAGTGTGGCAGGAGCTGGATGCCTCTGGCCTGGCATTCTGGCAGAACTCCAGGGGTTCTGCACCATGAAGGCTCAGGCCAGGGGCCGTCCTCAGAGCTGCTGGGGCAGTCCCAGGCATTTTGGAGAGGAGATGCTAGGCTGTGCTCAGGGAAGGGAACAGAAAGCTTGTGAGGTTTCCAGCTCCAGCATCAAGGATAGGCAGACCTGGCTCACCTTCAGGGATTGGCGACCACGCCTCCTAAGAGGGACAGCAGAGACAAGCCTGGGGCTCCAGGGCTTTGCTCGGCTACGCCGGGTTTGCAAACCTGCCTGCAGACAGCAAGCAGATTGTACAGCCCTAGAGACACTGCCACGCAGCACAGCTCTCCCCAGTGCACACGGAAGGCACCAGGAGGAGAGAGCCTCGCAGGCAGGCTGGGCGCTGCCTCTCCAGCAGCAGCCGGTGCAGCTCAGGCAGCGCTAATGACGGGAAGGGGCTCCCCACATCTAAAGGGGGTGTATCTGCTCACAGCCGGCTGTGAATCCCCCGAGAGGCGGGTGCCGAGCCAACCGAAACAGCCGAAGGCAGCACAGCGGGAACTTGCCAAGGCTTTGTGTCCAAAGAAATGGCCCCAGGCAAGGCGAGAAGCGGCTGAACAGTGCTCTCTGCCGACGGCAGCCTCCGCGAGCACCCCGCCGGCTCCCAGCCTGCAGCCGCCGAGGAGCGGGTGCCGCCAGGGGCACAGCCACCGACACCTCACACGGGGCACGGGCAGCAGCGCGCTCCCACCCCCCCAGAGCACACTGCCCGAGGCAAGCACAAGGGCCCCACCGGGCAGTGTGCCCGCAGGCGTGACAGCGCCCATGGGTGACGCACCCACACCCTGCCGTGGCCATGCAACCACAGGTGGTGCGTGCACGCCCCACCAGCGGGACACTAGTGGCAATGGCCGCGGACCCAGTGCCTGCTCAGGGCCAGTGCAGGCGGGCCGGACGGCGTGGGGACCCGCGGCCCGCGCTCACCTGGTTCCGCGCCGTCCGCCCGCACCGCTCCCCACCGGGTCCCGCCGACGGGCGGCGGTACGGACACCGCCCCTGCCAGCACCTTGCCCCGCCCGGCGCTGCCACGCCGCCAGCGTCCATTCCCGCACGCTATTGGCTGTCTCCACGGCAACCGCCAGCAACGCGGCTGTTCATTGGCCGGTTTCGCATCACACCCT